>VZSE01001554.1:203805-783408 GCA_013398275.1 Promerops cafer
ACTATACATGACTGTGTGTGCCATGCAGAAGTGATCATATATAAACAGCTGTGGTGCTGGGATCAACCTATTAAATTCTTTTAAGGTGCATCTTTACATTGTCTTCACACCAAGGTTAGTACCTATGTGAGATGGAGGCTGCATAAGAAAGGTCTCTGAAATAAAAGCAGAAAAACTGGCAAAAACTGCATTTTCCCAATTCAACAAAATCTGGTACTTTCCCAATTCAACAAAATCTTGTCCTCTCTCTCCTTGTTGCCCAGGACATTCTGCTGTGTAAAATCCTGTATTTCACCTGTAACATTTTTATGATGGTTTGTTCAACTCCGTTCTGTCATCACTGAAGGATTAGCGGATTGCTAACTTCTAACATTTCCCTTCCTCCTTCCCTGCTTTAAATGACAAATCAACTCACTGGGAGTCAGACACCAAAACCATTTATTTCTTTAAATGCTACCAGGCATCAAGGTCTGTCTCCAGCTACCTTTGTAATTTTGGCCTAACTCTGCACTTGTCACTCATAAGATCTACAGTTGTGGAAACTGTCAGCAGTACAGTGGTATAAAATTCAAACAGTCTCTGTGTGGTGGTGTCTGATAAGATAAGAAAAGTTATTTTGTGATTTCAAGATAGTTTGTCTCCTCTGACAGCTTTCATTTCAATGTTAAGGAGTTCCTGCACAGCATTTGTCTGTACTTTTAGGAAACAAATATAGTTTAGGAAACAGTTTACTTGATTTTCTTCAATGTAATAAAACTACCAATGCTGATTTTTAAATGAAATTAGGATTCCTAAATGAAATACACTTAATATTCTACTATGTGCATTTTACTATTGCATTTCATCAGGTTTCACTCTATTTCACTGAAAAATACTAAATCAGAGAAGAAAAAAAATCACATGATACAGCTTTCACAGAAGTACTGTTATTTTTTAGGTTAGTTGAAATGTTGAGAAATGATAGTGAGGAAGAACATTTTTAAAATTTTAGGTTGCCTTTTTAAAGATCTGGTGTCTTTGGAATGGTGTAAAAAAAAAAAAAAAAAGTAAAATCTGCAAAATAAGACCTTCATTCTGCAATTTCATTCTGGCTGGGGCTCATGTAAGGACATCATTTCCTGCTTGGGAAAAGGCTCTACTTTCTCTTTAACAGAGATGGTCCTGTTCTCATTTTCTTTATTTTCTGTTTATTTTGGACCAGCATTTCTAGGACTCCCAAAGTGTGTTACAATCATGAGACTACAGTACATGCATTACCTGCTGCAGGCAGTGCCCCTCAGTTTTATCAGTATCCATCCCGAGGTCAGAAGGTTTTCCCTAAACAAGGTGAGGGCAATATGACCTCATAATTCCCTCTAAGACACTAACGCAGAAGAAATCTTGGTTTATGCTGTGATAGTTTGTGTTCTTCCTTGTATTCTCCAGTCATGCATGAGGTGTCCTGAGTGTCTTTGCCATGAAGCAGAGCTTCCCTGGCATTTACCAAATGTGTATCTAATTCCATGTGTGCTGCCCTCTCTGTTCATACAGCAGCCGTGGTCTCTGCTCTGCGGGGTCCTGCTTTTAAAAATTAAGTCTCCCTAAGAGTAGGGGTGCAATGAGCAAGCAAGGCTGTGAGAATATGCTGGGCCATGTTCTGATAAAATATTAATGACATCAATCGGAAATCAATGACTTTTATACTCCTTGCAGAGCCAGTGCTACATTTAAGCTAATGTAGAGCACTTCTGAAATACCCAAAAGCGCAAAGCGTTACCTGTTTGCAGGGGAGGACCTCACAGAAATGAACTGCCCCCCACAAACCAAAGTTGCTCAGGACCGTGTGCTCTCTGACAACAGCATCCACCTCCTCAGTCCAATTCTTATCCCACTTTATGATTGTTCCTAGCAGCTCCTCTCCTCCTACTGCCTGCACAGATGCAGCACGGAAGTTTTCCCCACATCCCTGCGAACTCCGCGCTGCTCCGGGGGCCGTGCAGACGCTCTCAGCCTCTGTCTCTGCATTATGCTGGGGGACACAGAGCAGAGCACCCCAAGGCAGCAGCACTGCCTGGACCACTCTGCATGTGAGAGCTGGGATGAGGGCTTTCCTCACTGCTCACGTCCTGACTCGCAGGCAGGGCTGGAGGTGTGCTATGACCTTGAAGTCCTCCTGAAAAATATGGTTAAACACATCAAGAAATTTGCTCTAAGTCATGTCCATTTCCAAATTTTCTCTGTTAAAGAGAAGGCAATATGTGCTTTTTTTTGAACAGGACACAGCATTCTCTGTCCAGGGGTTTGCTCTGGAAACTAGGTTTACAAACTTTTGCTGGCAGCTTAGGAAAGTGTAACAGCATAATAACATTTCCTCAGTATGGAACCTAACTTGGTGCTTGGGCAGGCAAGTTTTGGAAATTTTGGACAAATGTATGGAGGGCTGCTGGAATCCATTTTAGCAGCTAATATGCTGAGCTCCTAAGTAAGTAAGATTGTGCTGGCATATATTTTTAAAAGATTGAACAATTTTTTTATTACATTGAAGATGAGTTCTTTATCAGAATGAAGAACCGAAGAGGTTTAATAAATGCTCTTCTTCCTAGAGTCCTTTCCCTTTGAAAATTTTAACTGCACTGACATCTAAGGGTCCAATTCACAGACCATGGACCTGGGGACAATGTTCTTCTTTAATGTAAGGAGAGGTCTGACCCAGGTCCCCAGGAGAAGACCCAAAGCCATCATTACATGCAATGCTCATCAGCCTGAAGTACCACACAGCAGACCATTTGAACAGGTTTTGTGTGGGGGTTTTTGTCTTCAGTGTTTCTGTGGTGTGTGACCGAATTGAACTTTATAAATATCAAATAGACCTGTGGCCAGACTGCTGTGGCTGTGGCATGTACAAGGGAAAAAGAGAAAGGCACTCTTTGAGACTTGTAATTTTCCTCTCTTTGCTTTCTGTGTATTGTACTTTTAACATTTTAATATCCGTGTCTATATTTAGAGGCACCTGCCAGCCTCTGGCTGCAGCACTTCAGAGATCACAGCCACAGTGTGCTGGCTCCACTGCAACTGGCTTTGTCCTCTGGTTTCTTTTGCCTCAGGTAACTTTTGTGTGTAAATATATTTTGCTTCCTGTTCTGTAGAACTGAAGAACCACAGACTAGTTAAAATGGGGAAAAGAGCCTGCCAATGATAAGTGGATCTTTCAGAAACATGATTTAAGACGTCTTGACTGGAAATCAATTAAAGTCCATCATGGAGTATTTGAACTTCAAGATATTTTAGTATGAAGCTGAGGCAGGAGAAAACACCATCAGGTTCCTTTATAATGGAGAGATGCAGTGTTTTCATAAAGAGATAGAAGCAGACTTTCCAAGGACAGAACAAACTCCCTTAGACTTTTGCACTGAATTCAGACTAAACAATCTGAAGTTAATTGAGATTTTCCTTTCTCTTTTCACTTAAACCAGCAGCCATGCTGTGCAGATCTGTGTGGTTTGTGTAAACAGCAAAATCTAGGTGTTTTCTTACATTTCTAATAATAGTTTAACCTCTATTCTGTATATGTCCCAAGACTGGGGACATCAATAGTACTATAATCTGCTTGTTCCATTTATGTTATTTTTCCATAAGCAACCGTGCTTGTGGTTTTTGATAAAAATTAAGCCTATTAATTACTCAAAAAGGTTTATAGTAAAGAACTGGTCGTGTCAATCACATCTGTGGCCTACTGGCTCATCCTTACCCAACCCTTCACAGTATAAGGCTTTTCTGGGAGCACAGCCCACTGTACATTCTGGTATAGTCATCAAGTGCAATGTGTGATCATAATTGAGAGAAAAAGAAACAGGAATTGCATTACAAGTCACCATATGACTGTAAAACGGTTATTTTAAGTACATTTTTTGTGCAATTGCTTTAAACTCTCAGTGATTACTAATTTCAGAGGAGTTTTAAGGGCATTGCTTTTAAAAATAGTGGCCACAAATTAATAAATGCAATTATTTTTTAAACAAAATCCTAGAACAATTAATTTTAACATTTAATCACTGCTTTTTAATTTTTTTTTTTTCTAAAAGACCATCATATGTTTTATGTAGGTGCTGAAACACAGTGCCTATGTCAGACTTTCTCCTGTTACCAGCACAGAGACAGATATAGTGAAAAATAATTCTTTCATTCTAGGGCTTTCTTTTCTGTACTTTATGTCCAAGTATCTTTTCCCTGTAGCATAATATTCTAATTCACTTAACGTGTACTCAACTTCAAGGTCCAAGTCTCTCAAGTGGTTTGTAGGATATTGTTCAGTGATAACCTACAATATAGGGGACAGTGCATCACATGCACTGACAAAGAGTACAAAACATGCACAGGAATAGTAGGAGTTACAAGACAGTGATACCAGGCTGCAGTACAGTGCAAGAAGCAACACAGGCAGTTTTATAGTGAAACTTGAAGCTATCAATGTTTATAGTACAGATTTTTTAAAAAAAAAGTAAAATAAATAAGGCCAGTTGGGGAAACAAATGTCTGGTAGAGAAGTGCAAGAATGGGGAAGATAGTTCTCTAGGAGTTATCAGATTGCACCTGGAGAACAGAGAAGCTAAATTTAACCAGCAAGGAGAAATTTGCAACAATACATCTTAACAGTGTGGTTAAGCAACATAAAAACACTGAAATCAGCCAGAGATTCTGATATTTAATGCCTCATATCCCAGGAGCTGACTCAACAATAGCACAGTAATATTTCAACATACATTTTACAACATATTTCCCTTGCCAATGTGCTTAGGCCAATCTATAATTAGATATAATAATTAGGAGCCAGGTAATATATTATTTGAGTTGAGTGAATGTTTTGCAGTAAAGACAGACATTTTTCCTGCTTGAATTTTCCTTAAGCAAACCGTATTTCCTAGGGATTGCCAGCTTACTACTTTGATTACTGCTTTTTCAGTTTTCTTGAGTTGCAATGATTACTGTTTTTCGGGACTATTCTCAGTCCACACTTCCACAGGAGTTAAATCATAGATAAAATAGAAGCTGAGAATTTGAAATTTTGGTTTGTGTAGTCCCATTATGTTATGGTTATTATATACGTGGGTTCTTTTGAGGTTACATCTCTACGAAACTGAGGTCAGGTCTTCCTGTCAGGGCTATCATTTAAATCAGCAGAAACTGTTCTCTTGACACGTTCAGTGGAGGCCACATTCCCTGCAGGTTTGTCACCTTCTGCTGGCCTCACTGTGATCACTGCTGGAGGAACTGCACATGGATACAAACAGCCCTGCCTTGCCTTTCGGCTCCTTTCAGAGGCATCCTGGGAAGGATGATGGCAGGCATCTGCCACTGCTTATCAAAAGGTGGCCAGTATGATTAGCCATTTTAATCTAGAGTCCTGGCCATCATGCTTAGGACTTCCAGGTTTTCCATGCTGCCATGGAAACACATATAAAGATTTACCAAGGGGAAAAAAAAAAGGAAGGAACAAAAAAAAAAAAAAATTAAAAAAGGGAAAAAAAAAAAAAAAAAAAAAAAAAAAAAAAAAAAAAAAAAAAAAAAAGACAAATTTGGGAAAGGCAGTAGTGTTCAGGGGACAAAGTTTAATCCTCACTAAGTGGTGTAATGTTGAATATGATTTGCTGTACTGCAGCTTTGTTAGTCAGCTAACAGCTTGATTTTACAACTGTGCTCACATACAGTTAACATTTTTATTTAAGAAATCCCAATAAAGGTAATATGCCTTGTGCTATAGCTGTGGCTTGAAGAATAACTGAGTTAAAGCTCAGGTTCTTTATATGGCACTTAAAATTTAATAGTGTTTTTTTCTTTTATTGATCTTTTGAACACTTCATTTGATACCAAAAGTTGAAGGAAGCTGAATCACCCATTCCAAAGCCTTAAGGCAAGACCAGGCAGTCCAGATCTAAACTCAAACCTGAATATTGAAAGATCACCTTTCATCTATGATGCTAAAACAAAATCTGTTTCCTCCTCATCTTCCTGAACTTTGGAGTGGCTCATCTTGTCAGCCTGTGTAGAGGCTGTGGAAGAGAACACCTGAACTGCCATGCCAACCTTGGCTACGAATTGCTGCCTCTTCTTGACAAGAGCATTTTCTTCTATATATGGCATACCCTCTGCTTTTACTGTGAAATAATTAAACTGATACAGTAGAATTCAAATAGCACAAATACCCTGTGTGGCCTCACCACCTGCACCAGCTGGGGCTCTGCTGCTGGTGGCACTGTCCTGTTGGGGGCACATTTGCTGTACATGCAGCTGTTCAGCCAGGATGGGCTTCTGATTTCTCACCCTGGCTATGCTATGTAATGTGATTAAATTAGATCTCTTACATTGTTCACTGACTTCTGGTAAATTACACCTTTGATTTCTGGTCCAATGAAAAGGTGCTAATTATCTTTTTAAGTGCTCATTTAATGTTCTGCAGTGACATAAAGCATGAGTGCAGCCGCCTGCATGCCCAAACCTTCCAGAGGTTTCTCCCAGGCTGCTCACTCTCATCAGCCTTTTTCATTTTTCCTCTGCTCCTTCCCTCTGTCCCTCCAAGGCACCTGCTGTGTGCCAGCTCTGCAGCTGAATAAATCTACAGCGTTGTTTGCTGCAACTGGCTCCATTTTAACTCATGAAAAAAAGAAAATTGGCATCCTGTCTGCATTGCCCAGCTCACATTATGATTTCTCTCTTAGATGGAGCTTAGCAGACCTCACTTCACAAATGGCTGCCCCTACTCTTCCCTTGAGGAAGAAGTTTATCTGGGGAAGCATTTCACCCATGCCTTGCACAGCCTGCACCTGCCCTTTTTGTAAATAATTTATGAAAGCTCTCTGTTGTTGACTGTACTTATGTGACCAGTGGCCCTTGGAGGCCAAGGTGGCCAAACCCACCCACCAGGACCTGCACACACACCCCCCTGGGGAGCAGCTGCTGCCATGGGCTGTTACCTCCTGGAAAGCAGCCCATGGCCTGGGCTCCCCATCTCCAAAGTGGGGGAACCCTGGCAAAGTCCATGGATGTCCCTTGGGTGGCTGGGACACCATCCTGCTCTCAAGCTTCTCACTTCATTCACTGTCCCTAGACCTGGATGCTGGTGACTCCAGCCTCAGCATCTCAGCTGAGTTGTGCCAAAGCTGTGGCTGCTCTCCAGTCTCCCACCTCTCAAATGGGGATGCAGCAGTGGTTCTGCAGAGGGATTTTCATGGCTGCTCCCTGGCAGCCCCATCTCCCCTCCTCAGGGAGAAACTGCTCAGCACTGATGGGTAAAGGCACGTCTCCCTCTCTCCTGGCTCTGGGCTCAGGTTTTCAGTGGTGGCTTTACTGCAAGGAAAGCAGAGGCTTAAAATGAAGTTGTCATCTAAGTGCATGTAACTACATTCTGTAAAAAACCTGCCAGATTCTAACAGCTTGTATTTAAATGGTGGAAAAAACCCCAAACCTTGCTTTTCCAATTGCTAATGCCATCCCTGCCAGTTCTCCCTGTGCGTTCTGGTAGGTGTCCCCAGACCATCACTGCCCCACAGTTGTACACTCGGTAGGGTCTACCCCAGGCTCGGGATTACCCTGTCCCTGGCAGGTCCCAGCCTTGTGCCAGGCTGACAGCCAAAAATGTTTGTTTGGGTTCTATAAATGGTGAAAATCCAGCACAGAATGAGAGTGGCACTGACAGGAGAGTGCCCTGCCTCTGTGGGAGAGGCCCGCTGATGAACCCACTCATTTATTACAGCTGGACCAGGCTGAGGCTGTTTCACAGGAGATTTTTCCCCTCCCAGTTTGAGCACAGTTAAACCTTTTCCCTGTTAGCTCTGTTTGCCACAACCTGTTGGCTGAGTCTCAGCAGGGGCTCTGCTCACAGCTAACAGGCTCAGCCGTGCTCCCGGCCACTCTCCCAGGACAAAATGTGTTTGTGGAGCACAGCAGTGGCCAGGTTCAGCAGGGCTGGCTGGTGTGTGCTCATCTACTTCTATTAGATTTCTCTTTAAAAGCACACTGGCTTATTTTTTGTTGTTACTTCCAAAGAAGATTAAATATGCCCTAGTTTGAACTTGAAGAATTATTTTGCTTTCACTCAAACATCCAGCTATGCTGTATGAAACCCAGGCTTGTGAGGCTGCTGCAGGAGAACTGGGTTGCCCCCACCTCCTTTTGCAGAATCCTGCTGCCAGAGGATTTATGCCCTAATCATTACCAAGACAAATATTGCCAGGTGCCATAGTGAAGCACAGTTATTAAACAAAAAGAAAGAGAGAAAGAAAGAAAAAAAGGCTACGAATCAGATTTCAAACAGCATTTAATTTGCTTTACCATCACTTGTTTGCTATATGCCAAGGAGCCTGTAGATATTTATGGGAATCAACCCACAGCAGTGAAGCTGCTCTCTCTAACTGAGTGTGCATCTGGGCCATGCACCTGCTTGCCCCTGTTCTGGTCCTAGACTCAGTTTCTCCAGTTGCCTCCACCCTTAGACATGTTTGCTACTGCACTCGTTCGTGGAGATCAAGCCCATACAGAGTAGATAGCTTCACTTCCAGGCACCACACCAGAGACAAGAGAACTTGGATTACATCAAAGTTTGTTCCCAAACCTGAGGCTGGGCAAACAGCTCCTCACTGGGGTTTGTGCTCTCCAGTGCCTCTGCAGCTCCTCATGCCACACAACATTCCCTGAGGAAGCAGGCTGCTTTTGTGCCATGCTGGTGGCTGTCTGTGCACCTTACCACTGTGGGCACTTTGAACCCAAGTGTCTCTTTTACTGGACAGACTGGGGAGGCCCACAATTATGTATCTTGACACGGCCAATCCCCTTCAAAGGACTGAAGTCCAGAGCACTGTAGACATGATTCAGTGCAGTCCCATTGACCTGTGGTCCTGGCTTCCCTCTTTGGTGTGGTCCCTTGGGCTGGGTTGGAGTGAGAGCTTTTTCCTGTTCATTGTGATCAATTCTTCCAGCTTATACCTCCATCAGCCCTTTCCTGCATCGAGCCCTTGCACACTGAAATAGTGTCTGCAGACATTTTCTAAGGAGGCCAGGGTGATGTAAGGACATCCAAGGACCAAAGTAAGAAGATTTTTTTCCTGGAATAGCACTTCTCCTTTACAACCTCTTTTAACATGGCTGCACTGAACAGTAAAACACTATTGACCTAATGACAGCAGTCTTCAGAATTAGGCTGTACCAAAACTTCATACAGTTATAGATTGCATATCTCTTCACAGGTCTCAAATATGCAGGATTGAGAATAAATAAGACTATGTCAAATGGAGAGATCTACCCAGATAGTAAAAAAGATTATTCTATACGTAGACCTACAGAAAAGACAGATTTCTTTCTTTAGATGTAAACTGGGGAGAGTTGGTAGGTAGCAGTGATGTTTATGAGCTATTTATGGCCAACTTGTGAGGTGAGTTGTTGTTTTGTTGAGTTGTTGTTGGTGTGTTACATTGGTGCATAAAAATATAGGAGTGCAGTTGAACTTATTGGGGGCAAAATTTTTCTTACTTAAAATGCCTTCTTATGTTTCAACCAATGCAATTTGGTTTAGAGGAATACTGAGAAAGTAAGTCCTTCTTTCAGACTAGTAATTATTTTTGTCCTAAGAAGCTGTGAGGTTAAATTGTTAACACAAGATTTTTTGACATGTGTGTGATATATTAATGACCCAATCCATTCCCCCAAGGAGCCATTTGGTTTTTAGCTTTTTAACTACTTTTTTTATTTATATTGAGGAAACAATCATCTGGGACTTTTTTCATTGACATCAGTATGATTGCTTTGGGCTTTCATAAAGGAGAATTAATTAATGGCACCGATTCATGATTGAATCAGCTTCAACTTTGGTGGCTAAAGAGGTTACTTCTGAGGTGATAACCTCAGCTCTTCTGAACCTGACAGGAGTCATGAAGCAGAGATCCCTCCTGCTGCAGCTCATAGCCCAGCATGTTAACATAAATTGAAATCAATAGGTGTTGGAATGAATACACCACATGCTGTGAACTGGGGTGGCCCAAGAGCAGGGAAACTATCCCTTCTGCCACCCTGCTCCAGTAACTTTTGCCAGAAGGTGTGATGGACATCAGGAAGTGATGGATTTTTCCGTGGTCCAGAGCCTGCCAATCCTCTCTGTATTGTACCATCGAGCTACAGCATGAAAAGCTGAATATTAAATATCACATCAAGCTGGATTTTTGTTAGACTCCTGCATCCGTTTGGCTTGGCTAGCACAACTAGTCTGGTTAATTTCAGAAGGAGTTTTGTGGAGGTTTATGGCTCTGCAAAACAATAAGCTAAATTCTGTATAATTTTACTTTGAAATAAGCCAGACAAAAGATATTCTTCCCAGTTCACATCACCATTCCCTGCACAATAAGTATTTTACACATGATTTTAACTCAAAGGTGGGAAGAGAGCCAAGAATGAGTTCCCAAGGTATACAAAACCTTACTAAATTGGAGCGTAATACTAGGAAAAAAGTGCACACGCAGACGTGAATTGAACTGATCTTCAAGGGGACAACGTTTGCTTTTTCAATCCTATTCTCATTTCTACAGCTGCTGGTGATTAAAGCCCAGACCATTGTAGATACCGCCAGTAAAAGAAAAGCCTAAATGTAAGTAATGTCTCCAAGACAGGAAAAATTGAAAACAAGGTGCTAGTGTCTGGCTGTTAACACCTTAGACAAATACCAGAAGTATAGCTGGATAATTTTTTCAAGTGAAGAGACTTTCATCACAGGGGAACATAAAAAAACCATCGTTCTATGTCAGTCAAAGTTAGCTGTGAATTTGTGCAAAGTTCAGTGAAGTAGATTCTGCAGATTTCCTTGGAAGAAAACAACATGTGATTACATTCTTCAAATGCTTCTATTTTTGTCTAAAACTTGAGTTAAATATTTTAATAATTAAGGAGGAAAAAGACATCCCAAGGAAACCAGATGGTTTAGGTACTTTTGGAGGAGAGCAGAGATAGGGACATTTTTCTCAACTGCTTTTGTTTTTAGACCCATGACTTATGCATATATGCATAAAGTACCAAATTTCTTTGCTGTTAATCTCAATTTCTGACAGTTTTGTATGTCAATACATGACTATTTATCTCAGCTGAATTTGGCCCAGAAACCTCTATAGATTTCACCTAATATCTACAGACTGCATTTGATCTCAGACCTGCCATATAGTCATTTCAGTAAGAATACATGTGATGGCAACAATGAACAACGTTCTTATAATTAGGCGTCACAAAACCTTTGTCACCATTACTGAGCTGTAACTTAGGAACTATATTGCAAAAAAGTGGAAGACTCACCCGAAAGATCATCCTCTGTCATTCTTCCCAGTACAGGCTGATTTCTGTCAGGGATTTGGGCCGGGTGTGGGACTGTCCTGTCATTATCTTATTACGACGTGCAGCCCTCCCTCTGCTCACTTTCACTGGGAAGGGCGAGGTGGATGAGACACAATCTGGTTCTAACCGGCGAATGACCAAACCTCCACAAGTCTGTCTGGTTTTGCCAGCCTCCTCAGGACTGCAGTTTCCTGGGTAGCCTTGTATGAATCGCCAAACCTGGTACCACTCAGGTCATGGGATTATTTTTAATTTAACAAGTCCTCAAGGTTTTCACTATTTACAGAGGGCTGCCCCCCATAGCGATCATGCTTCTCTCTGCAGTGAGTGATGATGCAATTCCTACTGCTTTCCTAGAGAATGGGGGAGGTATAAGGAGTGGCACCTCATTTCTTATTTTGGCTATGAGTCATCAGCTCTCACCTTAAATACTAGGGCGAGGTCTCCCAGTCAAAAAAGAAAAAAAAAAAAAATTGCTCTAACCATGGAAGAAAAGTAGCCAAGCCTGGAGAGAAGGTTTAAACAGAGCTGTGAGGGGTTTAAGTAATCCCCACATTAATGAAGCCAAAACCCCCATAGGAGAGGATATTTTGTTAAAAAAGCAGGGCCTCTACCGGCTTAGAAAAGCCATTGGGACTGTCTCCACTCATGCCACTCTGTGGCATCTCACAGAATTAGAAAACTTGTTTTAAGCTGTATTATTTCTGAAAAATCAAGCCTTCTGTTTCTCTCACCCGTCACCTAAATTGCTGATAATTATAGCAGTACTAGAGTGGCTAATTCTCAGGCTTCTGGAAATAAACTACCACTATTCTGAAAAGAGATCTGGTGCTTGTGCAGAGCAGAGCCCCTGACCCAGCTCCTCCGTGGTGCAAACCTACACTGAGTTGTGAAGGAGGCAGGAAGGAATTCTGATTTATAGCATCTGAAGGGCTGACCCAGAAGCTGGAGTAAATGGGCTTGATCTAGCAATTCCCAACATCCTCACACTCCAGCAGTATTAACGATCAATTAGGAGGCACTTTGTTTCCATACCGCAGCAGCAATAGCTTTAGCCCTCCTTTGAAAGGGCACAAAAGGGCAGAGGGCAATGGCTGAGCAGAGAGATGACAAAATAAAGTGGGGAGGAACCAGGGACGCTTAGGAACCTAACTGCAAATCTTGTACCAAAATGCAATTGGACAGAAGGGACTTGGTTTCAGATGTAAAGTAAGCTAAATAGGTGAAAGAGTTCTCCTTAAACTGTCATCATTAATTTAAGCCAAACTTAATTAAAAAAATAAACTGAAACAGCTGGGTGTAGGAAGTGGTTGGCTGACCTCAGTGCTGAGGCTGTTTTCCTTTCTCCTTTTAAACTATTGTTCATCAGCTTCCACTTAAGGCAAACCAGAACCGTCAGACTAACCACAATCAAAACCATAGGGCTTGCTTGTATCTAATATTTCTCTCCATGTCATGACATCCATTAAAAGAAAGTAAGGAGTATCACTGGAAAATTCCTTTTACACATTCACACAGTGCCATGCTATTTTACCTGAATGAGAGGAGCAGTCAAACACTTAAAGTCTCAAAAACATCTTCTATTCCAGAAGATCTTTGAATGTACTTCTGTGTTTATAACATTTGAAAAACCATTATTTCTACTTCTTATTTTACACAAACTTCTGAATAAAAACAAAATCGCTGCTTTATCCCTGCCTCTTACCCTAGCCATCCTGTGTCAGGCTGAGGCAACTAGATCTTTGGAGTAGTTACTATCTTATGATGTGTGCCTTCAGAGCCTCTCCTACTACGCTGCTACCCGGTTCATCCATGCAGAAATGCAGTACAGGTACATGCTAATGGCTGAAAGGCAGCCTACTCAGCTTGGGGTGGAGAGCTGTGCACTGCTCCTCCTCAGGGCACAAAGCATCTAATTTACTTGATTTCCAAATAGTGGGAATATGATAAGCCTGCCCCAAAAACGTTCAAGTCTTAACATCACTGTGCTAGTCCAGCCCAGTGGCGGGCTCATTCCTGCACTGCTGGCACCGCGGAGCCCTCTCAGAGGGAAGGACTACTTATGGCTCACCTACTATGGATTTTCTGTTGTGGGATGCCCAAGAGAACATCTGTTTCCATGTGAAAATACTAGTGTTATTGAAACTCATCAATTCTGCAGTAGGAGGAGATTACTAACATACAGCACACTCCCTATACATTTCAAATACAGATCAAGTGATAGTTTCTGAGAGAAGTTATTCCACAAGTAATCAATTATCCTTGTGAAGGAAACAAGATCTCTCAGCTTTTTTTTTAGCTGATAGTCATCAATGCCCTCAAGCACATCCTTTTTACTTTGGTGGGACTTACTAATGTGGCTGAAGTTAATAATATGTTTAAGACCCATATTTCAAGAGTCTGAAAGACTTATATAATGCAAATAATCATCCTACCTTTGCAGGGCTTGTCTTAGCTTGGAACAGGCATCAGAAAGTCATTCAGGAGCAGTTATGTTTTACCACACAGAGAGCTTAAAAAAACATTTAACACCACACACAAAACCCAGGATGGACTAATGTATATTTTTGTAGTAGTGAGAAACCTTAAACTCATTCATCATGGTAACAAAACGGTGGTTACATCACAGCTCCTGCTGCAGCAGGGAACACTGGTGTATGCACTGGTGCCATGTACAGACAACAGGTTACAGAATTTTTCAGTGTCTCTGTAGCATATTGCCGCACTTCAGAATTTCTAAAGGCAATTCAAGCCAAATATCCCCATCTGCAAAACTTTGATTTTGTCTATTTTTGGTGTTAGTTATCGTGTCTAGATTCCCAGTACCACTGTAACAAAGTAGGAGTTTCTGGTGGTTTTGTGTGAGTTCTCTATCCCTTTTAAATTAGTCTAGTTAATGCATTTTTATCTCAGTGACACTTGTCCTCCAAGCCCACTGCCATGGCTACCTGAGTTGTCTAATGGCTTTGAAAAACCCGCTGTCTTCTCTGTATCATTTCACACATTTAAAAGGACCATCTATCAATTCACTGTTAAAAAAACACATCAAACTCAAACCCATGGTGGCTCTGTCTGTGAAAAGGAAATGGTGATCTGCCCATCCAACAAGGATTAAAGTAACTTTGTTCCTTTCTGATCTGGCTAGCTCCTAAAAATCAGCTGTGACCATTGTGGATGCACTCAGAAAGGCGAAAACCACAGCAGGAGCTTGCGCTGCAAAGGGCAAAATGTTCCTCAGTGCTGTGCCTGGCATGTCCCACTGTGGGCTGGGGGAGCACTTACCTGGTGCTGCTCTGGGCTGGGGCACTGCTGAGGAAATCCCAAAGCTTCTGTCCCCTCCGTGCTGGGACTCCTGCCACCTGCAAACGGTGGTGTTGGCCGGGCCTCGCTGCAGGGGAGCCCAGGAGCCATGAGATGAGTGGCATGAGCTGCCTTCCCGGGCTCTGCAGCACCTCGTGTAGTTGGAGCAGTGGTAGAAAAACAGCCGAGGGGATTTTCCCTGAAAAGCTTTAAAATCAATATTCCAGTAAATCATCAGATGCTGAAGAATAAACAGGTTGTCCCAGGATGAAGCAATTAATTTGTTTCACTCTTTGACCTGCTAAAATGCAAAAATTGCTGTGGAATTTACTCTGTTTGACATGTTCAAGCAACAGAGCAGACTCCATTAGTGCTAGTGTTTTTCTAATTACAACTATAAATAAAAGCTAACCTCCATCCCGATTCAAAATGGATTCCATGGACTGCCAGGTGCATAGGTGATGCAATGCAGAGAGATGAATGCAGCGGCATTTGCATCATCATATTGACTTACAACTCGGGGGTTAATTATTGCATTCTTTTGCCAAGTACTGGGACAGCCATTTTTTGTGATTTCCAAAATGCTAAGAAGAAACTTGACAGCTTCTCATTAGATTAGAATAGACAAGATGCTTGAATCAACAGTGGAATTTTATTAGGGATGCTCAAGTATAAAAAACAAGAGCTTTTCATTTTGATATTGTATACTTTATGCTGTATTGATTTGGTTTTATTGATTTTTAATAAAAAAAGTGTAAGTGTTTCTCCAATAGTGTAAATTAATTGTTATTGTGCCACGGAAAACAGAAGACTGCACCACAGTAATTAACATTTCCTGGCAAGGAAACTAAGTGAGCTTGCTGCTGAAATGGGCTTTCAAGCATATTTTGACATAGCACAAAGGCGAGCATATGCCTGTGAGGGGGTGATGTGGCAGGCATGGCAGCTGCTGCAAGGACTCTGTCGGAGCAGGAGCCCTCGCAGCTACACAAGGTCCCCTGTCCCTGAGCCCAGCTGGGGCAGGAGCAGGCTCCCAGCCCTCCTGCCCTGCTCTTCACACAGCAGTCTGGGGGTGGCCGTGGATGGCAGGTGGAGTGCACCCCTCCTGCAGCCGCTGTTTTGAGGCAGCTCACCAAACCTCAGAGGGGCAGCTGTGAACCTTTCTGATGCTTTCAGTTCTTGGCATCCACGCGTTATCCTCTGTCATATCCAGGATGCTCTCTGCAGGTGTAGGGGGCTTCTGGGCAGATCAGCACACGGTGAGGCCCTCAGGCCTGGCTGGAGCTGCTGGGCACTGCATTGGGCTAAGGAGCTTGGTCCCATCAACAAGGGAAAATGGAACACCACATACAGCAGCTATTCCAGCGTCAGCTGGAACGAGGAAGCTGAAGATAAATGCCTCTTCTCCTCCTCCACGAGGCACCTTTAGAGGACTTGAACAAACTTCAGTAGAATGAAGTCAATACAGCTAATTCCTGTAAGATTACAGTTTAACTAAGAAGGAAAAAAAAAAGGACCTTTTCTCTACGTAATGAGTAAGGAAAGGGAGGTACAGATAGCTGAACAGATTAATTAGCAGCTGGGAGATGAATACTATTGTGTTAGCTACTGTAACTTAAACCAACTCAATCCCTTCTTTTGAGACCATCTACATTACAGACTAATTATAAGCTATGTGCTACAAGACACGAAGCTCTTCTTAAATAAGTTAAAACACATCCAGTGACAGTGATAAATCCATTAATAAAAAAGAAGCTCTCTGTAGCTTTTCTCACACAACCAAGTTGTCTTCTTTTGTACTAAGTTAAAAGAAAATTTTGATGAAGTAAATTTTATCTCAGCAAAATGGCTCCACATCAACACATCACCAAAACCCAGGAGCTAGTCTCTGTGCACCCTCAGACAGAATGTAAAATCTGCTGGTGAAAACTAATCCTAAAGCTGGAAGCAGTGGGGTATGGAATATTTAAAAGAAACTCAATATGAATAGAGGATTTCTGCAGGAAAGGAGAGCCTGTTACCACCCTGACTGCTGTAACCACTAAGGTCTTCAGACTTAGCTGGGAGAGCAGCTAAAGCCCAGCCTCCAGCTCAGGAATCAGCATCCTTTGGCCTCTCAGGCCCCTGGTGTATATCTCTTGTCCTAATCTCCAGTTTCAGGGAAGCTTACACTATTATTAACTCCCTGGTTCCTAGTTCTCTGGTGAAGATTCTACATCTAGGCAAAAGCAGAAAGACATTGTGTAAACAGGTAGAAGATTTCTGCCACTGTTTTCTTTTCATTGGAAGTGATAGAAAAGTGCAAATTGATAGTGCTTTGTGTTTTGTTCAGAGGGACATGAGTTACATGGATAGGTAAGTGATCTCTCACCTACTTTCCCAAAAATGTAACTAAAGCTCAGGTTATTTCTGGATACTCCATCCCACTGCTATCTTTCCCTCTTGTGCAGATCTTTACATGAGGGTCTTGCCATGGCATGCAAATCAGACTCAAAAAGACTGTCCATATGTTATTTAGCCTTTGGTACATGTTGTCCAAGAGGTACCCATCTTCTTGTGAGAGCACCAGTGGGGTCCAACTATCTGGAGCAGAATTCAGTTCTGGGGTGCATTAGAGGCTCCTTTGTGAAGCTTCTGTGAAACATGTTTCAATAATTTTGGACAATTTAACTAGATATTGTATCAAAATAAAATTCTCTGTCAAGGTTGTATCTTGCTATCTACTCTTGCTATTGTCTAATTGATTTTTGCCTGTGAAGGGCAGTTATTGGTGTAAACATATTCCCAAGTACTTCAGACATCCTTGCTTGTTGATTACAGATGGCTCCAAATCAAAGCCTCAGATTCCCAAACCTTGATATTTCAAATAGATTTAGAAATAAAAGAACAGAAAACTTTATTCCATCAAAGTAATAGTTTATGAAATTAGTTATAATACAAAATTTATTCTTCATGAGTACCATTTTCCACTCTCAGTCAATTTTCCAGAAGTCCTGCTACTGGATGAATGACTCAGAAAGCTTTAGGCCTGACAAGCACAGCCTATATGAGCAGATGGTACAAATTAAGGAAGTTGTGCTCTGTTATTTCAGCTGAGAATATGAAGTTCAAATTTTTGTCTCTGTTTTTCATATAGCTGTGTTTGATATCAAGAGCCTAAATCAGAGAAAATAGCAGCAAAGCTCTTACTGGTATAAGTGGAAGACTGAGATGTGCAAGACTTCCTCCAAACAGGCTTGATAGAAGTCATCTGTTGCAGAAGTGACAAAAAGTATTGACAAGTGCATGGGCAAGATGAGACCTACAAGACAAGAGCAAAGCCACGGGTGGTTCTAATTCTTCTTGGTAGAGCACTGCATGATCAAAACTTGCTTTAAATTTTAGGAAATTCTATATTCAAATGGGCTGGTCAAAAGTATATCTATACCGTTAAGTGGATCAAGACATTATGGTGTTAGTCATGCTGATAAGGTTTTGTTACCCTCATAATGATCTGTAGGAGAAAGAATGTTTGCCTGCAGAGGAGATAAGACAGTAAAACTGCTCTGCTCTTGTACTGCTGTGATTCAGTGGTCAGGAGCTATTTCCACTACTGAGAAGTTCAGGTCCAACGAAAATCCTCCGGCAGTCTCAGCTAGTGACTTCATGATAGCTTCAGATAAAGCCTTTTGCTCAAGATAGGACATGAATTGAAACAATCTGGTAAAGAAAAACATTCAGTCAGTATTCAACAGAAGTGCAAGTCTAGAAGTCTCCCCCCACCAGACATATTTTAATGAATGCATAGTTACAGGGTGACTACGTTATCTCATAGTTTTCCTGTGTCATTAACTGAGAAGAGAGTTTTAAAAAAGTGTCCCCACAGAAATCTTATTCATATGTTTTATTATATGTTCCAGCACGGGCACCACTTTATTTTAATGGTATGTTGGATGATGGTACAAATTTATAGCCAAAGGTTTACATCACAGACAGCTGGAATGAATAACAATAAATTAATTTAAAGTGCTACAAAAGTGCTCCCCATAGTATGCAGTGCTTATGTGCTCAAGACTAATAATTTATAAATGCACATCTTTTATAATACTGGTCTAAAGTCCTGAAAGCAGCTTGTTAAAAAGCAGTCACATGAGATAATTATTTTTATTAATATTTCAAATGCATGATTAGGGTGGGCACCATGGTCATTAGCATTAGATAGCATTCATTTATGATCAAGTGCAATGAAGCAATAGCCAGACAGAAACCAGCTGAGCAATGGCAACCAACCACTGGGAGTCCTGGGGTCATTCCTGCTGCTTCTTCCACATGCTCTTTAGAAGCTAGTGGTCATCACAGCTAAGGCTGTTTCCCTTCCTTTGTTTTTCCCTCCTTTGCTTCTCTGTTGTGTTTATCACACTAGACACTTAGAAGGCTTGAAGAATAAAAAGATGTGCTACTGAGTGCAGTCAGAAGCAGCTGTGCATCTCTGCACGGCTTTCCTTCCACCCCAACCAGCAATGGTGCAGAAGGCAGTGAGGGGCCCAAAGGGTGCTCTAACCCCTGCCCTCATTACAGCAGCATTAGAAGTGCTAATTTCAACACTGAGTGAATACTGAACTGTACAAACTCCTGCTTGGATGGGGTAGGTTACCTGAGAACATTTTACTTGCTTTGGGATGACACATTTTTGGTTCTGTGTCAGGGAATAAGAGAGAAGTGATGCCTCCAGGCAAAAAAATATCTTGCAGTAAGGCATTGTGGAGACTAAGGATCAGGGCAGGCCGTAAGCTTTCCTTTTGGGGCACAGGACTGTTTTTTTCCCAGCGTAATCCAATGTCTTTCTGCAGTCTTCCACAGTGAAAGGGTATATTCACTATTATTAGTGAGGGTAAAAGAGAAATCAGCTCAAATAACTTGGGTAATGTTGCATTTTTTTCCCCAGTGCAGCTCTCTGCCATACCTCACTGCAGGGGTGCCACTTGCCTTAATACCACCCTTACTTTCCCCAGGCAAATCTGGCTGCTTCTCACTTTTCTTGGTGAAAATAATTTACTTCTTAAATGCAGAGTTATTAATCTGAGGTTACAGAAGGAGTCTTTCACACTGAAAGAAGGATCATGAATAATTTCTGTGTCTTCTTTTGGGCCATTGCCACGTATTAGACTACATATTTGAGTCTTGGCAGATTGAAAAAATATGCACCACAATCAACCCCATTCACTTTGGTGGTTCTTTAGCAAAGGGAGTGGAGTGAGACACAAAGTGGGCAGAAGTATCATCATCTGGTCCCTCCCCTCCCTCTTTTTAAAGAAAAGAAAGCTGTTTGTGCAACACAGAATTCAAGCTTCTAAGTAACAATGCCTGATTAACTTTCTTTTAGTATCACAAACATTTGCAAATTCATACTTTCTCCTCTCCCTTTCTGGCTTTCTTTGAAAGTACTTCGTAATGTAACACGTTTTTCCAGAGGTCAATGGGGACATATTTGCATTTTGATACACTTCAAATTTTTGCCTCCAGCACGCCACTCAAATGCGCTGTGCTAATGATCTCCCACATGCTTCAAGGGGTGGCTGGGCATATAAAAGCACCTCAAAATGCATAATTCGTGAGAGAGCAACACACGGTAAAGATAAATAAATACAAAAAAGGGATGCTGGCAAAAGCAGTTTGGATTTGTAAGCTGAGGGTTCTGCCTGAAATAAGCAGCTAAAGTGTTTATGTGCACCACTGGAGTGATAAGGGGATTCGGGGGGCTCCTGCCTCAGCCAGCTGCACTGATGGACTGCAGGTTTCTCTGAGCAGAGCACTTGTATATCAATATACCCAGATGAGGCATAAGCATTTCTGAAGGCTTTTTATATTGTCAGTGATACCTCATGTTCTGAACAATCCAAATCCAAGATTAGGCAGGATCTAGGAAAATGGGGCAGCCCCAAACCATGGGTTTAATCTGTGTGGAGGTCTTTTATTTTTAGCAGTAATGATAGGTTTACACTCAAATTTGCCTGCCTGAAGTGAGGGGGTGTGTGAAGCTGTATGGGAGAGAAAAAAAAAACAGAATCCAGGAGATTATTATTTTTTTTTTTTTTTTAAAGCATGAATATCTTTGACAGACAGAGTCGCAAGAAAACCTGAGCACTTCCCCAGTAACCGCTGCATGAGGAGAAAAACTCCCGATAAGCAGATGTGGCTTAGGCAGCAATCAGCCAGGCTGTGTGTGTGTGTGTGTGTGTGTGTGTGGAGGGGGAGAGGGATGGAGAGAGCCAGGTAGACAGGTATTGAGGCACTGTGGTGAGTGCGTGTGTGGCTGCAAAGGATGGCAAACTGTGTGTGAGAAAATGACATATGAGCAAAACCAAGCTGCTCTGCTGAGTATTTTATATGTATTTTTAAGAGAAAGCAGCAAGAAGAAACCAGGAGAGAGAGACTGAAAAGACAAGGCAGGAATGACCAAGCAATTACATGTCTGGGCTAACGGCAGCATAAGGCAAGAAATCCGGGCATCAGGGAAATCATTTAAAGCCATATTGATTCGCTTCGGAGGTGAGAAAAAGCAGATGCACTCAGCTACTATGGAATGGCTCTGACAACAGCTACAGCTGCTTGATTTTACTATTTTTTTCTTTTAAAACAAGTTTCATTCACAGAAAGCTGGCACTGTAAACCCAAACCAGCCTGCACCCCTCACTGCGTCACCTCTTCCCCCAGCAACCGGAGCTGCCATCACAGCGTGCCCCAGCCAGGCAGCGCCTCCAGCCAGCCAGTGAACCCTCAGACAGCGCCAGAATGGAAGGAGAGAAAGACACGGACGGGGGAGGGCAGCGGAGCAATGGCTGAAATTCAGCAGCTCTGGCCATTTCCAGAGAGCTGGGAGCGTTTGGAGGCAGAGCGGGTTCAGAGCCCATCCATCTCCACTAGAGACAGCAGCGCTTCCCCGGAACTCTGCCCGGGCCCTGCCCTCGGCAGCACACACAGCCAGGCCGCGGCGGAGAGAAGGACCCAGCGCTGGGCGCTGCTGGGCCTGCAGCTGGAAAATAGGAGGGCAATTGCACGTGACATGGGAAAATGAGCGGGTTTAGTATTCTGTAGGAAATCCCATGTGTTGGGGAAAGAAAGGGTGGGGGCTTCTACATGGAAATACTATCAGGTGTTGCCTGCACTGCTTCCGGTAAAGCAAGCACTCTGTCAGGCGGGCCTTTGCTCTTTAGATTTGTACTGATACCTTAATTCAGCTGGTCCTTTGTCTGTTTATCCAAAGATGTAATTATAGAATTCATGCAGAGACACTGTGGCTGAGATCTTCAAAATACAGCTTTTCTGGAAGCCAGATACCTGTGAAGGTCTGCCCTGGGTGACTTCTCCCCAGTCACAGAGTGAACTTGATCCTCAGCCAAGGCTTCTGAGTCTTCCTGAGATTCAGATTTTTCTCATGCAATCAGCTTATTCATTCTGAAGTGTGGTTTCAGACCTACAAAATTCAGTTCAAACTGCTAGCATGGTTATAGCATGCAGGTCAAAATTTTCATTTTCTGTTTAAAAAGAAACCAGACCCCACAACAGTGAGGGTAAGAGATGTTCAGGAAGGTTTCCTTAGGAATAAAACCAGTACTGTTTTATGCGATCTGAAATGAAATTTGGTCTGGTTTTATTATTTCTGGAAACAAAAACCTAGGTGCTCTTTTGAATTAAACACCAACTGCTCTCATAGCACCTCAGATACCGTCCCATCCTCCCTGTTTTCTACTCCAAGAACCTCAAGTGTAACCAGGTAGGGATGTGTACGTGTGTGCTCACTGCCTTGGTCTTGCACAAACATCTGCTCAGGAGCATCTTATGTGTATGAAATGTGAGTTTGGCATAAAAAAGGTCAGAAAATTTCTATCAGGACAGTTTTCCTAAAGAAAACAGCTTTCAGGTGGATGGAATGCTTTGTAACTATATAAAATTACATTTTTCCATAGAAAATGGGTATTCTGGTCAAAATTTAATATTCACTTCACTGAAGGTACATGAAAAAATAATCAAACATTGTTCTAACTGGCACTTATTCACATTTTTTATTGGCTACACTGAGGAGTGTAAATCCAGAGTAACTTCCTTGGCCTCATGCAAGATACTTTGACTTATCCTGTTGCAAATAAGTTTGAAATCTCAGTCTGGTTCTTGTGATGAATATCTTTACCTTCTAGGTATATACATACAGACAAAAAATGTAACAAAAAACCCAGTGCAATTCAAACCAAGAGGCTTAATGGATTCTGTGTCAGGACTGTTGTGAAGAGTTCCAACTCCCAGCGGATTTGGTTTTAGTACCAGTGGTTAGAACATGTCAGAATGTGTAAATTTATAATTAAAAATAAAAACATACAACCAAGTACTTAATTTACAACTGTATTTTTATCAGCTATAATTTGAAAATGATCAGTGTTACACTGAACACTGGCTCAATTTTAAAGGTTAGGTACATCCTCCACTAAATTAAACATACCCTAAAATATCTTTAGATCTGATGACTGAGTATTTTAACAGCATCTTAGCAATACTGAAACATCTTTATAAGTCTTTAGATTTGTAGACCAATGTATTTTCTTTTCCACTTGCTAAAAAAATTAATCCTTTGCTTTAGATAAAGAAACAAAAATTACCACGAGATAGGGTGAGTGTCCTGTCTTCAGAAAACCACAGACCATTCCCACAGAAGCCAAACACAGGGTACAAAGTCTTTGTATTACTGGAAGTACTTCAGGATCTGGATTATGAGTCAATGGTAGTTCCCTGCATGGATTCAAGTGAAGAAATTAGTTATTAATATGCAAATGCCACTTTTTATTTTTAATTCAGCTGGTTTGCAGCAGGCCAGATCACTTCACCTAAAAGTATCAGTTAATAGTGCAGAGTGCTGCACTGCTTTAGCGTGACAGGTATCACTTTGAGCAGGATCTCTGGTAATTGGCATTTAATGCTTTTCCAAAGGGGTGCATATTTTCTACATCTGATAAATAACTAAGTTGGGGTAATTCTGTTTTCCAAGGCAAATATATAAAGTGAAGGAAACAGGATGAGAGCAAAGTAATCCCTAGTGTAAACTCACTGACTTCAGTGGTATTACACTAGAAATACTTGCAGATTGGGGTTTCTTATGCAAAAACTGACATGAATTGTGCCTAATAAGAAAGTACCTTAAATCATGCCTTGGGCAAAATAGCTCAGTTAATCCCAAAATGTTGTTGCAAGAAAATCCCTTCCTTTCCACAGTTTTCTAAGGGAGCTATAAGGCATGTTACATAGCCAAGCTTTTCCAAGGAATTGAAATAATTTTCTTGATTTAGATCAGCCTAATATTTTTGTGAAGCATTTTATTGGTTAATTTTCATCTCTTTCCCCCTCCCAGCCACAAACCAAATAGATTTACAAGGTTACTTACTGCAAAACTTCACAGTTTTCAGTTAGCTCTTGCATATATTACAGAAAATGCCAATTCTGCTCCCTTGTCTCTAAGCCCCTAAAATAATCTGGGCCCCCTTTTAATTCTGCTTGTATGAAGTCAGGAGACATTTTCCTAGAGTTACATGAACACTAAGTAACACAGTTGCCCAGAAATTTTTTTTTATATTTTTTTTTAAATTTCAGTATATAATAAAACCCAAAGAAAATGAAGTGAAAATGTCCAATGTAATGAAACATTGGCACTCAGTCAGAAGTCAGGTGCTGAGTTTTACTTTCTCTTTCCTGCCCTACCCTTTCTAAAATACTATGAGAGAAAATAAACACTGAGATGACAATACTGAAATAAGCCCCAAAACATTTCAGAAAAATCTCTGCTATGATTTTTTTCATCTGTAATTGACATATACACTGGTAAATCTTTTTGACAAAATAATGTTTACAGGCAAAAAGGATTCTGTCAAATAATTTTCAGCCAGCTATCCAAAGGAACACTGCTGTGAAAAAGAAAAAACCTGTCCTTCCCAATGTGTCTGTGTGCTGTGACCGTGCCCATTTGTGACTAACCCTCGAGCCCAATAGTTTCATGTTTGCCCCAGTGCTGAGTGATTGCTTTCTTTCCTACTGACTGCTTTCATTTCTGAAGATGGCAGCTTTCACATGAACAGAGCATTCTGCTCCCTATTCCCTTCACAGCACTTTCACGTGCAAAACAGCAGCCACAAAAGTCCCCTCTGCTTTGCTGGTGATGTGCTTCACATCAGACCCGCTTGCAGTGCTGGCAGTCTGAAATATTGCTGAGTAGGGGCAGCAGGAGCTGGATCTTAATGATTTGCCCCCTCCCAACCATTTGGGTTCATTGATTTCTCTAATTAAATATGCATTCCACTTCACCATTATTCCCAATGATCGCATTTAATCTCAACGACAGGGCCAGAGATACGAGGGCCTTTGCTTACAAACTGCTTTTGCAAGCCCTGCTGTTCTGTAGGGGCTCTTGGATGCCTCCAGGTATTTGTCTGGGGCTGTTTGGCTGCAATCCTCCTTTCCTCATTGAACTGTTTTCCCCTACATATTCAAGCCTCTCTTCCTTTCAGCTGAGCTTTGCTTTAGAGGGCTGGAGCTGCAGTTCTGCCTGACAGTCGTGTATGTTAAGCTGATTTATTTGGCTGCTGCGGCACTGCGCCAGGGAAGAGGCCGTCTGAATGGTGAAGCTGTTAGGAAACTAATTGCATGATGGACTGCAGTTACAGGAGAGTCTTCACTGTTTGCTTCATCTAATCACATTTGTTACCGAGGATTTTTCTTGTTTGCCCCTTTTCCATTGTTTGAATTGGAGAAATACCAGGTTTACACCAGGGAGGGGCTCGGCTGATTGGTTCCCAAGCCTGTATCACTAGCTTGTTGGTCCTTTCATTTGTTAAAGAGTCTCAAATACTGTCACTGCTGTGAGTGTTCCCCTGCTTTCTCATCTCAGACTGGGCGGCTTTGAACTTGCCAAGCTCTAAGTTCAGCACTCTTGTTTGTTCTTCTTGTGCTGATGAAGTCACTAATCTCTAAATGAAGGGCAGGGAGCTGTTTGGGTTAGCAATTTCATCATCTTCAACAGAGAAAACAGAAAGCCTTGCAATACAGGTGGGTTAACAAGAAAAAGATTTCCTTCTGCCTTGCTTTCAAATGTCTTTCTGAACAGTGAGCCTGAACTGAAACCTTGGGTTGCAAAATACTAGCCTATGGAAAGGGCAAAATCACGTAAGAACTCAGTGCCACCAGATCACCTTTATTTGGGCCGTGCTCTATTTCTTTGCAAGCAAACATGCCTCCTTACACATTTACATGACAGAAAAGAAGTCATACTGCTCCTTGTCTTTGCTGTTTCTACTCTGGGAAGGAGTGTTGGCAAATGGTGGGTCTAATGATAAGTGACTTCCATCCTCAAACCACAGCTCCCTTGGGGCCAGTGCCAACCCCTCTTCCTCAGTAGCACCAGACAGGTTGTTACTCTGCTTGCATGGCAGCATTGACGCTGTTTCCATGCTGCTGGTGATCATATTTTTCATTTGAGAGGTTTATGTTCTTCCTTATGGGTACGAGGTTCAAGTCAACATTGTCTGCTACCAAACTAGAGAAACTTGAGGTGAAAACTCCGAGTTTCTCCTGATTCCACCACAAAACTTTCTCCACAGCCACCGCCTGCCTCCTGAGAGATGCATGCTGAAGTGTGAGCCCAGATCACACACTGGCATAGGGGAATGGCTGCAAATGGCTTTCTGCATATTTTGCAGACCCCTTACTTGAAATAGTTTTAGAACCCAGCCTTACTTAAATCACTTTTGGGTAACCTTTACCTGTTACATGTTTCAAATTGGACACGTATCACTCAGCTTTTCATTCTTAGCTGGTGTTACTCTACCTTTTTCTTTGCATAAAACAATTAATCTGCTGGTCCTTTCTTTTTGAGGTCAAGGGAAAGTCTCCCATCAACTTCACTGAGCAGTGAACCAGACCTGCTAAATTTCAATTGTCAGGGCAATTTCCTCACCTCCTTCATGGTCTCAAAGACCAAAGGCATATTGGAAGGTGTGTGCTTGCAGCAGTCTACCTGAACTCTAGGAGGTGCTCCCTCTCAAAGCCAAGAACTTCAAATGGGAGCCTGCACCCAGCGGTAACAGCCAGCAAGCAAAGGGAAATGACAGCTGGAGCTTAATGCAAAGCCAGTCTGACAGCTTTGCTACATCCTTCCAAAGAACTCAGAGAGAAACTTTCGTCAGCTGAAATCTTATTTACACCCCCTGGTGTTCTTTCTGCAAGGACAGAGTAATTTTTAAAGCAAGATTGGCTACAGCTTTCTCCATCTCCTAAGGTTGCCACTAGTGAGAGCTCTGCAACTTAAGCAATCTCAGGATGTTGCACATTTCTATCTAGTTCCCTCACTCATGAATTTCAGCCCAGGCTTGAGGAAGTTCAGCCAATACATCACCTTAGATCTTCCCCATACACTTCCTCACGTAGGAAGCTGCAAACCTTGCCAAGCCCCAGGCAGTCACCCTTCCCTTGCAGGGCTACACTTCTCAGCAATAAGGGGCAGGATTACTCAGACAACAGAAACATTCACAAAAGAAAATAGCATTGCAGAAGTTTTCAGAACTTGGACTTCTGAGTAGGAAAGGTTTGGGGAGTTACGATTTCTGGGGAGAGTGGAAAAAAGGAAATAATTAAAACAGGATGATGAGTAGAGACTTACTTTGATATACCAAATAATAAATTTTAGCAGAGAAGCAGAGTCTGGTTGTCCTTGTGATATTGCACATCAATAAGCCAGGTGATATTCTGTGATATTCTTTACAAACTAGACCTTATTTGTCTCTCCTTGCCCTAACCATGAATTTTTCAACTCAAAGAGAGACTGCAGATTTGATAAGCAGGGAAACTACAAGAAAAAAGCTAGATCAAGATGAAACATATATGCTGCCTGGTCAGATGATGGTAAGAGCAGATGTAAGCTTTGTGGAGCCTGAGGACATTCAGAACATTGTAGAAACCCTGCAGAAAAGAGCCAGTGGGCATGCCACTGCATTGGTGGCAACTTTGAAGAGATCAGGTCGATGTAGCAGATTTCTTCTACGCAGTGAGCACCAACAGTACAAAATGCATGGATGTACAGAAACCCATTTTCTATCAGTGTTTTTTGTGCATCTCCCTCTAAGCCCTCACATAGTTTGAGCTGCACATCCTCCTCACATACCACACTCCCCCAAAAGATTAGCAGTGCTTATCTTGTGTGTGCCTGGGGAGCATGCGCCGCGCGCCTGGGCAGGGAGTTCTTGGCCAGCCCGCAGTCATTTTTCTGGGTCCTCCTTAAAAGCAATTAGCAGCTTCCCCCTTTACCTTCAGAGGGCAAAGTCAATCATAGAATAACTTTCCTGCAGCCGGTACAATTAGCAGGAATGCGTTTGACCTCGGCTTCACCTTTTCTGAAATGCAGTTCCTGGTACAAAGTGTTGCAGGGCTCTTTAGAGTGACATATTATGAGTAACTGGATGTCAGGATCGTTGTGGGAAAACAAACAAATCCCCAAATAACTGGAAAGTCCTGAACCAGAAATTAGCATAATAAAGGTAGAAATAATTCCTATCTTCTCCTTGTTACTTCTCCTTTCTCATAATACAAAACCAGTGCAATGCACCACAGCCCTCACCCCAGACATGTTCCATTACCTATCATGCCTTAGAAAAGCACAGCCAAAAGTTGGGGTTTGATGGCTGCTGCATCATGGAAACGTAAACATCTACTTTCACAGAGACAATGACTGAAACACTTGTCAGTGCCATGAAGAAAGTGAAAACCTTTTGTTTCATACATATTTTTCTTATGCAGTTTGATATTTAATTCTTTTTTCCTAAGGAAAAAAACAACAACAGCAATTTGCCCACGCTTACACTGCTCCTCTATTCATAAGTAGAAAAGAACCATCTATCTTAGAGCTAAGAGGATGGGATTCCTAAGTCAGAAGGAAAGTCCTGGACATGCAACAGACCAGCAGTACTGGCATGTGGCAGTCAGTCTCAGCTGTGGTATACTCTGGGCACAATATTCTTATTTCTTGAGAAATATCACACACACTGCACTGCCCCTTCCATGATGTATTTACAATACATCTCTCTTTTCCATGTCATACATGGTCTAACCCTTTTCCTTGAGCATCATTTGCACAGTAATCCTGTTCCTTCTGTGACAAAACAACAAAACTCCCTTTCCTCCTCTGTCACTTGTAGAACAATCCCTTACTTCTAGCAGCATGCTGGCAGCAATCTTTTATCTTTGTGCCAAACACAAAATGATCATCTATAGCTTGCCTCCAATATGTTTGACAATGCAGCCCTTATGTTAATTCCGTGAAGAACGCACCACAGTCCATTTATTCCCAATTTATCCAAACACAACTTTCATCTCACCACTGCACAGTATGAAAAACAGTAGTGAAAAATGCAAGGTATACAGCCCAAAGGTTTTGATCTGTTTTAAAAACTTCAACTTTTTCAAATGTTTAAGGAGAGAGACAAAAACAGGTATATGGATATTCTAGCATCTTTGCAGTTACTTGTTCTTTCCTTTTGCTCCCCTCTTTTTTCAATGACATGATCAACAATTAGCATGGGGAGGGAAAGACGAGGAAGACAGAAATTTGGATGTGACTCAGAACTTGAACCCAAACTTAGCCTTTCAAATTTCTCTGGCTTTGGTACTTTACATGTGAAAGATTTTTTTTTTTAAGCTAAAAAAATATTTTGGTTTAACACACACACTCCCACCCCACTTGCATCAGACCAGTTACCAAAGCAAATCAGAGTGAGAAGATAAGAGAGCAGTGACCAGGACTGCCAGTGTCATCAACTGAACAAGTAATTTAGCCTGCTTTACTCTGACCCTTATCCAAACTCAAACAGATACCTGTTTAACCAAGGCTTAACAGGAAAGCCCTACCTGTAGCTCATCCCCTGGGAAGCTGCAGCAAGACAGGAATCTGGTGGGGGTTGCAAATCAGCCCCTTAATTTGATATCCGCTGTACACAGCAGCATTGCATTTAGTGATGATTTGGGTTAAAATGACCCTGTTTATTTCTTTTGGATGCGTATTTCCACCCTGCTGCACAGCATGCTTTCAAAACAGGGCTCAATTAAATAAATGCTAAGTGTGACCTTTTGCAGAACCCCCAGTTTAGACCCATTGATTGTAAATGGGTTTTGCCTGCTCTTGGAGTGCCATATGTCTGCCAGGTTTGGTTTGGCACTGCACCTGTGGTTACTGCATACAGCTTCCTTGTAACAGGACTGCCCAATACCTCCAGGTGCTCCTGTGTCTGTGACTTGCTTTGACATCCCGTGTGGCTTGTGCATTTGAGGCACAAGATTTCCTGTGTTTGCTCCCAGAGCAGCTGTGGTCGGTGCCTTTAGCTACTGACTGGTACAGCTACAAGGGCTGCTGAATGAAATTCTGGGTGGAAAACCACCACTGCATTTCCTGAACAAAGATAATAATTATGGTAATTGTATCACTTTAGCATTTCTTGCCCATGTTTATGAGCAAATGGTGTGAGCCAACGAGAACAGCCGCTCCTTCCCTTCAAATTGTGTTTTGGAATAGCAGGGTAGATAGGATAAGACTTTTCATTTGGTATGTTTTCTTCTGCATCTTTTCAGTGGTGCATTACACATTCACCACAATTCTTCACCTCTGCTGTCACTTTTATGGCAGTGTTTTCCTTTTCCTCCTCTTCAGTCATGGGCATGCTAATCTTTTGTGTCACAAGCAGCACAACCCCTCCTTTATATGGGCCTCCTCCTGCCTGTGTACAGTCCTGAATTATACAGTTAAAACAAAAAATAATTTCACCTACAAAATGTAAAACAATGCAATTAAAAAAAAATTGTTATTTTTATTTCCATTATCACTAAATCCGGTCTGGATTGAATAATTAAGCAGCCATTTGTGTCATGGGTTTCAATGCTGCACATAACCCATTAACCTCGCAGGAGCAAGGTCCTTGAATTCTGAATAATTCTGGGACTAAGCTGTGATGAATCAGGACTGAGATAAGAGCCATGCATCTCTAAAAAAATCTGGAGCCTGTTCTTGGCACTTGAGGTTTTTTCTGTGTTGCAAGCAGTTTCTGCTCTTCCTTTTATTTTTTTCTTCCCTCGTTCAACTGACTGTCATGGGAAATGCAGAAAACCTCTATTTAGAAAAAGCATTTGTTATTCATTCTATTATTTTCTTATTTTCCCCTCTGAAATATTTGTATGTAAAGAACACCTTACCATTCTTTGAGGCTCATCTGTTCATATTGCTTATTCTGTGCTTGGAATTGTCATAAATTTCACTCTGGTCTCATTTTTCCCTTCAGATTGAGCCTTATTAGCTGTAACTAGTCTTGGCCATGCTGATACAGCATGGTTGGGTGAGCACAATCAGTAGCAACATTCCTGGCACGATTATGAGTGTGCTGGCCTGTCTTTACCTAGCAAGCTGTGGGGCCAAACTGGTCTGTAAACTAAAGGTGGGCAGTTCTCTCCTAATACATCAGCTGCTGCAGGAAGCAAGGGAATGAATGTTTTCTACATAACACAGTCCCTTTCAAGATCTCTTCCATAACATACTTGGGAGGCAGAATGACAGCTCCACCCACAGATGCACAGCTCTGGAAAATAATAAAAAAAGTACCTCTGAGCATACACAACACCCTCCCCAGATACAAAAATCATAGTATCATAGCACAGCTGGAAGAGATCCACAAGGATCATCTGTTTCCTGGCCTTGGACAGGATCATCCCCCAGAGTCACACCCTGTGCCTGAGAGCATTGTCCAAACACTGCTTGAGCTCTGTCAGGCTGGTGCTGTCACCACTGCCCTGGGGAGCTGTTCCAGTGCCCACCCACCCTCTGGTGAAGAGCTTTTCCTGATATCCAACCTAAACCTCCCTGACACAGCTTCAGGCCATCCCCCAGGTCCTGCCACTGTCACCACAGAGCAGAGATCAGTGCCTGCTCCTCTTCCCCTCCTGAGGAAGTTGTGACTGCAGTGAGGTCTCCTCTCAGCCTCCTCTTCTCCAGGCTGAACAGGACCTGAGCTGCTCCTCATTCAGCTTCCTCTCAAGCCCTTCACCATCCTCGTGGCCCCTTTGGACTCTCTCTTTGTCATTCTGCTCAATGTCTTTTTTATGTTTTGGTGCCCAAAACTGCCCCCAGCACTGGAGGTGAGGCTGCCTGGGTGCAGAGCAGAGGGGGACAATCCCCTCCCTTGCCCAGCTGGAGATGCTGTCCCTGATGCCCCCTGGACAGGTATGTCCCTCCTGGCTGCCAGGGCACTGCTGGCTCATTCAACTGGCCATCAACCAGGACCCCCAGGTCTTTTTCCTCTGGGCTTCTCTCCAGCCTCTCGTTCCCCAGTCTATACTCACATTGGGGGCTGCCCTGTCCCAGGTACAGAATCCAGGTCTGCTGCATACAAGCAGCCTTACAACTATTTTGCCCCATAGTTACTGTGTCATCATCAACCACTTCTAAATAGACTGTCCCTTTCTGAGAGATAACCAGCTCTGATTTAAAGACTCTGACTGATGGAGAACTTTCCCACATTTGTGATCAATTACAAAGTTTAGGTAATTGACTGCTTGCTTGTTCTCATGGCTACAAAACACTTATCAGCCCTGTGTATTGGCATAAGCCTCATGTGCAGTCAGCAATGTGAAAAGGGCTTCTTGCCTGAGGAAGGGTGGTGAGAGCAAGCCCTGTGCTGGGCCTGTTAATTCAGAAAATGCAGACTCTCAGGTTCTGAGGAAGGACTCTGGGATCTCTGCTGGTCAGGATTGACACCACCGTCTCATTCAGTGTTCTGCAGTGTTGGAAACTTTCTTGTTACTGATTCAGCTCCCCTTTCTCTGTTTGAGATCACAACTACTTCTCAGATTTAAAACTGCTTACCTACTCTGGTTGGGGAGAAGATGAAAAGAAATAAATAAAAAAGAAGAATGCATTAGGTGTCACATCCCCTTCTTTCAATGCTATCCATGTCACAAGACAGACTACTAGACAAAGGGCTAAATTCTGAACTGTGGGGAAGCAGAACTCCAAGTATGTATATATTCTTTCTGTACTCTTAGAAAACACGTACAAACTGCGAAAAGTAGGTACAGCATTAGAAGAAAATGTTATGAGAAAATTCATGAGTATGTTCAGAGATCTCAAAGTATATCCTCAGTCCAAAAACCAGATTGAACAAACAAAACTAGATACAATCCATTAAGATTAGTAATGTTGTGTAAATTGGGAGTAATCACCATCATTTAATGATTGGTTGTGAGACATATTCCTGAATATAGTACATTAGTAGTGAGCTTTAGTTTTATCAGAGGAACATCATAACTGCTAGGGACAAAATTCTAAAGAGGGACAAAGCACAAAAATGAAACCTCTGCTTTTCAGGTCACAAAGAACCTGAAGTTTTCTTATAGTAAGTTAACACTTTGCAGAACAGCGTAGAACCTCATGATGGATGCACGATTGAGGGCCGACTAAGGGAATGTGTGAGCATTTGCAGGGGAGGGACCTTTGTTTCCTGAAGAAAATTTGGCATTATAGTAATACAGAGATAAGTTGCCTATGGTACCTAACATGAAATAGGATGAGCATGCTAGTGAAGTTTAGACATCTTTGCAATATCCAGAAGTATCCTTTTCCCTTTGTCTTCCTCTTTTTTCTTCATTACCTCATCTTTTTCCCTGAGGAAGAAACAATAATTTAATTCTGATTAATATACAGAAAGTCTCCTACAACTGAGATGGTTAACTTACAGTGAAATATTTTATGAGCCACAGCTTTGGCTTAACTGACTGTCTTCTGTGCAGCTTTAGCTTTGCTTTATGGACCTCTAAGAACATGAGACTTCACCATTTAAGCAGGACCCGTAGCTGGTGCTGGAGATTGGAGGGGCCTCCTGATGTAAGACACTGACCTGTGAAGGACCCATTGTTTTGGCCAAACTGCACCAGTGTGAAACCTAGAAGAAAACATAACCACAGCAGAAACCAGCTTGCACATCTGTGAGCTGCCTCCAGCTCCTCATAAACAAGAGCTGTAATCTCATTGCCAAAGACTGAAAGAGCCCTAAGAGAGACCAATTTTACTCGTGCAGGAAACCTCGTTACCATTTTCTCCACAGAAATAGCAGGAGTGGAGAAAGTCTGATGCTAACAAGCCCTGTCCCCGGCATCTCAGCCCACCCACTTGCTAGGGTGGCTTTCAGTGGATTTCAGCCATGGTGGCTGAATAACAGAATCTAAACATTGCAGAAATAAACTGCTGGTGTGCCCAGCCCAGGGTGCTAATGGTCAATGGCTGAGATGACCAAACCTCATGTACCTGCACACGGCTTGCAGCCTGCGTCACTCTCGGTGGCCTGTGTGCTTGGGGTGAGCTCTGCTGTCTTTTGCCTATTAGGAGCCAGCTCGTTCCCTGAAGCTGTGGAGGCACGTGCTGCTGGCCGAGAAGGACCTTGCTTCAGCCTTGGGCCATGAGGGCAGGTGTCACACTGCCACCTCTGCTGCTGCCACTGCCATGATGACCAAGGATGTGGTGCCAGGATGTGTTTCACTAAGCAGGGATGTCACTGAAGCTACTCTGGGTCGACGGGCAATAGCTGTCCCTTCCCATATGGAAATACCACAGGTTCCTGAAGGATTGGAGACTGCTACTGAGATCCCTGGTGTTGTACACGACCTGCCACAGTGACAGGTCGTCACTGTGCTGGTAGGTGTGTGTTTCTCAAGGAGAAAATTGCAGTCTGGGGAGGCACTCTGTGGGCTCAGTGAGTACTGGAAAGAGCAAACAGAAGAAGGCTGTGGTGTTGGAGAGGAACATGGCACAGTTGCATGAGTCAGTCTGGTATCAGAGTATTAGAGAATAAACTGCATTACCCCCAGCCTTAAGGACTGCAGATAATGCGCAGCAATGAAGTTTTATCTGTGCTCAAGTACATATTTTTTATGCAGCTAAAGCTATGTCGCAGATGTTCTTCACTAGAATAGATTTTGTCTTTGCTAATCCTGCATTAATCTGCTGGTAGAGCTATAGATGCGTGATTACCACTGGGCTCCTTGCAGAGAGGAGCCTCTGGTCACTGAGGGCACAGTTCCTCCGCCTGTCCCTCGGCAGAGCTGCAGCTGGGGTTCAGGTTTGTTGTGCCGGGGAGCGCCCCGTTCCTGTTCCCAGTGCGGTGCTCTGCCAGGAGAGGGAGCTAGGACTCTGGCATTCAGGGGCCTTTGATGTTTTCTGTTCACAAACCATGAAGGTGTTACGGCTGTCCAACGCCAACGTAGGCTTTGCTATGTGGCTGAGAGCATGTTAAGGGGGCTCATGATTTTCTCTGGAGGCCACCTACTGAAGAGGTGTTTGGTTCCTGCCAGAACTCAGAGGTCTCTGATGCTCTGAACCCTGTTTTGAGGCTCTCAGTCCCTTTTTTTGACTGCTTCACCAGGTGAACTCCAGTGGGACTTTGGACCGGGTGAGAACGAAGTGAAGCCTACAGATCTGGAATCATGCAGTAGGTTCAAAGCCACTGCTGGAGTGGAGAAGGCAACCAATGGGTGCATAGCAAGGCAAGCAACAGCTGGGAGGAGGGAAAATATTTGGTTAAGGCTACCATGTGGCAAACAGATGTTGGACAACATTTCTCTTAACCTAAAAACGCACCAGCCTCCTTCCCCCTGCAGTATATGTGTTTCATTTTGAACAAGTAACTGGCAGCTGGAGAAAGTTATTAGAAAATGCTCCGTCTATATTCCAGCACTTGCAACAGCAGCAAAATTACCTATTTCCTATTCTGCCCAAGCTTTCTGTCTCCTTTCTTAGATTTTGTTGGCCTCAAGTCAAGTTTTACTTAAGTTATGTATCAGAAAGGGAATAAGCGGAGCTCCAACCTTGTTTAAAGTGTAGAAAAGGGAGTTTAAAAAAAGCTGGCAGAGATACTGACACAACTATTATCTAGGTTCTGGATGTGCTTGGGCCTGCTGGTAAAAAAAAACCAGGAAATAAGTCAGAAAACAACTCTTAAAAATGTGCCAATTCTACAGGGCTCCACTCTGTGTCCAGAAGTCTGTAAGTACTGATAAAAGAGCACACGTGATGTGAAATTGCTGTGTCATTATCACCAGCCCTTTCAGTCTTACTATTGTTTCAGTTTTCTCCGAGTTATGAAGTCTGGCAAGCAAAGAGCATGCTAGTGAAATCTGGTAGTGTTTCCTACCTGATTTGAAAGTAAGAGCAGAGTTCTTTGTTTGGGACAATTTTAGAGGTTAGAAGAAGAGCTTCTCAGACAGAGGTAGTCTCTGTTAGCCAGGAAGGGGCCAAGCTAGAGAAAATACTGTTGAATAAAGCACAGTGTGAGTAGACACTGGAAATAGTAAATAGTAAGGGAGGCTCCTTCCTAAGAAATGTATTTTATTGGCTCTGTATGAGTCAGAAGAATCCTGTGATCTGTTGCCCTCACTGCACATAACCCTGTGGTCCAAGGGGTCGGCTTTGACTGCTGGTGGCTGGGAGGCACCAGCAGGCACTGCAGAGCACTGGGAAAGAAGCTGCGCCCAGAAGAGTGGCCAGAAGCCATCAGAGTGCAGGAGGTGGTGGTAGCCAGGCCCCCCAAGTTTATGGCTCTTAGCATTTCTATCTTCACAAAGGGCTCTGACTGATAAGGACGAATGGTGTGGAGTTGTGCATGCAAGAGCTGTGGTTGTGACTTCCTATCCCTGCACCAGCCAACAAGTTATTATAAAAATAAATACCTCAGTGGCAGCAGCAGCATCCCCAAGGGCCTATTTACTTCCACTGGCATGAACTAATTCCTGCAGAGGAGCTCAAGCCAAATCCTGCAGAGACCAGCAGGAATCTCTCCAGGCTCTCGCAAAAGGCAGTTTGCACACTGGAGAAAATGCTGGTTCTTGGTCATATTTATTGCCATGTCAGTTAAAACATGTTGTCAGTTAACACCTTCCCTAACACAACATATCTTTTCTAAAGCTGAAGGAAAGTGAGCTTTTTTACCTCCTTTTATTCTTCAGGTAGTTATTCTGATTTATTTCTGAAACTGCACAACACACTAAATGCTGGTTCATGAAATGGCCACAGATCAATTATTACCTTTTCATGTGCAAACCAATCTTAAGGCATCTATCAATCTCTTATAGTCCTATATGTTCAATTTCAGAAAACTGAAAACATATAAGGGAAGCTAAGCAGGGTGACATTTGCTTTCCTTGGCTTGCTCTCTAGATGTTTGATGGGTGAGTTTATTATCTATAGGAACAATGAACAAGCCAATACATCCTTTTCAAGGTTTACAGGTGCCTTAATGTAACTTGCTCATTTAATTTGGATCTATATACCTCCTGAGAAGGACAGAAGATTTTCATTTTCAAGGCCTTATTTAGCCATAAAATGTGTATCCCGTTAGCTAAGAGCAGATCTATGAATTTCATTTCATTTAGCGACAGGAGAAATAGCGATGTATGTATCACCCTCTCCATAACTGCTATTAAAAGGTGTGTGTTTCATGAACAAACAGTGTGCTCCATGTCATAACATCTTTCATGAAATAAAATTCAGGGCATTTGTAGCATAAGTATTTGAAAAGTATCAGTTCACTCTTATTTTAAGGGTGTGGGGCAAATACAAGCCCCTTTTGTGGCTGGAACTGGACACCTGAAAAATTAGGATGGATTTTGCTGGCTCAAACAAAGTCACTAGGATATTTTCTATGGCCTCAATGGGGCCAAAAATTCTCCTAGATTTCATACTATTATAGATATTGTACAATTTAGCCACCAAGGTCATTAAAATGCTATAATCCCTCGTGTGACACACGATGGGGTAAAAGCACTTACAAAGGTATTGCTTTCTAAACTGGTGTAATTATAGTAGTAATTCCCAGAGAAGTATTGCAAATGCATTTCCAGTTCCAGTTTCTCAATTTTTTTGTCAGTGTTCATTACAGTAGTGATATGCTTGTGTCTAAATCTTGTTGATGTCCTTCTAGAGGGCACTAAAAACCCTAAAGTAAGTAAAGAAAAATTTAGTTGATGATTCTGGCTGGCTGCTGAATTGCTGCCTTTTGAGCCCTGTCCCTCAGCTTATAATCTGTAATGTTTGCTCTTATACTACACAGACTACTCTCTCTTTGTTTATATTCATCCCCTTACAGTTTGTCTAACTTAAATTGAATTAGGAAAAAAAGAAGAAGAAAATTAAAGTCCTTGCCACACCAAATGTGGATGCTTTGGGCCTAATAAGCCTGAGAGCTGTCAACACTGAGCTGCATTTTCAGTCCCTGGGAAGTTTGCAGCTGGGCAAAGCGGCCCTGTGGGGCAGTGGGGGGCTGCTTCTGGTCGAGCTCTGGTGACAGAGCATGGAGCTCGGGCACCAAATCTCAGAGCAGGGGTCTGCCCCTCCTGGCAGTGCAGAGAACAGGGAGCTTCTCAAGGTACCAACGGAACATGGAGTTGTGAGCACTCTTTTCCAGTTTTAAGAAAGGAAAGGACATCAGGTCTCTGAATTATGGCAAAAAAGGATTCAAACTGAGATAAACATGAGTCTTGCAAGGGGTGAGAAAAGGGCCTGACTGTTTCCTGATGGTGAGCCTTTCAACAGTGATGAAAATCAGCTAGAGGTAAATAAAATTGAATGTTGTCTTTATGACAAGTGAGAAACCTGATCTTAGGACCCACTTATTTTCAACCTTGCAGTTGCACCATATTCCTCAATGGCTGGTATTTTGCTTTTCCCAGGGCTTGAAATTAGCCTCACGTGTTCTGTATATGGGTGATACACAAATTTCCGTCTGCTCTGAAGATGTCTAGATGTGCATTTCTCTTTGCTTCATAAAGCCACCTCCTTTCTACTGCTTAACTAAGCTCTCAGATGTTATTTGAACAAGGAAGTGCTGTTCTTTACGAAGAAAACCAGGAATAAGCCCAGGGTATTTATTCTTTTCCTTTGAGTGTGTCAGTCCTTTGACTAATGCTGACAGGATTTCTGTTCCTGGTGTGTTGCTAGCTTCTTCACAGGTGCAACCAAATAAACACATCAGTTTGGAAGATGATTTCTTACAACTGCCTGGCAAATTGCAGTGATGCTGTCAACTCATTCCTCACATGCTTTTATCAGACGGATACCAGACTAAAGACTAAATGAACAATACCTACTTTGATCAGATACGAGATTAAACATCAAATGAACAATACTTACTAGGCCTAGATTTGACATGGTCACTGGGTTCACTGTGGTTTTACATCTCCTCATTAGCCCCTGGAGGTATCCAGTCACCAACAGAAAACATTGCAACAAGGAGCTTTGTGTCTTCTAAGGTAGAAGGAAACCTGCAAATAATAACATTTTGATTAAATACACCCCCTGAAAGCTGGTGGTGTCTCAAACAGATTGCCAGTTTGGACTTTCAGAAACCATGCAATTCCATGTTTCTTAAGAATAAAAGCATGCAACATTTACATCTTTACAATTTCATATACTCTTTTCTAGTAAATAAAGCGAGGAATTTCTATTTTTTCTCTAACAAGAATTTTGTTGATGTTTGGTACATGTGTATAATACCCAAACAGCTTACCAAATCCCTGTTTACAGCTTTGTTGAAAGTTAATGAGACATAGAAGTGAGTGGATATAACATTGACCTGGGATTCAAAGAGCTATCACCGTGCTCCCACCTGGCTGGGAAAGACCCAGTGATTCTGCAGGTTTTGGATTTAATTGTGGGTTTTTTTTGCTTTTTGACTTGAGGTCTTTTGGCTGGAATTGCTAAGAAGCCACCACGTTCTAGGCCAGGATATTTTCCCAGCAGGTGTGGCAGCCCTTGGTGACTGTGACAGTCTGTACCACTGCACAGGAGACACAGCATGGCTTTAGCAGCTGTGTTGGCCACGTAGGTGAGCAGTGCACAGATCAAGTCCTTTAACCAAGACTTTATGAAGCAGAGGGCTGCTGTATGTTTTACTGATATAAAAGGGCTCAAATCTCCCAACTGGTGCCTTTGGTTGCTATAAGAAAAATCACAGTAAAATTAGTGCCTGATATATTAAATAATTTTTTGGTGATAAATAGCTTGATCAGTTCTATGAGAAGGTTAGAAAACTTGATAGGACATATAATCTACTGGGACAGCAGGAACTCTCTGTGGTTACTCATGTATCTACATGGGAAACAGGAAAGCAAGAAAATGTAGTGCTTCAAGCATATTCTAAACAGATCAATGTGCAGAAAAATTCTCTCAACACAGAAATCAAAAGGTTTATAACAGGGAGAGGCAGTGCCTACTCTGCAGTGACAGCTTCATGTTTATTTATTCTAGAAAGAATAAGAAGGAGATACAAAAGTAAAGACAGGATAATTTTATTCCCAGATCAAATAAAGGAACACAGAGTGTGTTCTCAACAAAGTGATTACTTTAGGGTGAACTAATACAATGAATGTTATTAAATTAAACAACTTTTTTATAGGGCATCCCACATTAAGGATTTTAGTGTAAGTAATATTTCTGTCAGGCAAAGTGATGCAAGACAAAATAGCTTTTATAGAGGTATTCCTTAATACAGATATTCCTGTAAAAATGTATTTTATCTAGTATACTTCCTCTGTAGCAAATTATCACTTTGCTTAACAGCTCTGAGAAACAGGGATGTCAGGAGCAAAGATGACTATTCTCCTTTCACTAGATGCCTGAAATCTTTGATTTTAAATTAGCTTTTAGGTGCTAATATACACAAAGCTGAGGTAAATGTCTGCTCAGCACAGATAGCTGGGAGAAATCCTCAGCTCCATAGGAGCTGTCTTCAGTGCAAATCCCAACGCCTTGCCTGTCTGCCCTGCCGTCGTGTGGGAAGCCTTAGGAGTGAACCCTCGCCGTGCTGAGCGCGAGGTGCAGCTAAGCTGAATTTTTTACACAAACCATGCTTTCTCAGTACATTTACTCACACTGGCTGTGGCAGTCAGAGCTAAGAAATGTGGACATATTGCATCTTTTCCTATCCTGAAATGGACATCCGTATATCACCACGCTTGAAGACCTAGAGCTACGTTTTATTATCCTAGAATCTGAGAGGTCTCAAGGGGTAATTATGTATAAAATGACTAAAACATCTTGCCTCAGGTGCAGAGTTCTGGAAAGCCATGTCTTCTCTAAGGGTCGTGAGAGTGAGATGAAAAAGCCTGACTGCATCGTCTTGTATTGTTCCCTCCAGTGCCTTTGCTGGTAATTTATCAAATCTGTATTTATCTTAGCATTTATATATGACTCCCATTGCACCACTTTGCAATATTCAATTCCTTTATTCTCACAAGGGCCCTATCTGGTATATTCTGCATCACATCTCAGGCAGTCTTGAGGAGAAGGATCACAGCAACAGAAAATGACAGGAATGTAGTCCCTTTTACTTATTTGCTACCTCAATCTCTAAACTGTGGTTTGATGCTTACCAGATAGGGCTTCTGTCTCTCATGTGGGAAATATGAAATGAGTAGGGGGAAACTGAGTTTGTTTAGAAATATGAAGGGCTCAGAGTTGTCCTCTATTTTCTGTTACTTTCTCCCAAAATATTGAGGACTTTTCAGGAGCTAGAGAATTTACACATCATGTCACTGCAATTATTTGGTCAAGGTCTATTGCTTTTATTGTTCAGGAAAGTTGACCACAAAACGCACATGTGCTTTTTGTGCTGCAGTATAATTTTCTTTTCTTAAGGCACTTGCTGAAGTAAGACCTACATGTTTTAACCCAATTTTGGGTTTTAATTCTTTTATTTTCTCAACAAAAATCTAAAAAAGCCTCCCAAAAATTCCACACAAAACAAAGAAGCAAAAAACCCATAAATAAATAAATAATCCACCCCCCAAACCTTTTGTTTCTTCTTGTATTGGGAAGGATTTCTAAAGGTTTTAAATCCTTGCTCTGACCAAATATTACTAACTCCAAGTGCTGAAATACCATCTTCAGTAGTCATGTGTGGAGATAGTAGATGTCTCTTCTCCAACCCAACTCTTCTCTGGGACAAGAGATTTTGAATCTCCGTGGTTCCTGAAGTATCGGATAATCCCAGAGAAAGGCTGTTTGGATTGGGTACAGAACCAAGAGCAAATTGTTGGGGAAGGCACTGTCTACCTATTTTCTTTATAATTCTTCCAAGGAGGAAAGCATAGCATATGCTGTTAGCTATTTATGCTCATCCTGACTTCATAGAATCATGGATGGATGCAGGCAAGTGACATGTGAAAAAACAAGACTGGAGAATTCTACTGCTTTAGAAGAGCTTAAGTGGTAAAAGCACTATCCAAGGAAAATGGAGGATATATTTTGTATGGAAAATATAATTAACTCAATAATTAACCTTAGAATTCCCCAGGTTTTTATTAGCAAAGCTAATAAGACACTACCTTCAGTCACAGCATTTAGAGGTAATGTCACACCCTGCTGTCAGAAACCACCTGTGCTGACTTGAGTGGTTTATTGGTCACTTGCACAAGCTATCAGCCAAAGTACAGTGGAATAATAAAACAGATTCTGAGAAAGTCTCCTAGAACTCTTTCAAAAAGTTAGAAAGTTACCTAAAAATATGGAAAAGGAGGTGCAAGCTCTGGCACTTTCATGTCTAACTCTCAAACAGCCACTCTCTCCCTATCGATTTGATAGTAATTCAAGTTTTGAATAATACATTGGAAAGACTGTGATCTTGAGGACTTGTTACAGACATTTTCTCAACAGTCCTAATCCAGACTGGAGGCTGGAGGCTTTGGCTACAGGCTAATTGTTGATTCCTGTTTACCCTCTGGGCACTTTTCACAGTTCTGGCAGAAAAAACCAGCCTTGAAGTGTTTGTAAAATATGGAATACATTTACATTGTAGCAAATGAGAAACGAGTCTCAAAGTCTTAATGCTAACGTTGGTATGAATGTAAATTTAATAGACCTGCAGTTTTTCCTTAACAGTCCCCATACCTTCTCTTTGTGATTCACAAGAGAAAACAACCCTTCAATAAAAAGTATTTTAACCTTAGAACCATGCAAAGAAGTATTATCATCTTGTGGAAGAAAGAGCATAAATTCAGCATTATTTTCCCTTTACTTTTTATTTTACTTTTCCCACATAACAATATAAGCCTTCCCATCACTCCTGCTATTAACATATGGAAAAGTTCAACTGCAGAATTTGCCCCAGTGACGAGGTTCTCTGACTTGTTCTAAACCATGGATGTTGATGCCCAGACTGCCAAGAGGTATCCTTCTTTCATTTATGAATGCACATCTATGAATTTCTGGGGATCCTGAACTGCCTCTGAGGATACTGAACGGCCTCTGACTACATATTTTGAGATAAGTGCAAGCGCTGATGAGACTTAAATCATCCCCTTTGCAAACTTTGTATTAAGGGGTTTGCAATGCACATAAATGCTTTTATTATAAATAAATGCACCAAAAAGTGTATTAAAAAAATCTCTAATATCCCATATTGATTTCACATCTTGCATCTTGTTTGAACTCAAATTTAAACATGGCAAGTGAAACTCGATAAAACACTTCTCCCCAGCTTTGTAGTTTTAGAGAGATTACATAATTTGCTTTGCTGGAATTTTGTCACTGACAAACCTGAAGGAGTACAACTAGAAATGACAGACTACCAAATAGCCAGTGAAAATTTCTTCATGCCAAGTAAAGAATGGACATAAAGAATTTATTAATGGGCTTAAGGGAAGGTATTCTCCAGTCTCATTTTTAAAGTTCATTCCACAGTCGAGGCAAATAATAATGAAAATAAATTTAAAAATATATTTAAAGTTCACTAAGTTTCTGTATTTACAACATGTGAGTAGTTTAGCTTTCTCAGCACTTCAAGATGCTTGAAAACTGAGCTATAAAGGAAGTTAGACACTCAATTTGCAATGGAAATAAATAAGATGATGAATTGGATTTAATGGGCTCCAGTAAATCATAACATTAATGCTATTGCATGATACTTCACCTTAGCACCAGATTAAAAAAAATCTGTCTCAAGCTGAAAAACATGTGCTCTAAACCCTCCAAGTCTGAGAAAAGAGCCAATTACTATGAGATCTGTAAGCATATTAAGCACATCTGACTTTTGGTTTCAGTACAGATATGAAACATGGATGAAATATCCTTAAAAATTTTACTCTTCAAAATTTAATTCAGAATTTGCAGGACTAATGGACCTTTATAGATTAACATGTTTGTCACAGTTTTAAAAAGAATTGAAGAGTACATCTGTTTTTGGGATGAAGAAACAACCAATTTCACAAATCCCTTTTATCAAAACATCAATCCAGCAGAAAACACAAATCTCACACAGAGAAATAATTAAAGAATGTATGAGCTGTGAATCTTGGATTATAACCAACTTTAAAAAATTGCAAAGCCTTAGTCACTTTATTAGATGCAACTTTGTCTGAATTTTCTACCTGGAACTCCTGGAACTCCTATGCCTTCTGTTCTTTCTTCTGTTTTGCCTTTTTTTTTTTTTTTTAGCATGACTATAACTTAGCGATCTAAAATTGTGAGTGCAGTAGAAGCTTCTGTCATGTGAAATGGAAAGGAAAAAGTATTTTGGCAACTGACTGAGTAACTAACCCAGAAAGTCTCTGTTACTTAACATTTGGTCAGGATATTTTCCTAAAGTTCCTCAACATGAAAAAGAAACCACCTCCTCGTGAACTTCCAAGTGTGAGCAGTAAAGGAGTTTCATACGATTTTCCAATGGCCTTTTGAAGGATAAGGAAAGTGTAGTGTTCACTTATTTCTGGCCCTCCCTTCAAAACTGCTGAAGACACTTTCTCAAGCAAATGTTGCATATATCATTTAAATATAACTCTAAAAAGGCGAATAATTTGTCAACCTGGGAATCTAGCTGAGAAAGAGTTATTAAAATATATACATAACTGTATAAAGCTGTAGAAAGGTTGCAGAAGTGCAGTTACAATTACATAATATTCATGGTTAGGAGAAAGATAATCCAGAAATTCTCAGTTGTACTACATCTACAGACTCAAATGAGAGAACAAAGTAAAAAGCAAAGCCTCCACACCCAGACTGGAGTGAAAGAGGACATTGCATCACTCCAAAGCTTGCATTCAGAAGGGTCAGACTCGTGTCCTGGTGCCTCTGAGCTCCTTTGGGGCACACATGGAGCAGGCATGGCTGGGCACAGAGAAGGGAACTCCTTCCTCCACCTGCGTGGGCCCTGGCAGTGTCTCTGGCCCATGGTCTCTCCCAGGAGGCACAGATCCATTCCTGCCCTTGCTGCAAACCTTAGTGAGTTATGAGCAGCTGTGCAAAGACCTTTTTGTTTTCCCCTTGTTACCAGTGTCTAATTAGACACTACCTAACACACAGAAAAACAAAGAGAAACCTCGGGGAGGAGGTTTTCAGCTTCAGTGAAAGAACCAAAGCCCATGAAGGGTCTCAGAAGATGGGTCTCTGTGTGCTCATGTCAGTCATGAGGAAATGCTTGACTGACAGCCAAGTTTGGGGATGAAGCAGCATCTTTTGGGTGTGTACTTCCTCCAAAGGACGCTGAATACCAGGATCTCCTGTAGCAGGACAGACTTCCTGAAACAGCCTCTTTCCAAAGGCTTGAATGGTTGGGTGTGGCAAAGACAGCACTGCCATTTACTGGCATCTTTGGCTACAGGAGCTTGTTAAATAGCCATTAAAAGAAGAGAGTTAAAGAATTCACTGTTTCTCATTTTCAGCAGAAATAGAGGAATTTCTTCACACTGCTTCAGAAAAGGGGAATCTTTTCCGGCAGAGAAGGAGTGGGAAATGGGCAGCAAGGACAGAATCACAACAGCTGACTGTCTGTGCAATTTATGGCATGATTTTTCAGAGAGAAGTGCCCCATCTGTGCAGACTAAAGAAGCTGCCAGCAGTAGAAACAGGCAAGGTTTTTTTATATACTTGGAGGTGCTGGTGACATTTCCGACGTTAAGGACAGAAATGTGGGGTGCAAAAGGAATGGCACAAGTATTCCGTGACCTGTTTAAACATGGTTTTAACAAAACTAGGGCTAAGGTCACCTAGGCCAACTACATTTTTACTGCAACTGGGCATTTTGTTTCAGCAGGTTCTAAGTGTCATACTGAGAATTTCCATACTTGCTTCCTTCTATGCAAATGCCAGCCTGTTTTCCTATTGTCAATACATATGAGTGGAGAAGCACTCTGACTTGTGTATAAGAGACATACCAGAAAGGGGATGCATTTTATCTTTGGCAGCAGAGCAAAGCTTTGAACATGTGGTTCACTTATTAGCCTGACACCAGCCTTTAAGAGCTGCTGTAGTTATTATTTATCCTAAAAATGTGATATATTTTCTACTGTCTTTCTGGGTATGACAGAAAAGGAAATTACTCAGATTTTGCCTTCAACATCTCAATAGTTCAAAGGAGCAAGTAGAAAATAATTACACGAAACAAAGGGAAAACTGAAGCAACCCCCACAATTATTTTCTCCCACCCAAATAGCATGACTGGCATTTGGAATTTCCTCCTGCCATCAGGAGAACACCTGGATTTCCCTTTCCATTGTACAATTTAAGCTTCTACAATTTTTGCATACCCAGAGCAGAAATATTTGCTTCTATTCCTTTGCAAATACTCTGTAGTAATTAGAAATGACCAGAAAACACAGTAGAATGTTGGCAGTGTCCCAGGGAAATCAAATATGGGAGTTGCTGGGCAAATTTGGGTTGGGAAGTCTCTGTCCACACTGGGCTGACAGCACTCACACAGCATCAATTGCAGGGTGAGGCAGAGAAAAACAAGAGGGAAAGGTGGCTCTCAGCCAGGTCAGAGGTGCTCCTGTGTTCTGGTGTGACAGACACTGCTCTCAGCTCATGTCACCGTGATGGATGTGAGGTGGATGTTGGCCACAGAACTCATTTCTCATGAACCATCAGCCTCAAACCAAGCTAGTCCAGGAGGCTGGCTAAGTTTTGGGCAAGTCAGAATAGTTATCATGCCAACAGATCGAATTGTGCTATTGACCTTGATCTAGGAAATATAGTGCGTTTTGTCTGAGTCACTCTAACACTGAAATTTGTCCTTGAATTTAAGCCTGGGACTAAGTCCCACTAAAACACTGTTTAGGACAAAGAATGGTTACTGTGATCAGTCTTACTTAAAGCCAGAGTAAAGTCAGACCAAAAATATTCATAGATTTTAATAAATGCAGGTAATGAGACCCCTCAGAACAGCAGGAATTGGGCCCGGCCAGATGTGTTTGTGCAGCCAGGTTATAAGATCTAAATTTAGACAAGAGCAACCACGAACATAAACAATGTGTAGCAAGTGTTTATGGCCTGCTCATTTATATATGCCATGATTTTTTTCTGAGCATCCTGGCCCCATAAAATCAGTGAATTGTTTAGTTTAGATCCCAAAATGTCAATTTGGGTACTGCTGGCTTTTTTTTCTCCACAGGAAGCACTTCATTTTCAGGAGGTGCTGAAAGAGATCTGTTCAAACTTAGCCTGTGCTGGGCAACCATACAATAGGGGATGACAGCCCTGGAAATGGTGACTCTGTTCCTGTAACTTCATTGCACGGACCAGCTCAAACACCTATTGTAAGTGAGGAGTTCTGCAATCAGGAGGTGCACATGCAAGCCAGCACCACGCATTCAGAAATCCACATTTTCTATAATTATAAACCTGGATTATAATGTTCTTTAAGAAATAGATATTTGGTTTGACTATAGCAGCCCGTGGAGAAACTAAGACCTTAGTAAGAGAGGCAAGACTTCATAGGTACAATGAAAGAAAAAAATCAAGCCTCAAAAAAAAGTGAAAGGAAGAACTGAAAAAACCAACACTATATTGTAAATATTCTGGATTCTTTCCTGGAAGAGAAAAAAAGAGGGGGGAAAAAGGCTCTTCTGTAGATATATGTAAGAAGTTGAAGGTTTTGATTTGATCAGTTACTGGCATGATGCCATAACTGACAAGATTCTTCAATAAGTTAGATTATCCACCACTAAAATCTTGATATATATAGGGTTATTAAGATCCAATGTCTTGCTGAAACCAAAGGAATTTAGGATCCAATCCTTAATTCAGTTTAGATTTACAAGGTAGGACTCTGAAGAGCTGAGAATAAATCCCGCAGACAGGTAGTTCTGGCATTGTTCCAGCTCTTATAAAAGCTGTGATGTCTTTCTAAGAGGTCCAGAAACCTGGGCAGTTTCTGAGTGTGTCTTTTTGAAGATACCTACTGTGGCCACAAATGCTCCGGCTTCTCAAACCCCCCTGGTAAAACAGCACCTCTTAAAAACGGTCTGGTGATAATAAAACCTCACCTTAAGTGGTGATTTTGTTATAAAGTACAGGAAGCATTTGAATATTCACAGCTTTTACTGTCTCCTTCTACCTGCCCAGTACACACAGTTCCACGATACACCTCTTCCCACTCGTACAACAAATGGAGCACTCTGTTGCTTAGAACTCGCTCTCTGTGCACTTGCTCTCATTATGAAATGTTATTGTATTTGGAACTTGACATAATGATGACCATAACTGACCTGTCAGTGTAGATCAGAACAAATCATATTCAGCATGGCAGGTAATTGTGATTAAACCTTGGCCCTATTTCATAATATGAACAAGCATCTCAAGACCTTACTGGGAAGGGTTCTAATAATCAGAGCTCCATTTTCAAAGGTACAGAAATTTTGTCGATATGAGGCAAAGAAAGAGAGACAAGAATTTTAAAAATTAAAGGAATTAACATGGTGTATATGCTGCAGGCTGTACTTCAACCTTTAAAACCACAGCTGTCTGCAGCGTTTTTACAGAGGCATACAGGAAGTTTTTAAGGTAACCAATGGTAAAGGTATGACTTCCTTTCAGAACATCATCCTGTACATTTAAAATCACTGTTGAAGCAAACCAGTGTTTTCAAGGTGCCCTCTGCCAAAATACCCAGTGTGTCCTATTATCTACAACAGTATGTGTGCTATTCTTTCCCAAATCAAAGCTGGTATTCAAAACTGGACACATGTGAGCAAAAACTAGAAGGGAGCAGGGCCTGAATATGGCCCAGGAAAGATTTTCAGTACTTTAAGATCAGAGCATTTTATTCTTTTGGACGGTGTTTGTTGGTGCTTGTTTTTTGTGCAACAGGGTATTTGCAGGTAAGGCTCAGAAAATACATACAGGAGTGAGTGGATCCACGCCTGCATGGCTGCACTAGATATTGATCATGTCTTCTGGGGATACACAAGGAAAGAAAAGGAGGATTTTTCCCTTTTAAATCTCTGTTAGGAATTATGCAGTCCTCCAGTGAAGCCCCTAGCTGGCTGCATGTGCTGCTTTGTTTCCTGTAGGGAGAGGGATATAAAAAGTGCAGATAACGAAACCTAACTAGAAGGGTAGGCCTCTTAAAAGTATTCATTGTCTGGGGAAAGAGGGAGGAAGGAACTCACCTGACCTTCACCAACCAAGCTTTTAACACTCAAAAAGACTTTCAAAGCTTTCTGAGGGAGATTTATAACTGTGAAAGGACGCTGGAATTATACTGCAGCAGAAGGAATATAATTCACCTTGACTTACTCCCCTCCCCCAAAATCACCCAAGTCACTTCTGCGTTTTTAGAAATGTGAATACATCGTTTTGGAAATTGATTGACAGAATCAAAGGAATTCCTGGCTTAACACCCTCACACAGTCTCTCCCTCTAAATTTCTAGCACTTCTCTCACACTGGCTGCCTTTGCTGTGAGAGTCAGCCTCCACGTCCCAGCTCTCTGTACTCTCTGCAACAAAAGAAACCCATCACCCAGGGTCTGAGGCTGCTGCAGCTAACACATTACAGCCATAATAAGTTCCTAAAAGCGCTTACTGATAAAGGCAGCTGTTGTGGGCAGGCCATAGTTCTCAGCCCTCTGGGCTCTCATTATCAATAGCAGTCCAGTCTGGATGCCTCCTTACTGAACTACTGCAATATTATTGCTGGCTCTATCCCCAGAAAGTCCAGGCAGGGCTAGGGAGCCACTGTGTTGCACACCCAAAATTCACGGTCTCTAAATTTCGCATGATATTGTTATTGTTCTTGTATGTCCCAACAGCAATAATCAAAAATATCTGCTTCCAGAGGCACTGAGAGAATAACTCTGGATCAACCCCCTCTTCAGACCTCCAAGAGAAACTGTTTTTGTCAGACTTCTTGAATAATGGGGAATATACAAACAAAGCTCCTGGAATTCTCAGCATCTAAAGCTGCTGCTTCAGTTTTAACTTGCACAAACACAGGATTGTTCTGGTGGCAAAAAGCAGGTGCTTTTCTCTTCTTATTGCATTTGAACAATTTCAGGGTCTTTGGGTTTTTAGTGCCTAAGGGTACAAAACAATTCAGTGCCTCAGTGAATGTATCTCTAACAGTTTCTTTCAGTCAGAGAAGCTGCAAAAACGGATGAAAGTTTTCTTTTTCACTCTTCTTTTCATGCACCAAGAAAATGATTAGAGGCTGGGGCAGCTTCTGGCAGGTGCAACTCCCAAAGGGGCCCTGTGCCACTTCTGTTGGCAGTAGGCAGTGTGTCAGGTGGCACATGGCACTGCTGCACTGCACCCCAGCCTGTCTCACGGTGCTCCTGCCCAAAGAGGCACTTCTTACTGCTGGGATCTCTGAAGCTGCTTTCAAGCTCTTTACTGAAGGTACAAAAAATCCTGACAAGCTACAGGAATGTGATCTCTTCCCTTCTCTCCTTTCTCTCTGCTATGATGTATTATAATGAACATTCTGGGGCAGATCAGTAGAAAGCCCCTGAATATAAGCCTCTGCACTTAAAATATCAAATTGCAAGTAGGACTGTGTAGGACTGAGTTTTGGAAAAAAAATGTACAAATTTATTCGCAGACTTTGCCGCTGGGATCTTCCTGAATTATTTTATTCATTATGTTTCTTCTTTACAATCAGTATTCATTTCACAAGTCAATAACATATGGGATGTATCAATACGCTCAAGTGAAGATGACACATTCATAACTCATACAGCTGTTTTTTCACACCTGAGAAGGAATATAATGCTCCATATCAGTGCTCATCCACAGCTGTACCACATAAATAAAAAACGTAGATTGTGTGGAAGAAAGAAACAGTGACTTAAAAGAAAACTCAGCTGCCTAACTGCACATTGCTGCACTCTTCGGAAAGCTAGGAATCTATTGAGCCCGGTTGGGAGAAGTTGTTCTTTTGAGATTAACTCTTTCTCAGGGAACACTGCACTGCTGACTGTGAGCTGTGATTGGAAATGAAACTTGTGAAGCACCAAGAGGAGAAACAGCCATGCCCTGGGCAGGAAGTGGCCCTGGGAGCTGTGTTGCATCCCACGAGTTCGGAGCATTTTAGACCAGGAGGAAGGGGTTAAAGATTTTGCTGCATTGATTTTGCACTTAACTAAAACTCATTTGTGTCTTTAAGACCTAGCTGCAGCTCTCTAGATGAACTCAAAGAGCTGAGAACCACACCCCCCCATTAGTCTCTTCCCAGAGCAAAGCAAACCAAGAGCCACTTCTGACAAATGCCAAAACCTCCCCTTTTTTGCCATCTCTCCTTTTCCTCAGCATTTCCTCAGCATTTCCTCAGCATTTCCTCCTCATCAGGAAATGCTCAGACTTAGGAACCTTTGCTCTCCCGACAGCACTGATCCTGGCCCTGTCTGTGGCAGGTGCAGCCAGGTGCCCCAGCAGCCCTGGGGTGGCAGCAGCTCTGCTGTGAGCAGGCGGGCACAGAGGGCACAGTGGCCCCAGAACCCAGCCCTCTCCCAGCTCCAGATGTTCAACAGTGCTCAGACAGTCTCCCCTTAACATTGTCACCTGGTTATTCTGCTTCAGCTTCCTCATGCTGTGTATTTGTGGAGGCGAGAGCTACAGAGCAGGTTCTAAGTGTTTTGTTCAAAGTACATGGTTGTGTCAAGATTTTTTAAAATGGTTTCCACTCTTTTCATTTTTTTTTTTTTTGCCAGCACTATTTGATTTAAAAAAGATCATCTGTAGAAAGAAAAAAAAGTCTGTCTTTTAAAAGATTTGCCAATTCTGAGACTTTAGAAGGGAAAGAGCTAGCCGCTGTTTCTCTCAAACCTAGATAGGACCAAAGCTGTATGCTCCTGCAGCAATTATGTAAATAAATGCCCGGATCCTGGAGAAGCACTGGCCTTTGTTGATCATCTTTGTGAACAAATAAAGCAGCAAAAAGACAGCACAGTAATGATCACACTTCTGCAGGAACAGACAGAAGGGAATTGGTATTTCCCAAACAGATTAGGAGGCGGCTGAAATGAACATTTTCCAAACTCTTTGTTTGGGTCTAAAAAATTAATGGAGGCAAAAATAACTACTAGTAAAATTCATTTACTTAAGGGTTATGAAACTCTTTCCTGTTCCTTGTTCCCAGCTGTCTGTTACAATCTATTGCAGGACTGTGACAGCATTTAGGAGTTTAATGCCCATGGAATAGAAAGTTGTCACAGGTTGATGGGCTCCTGCTGCTAGATAGTGTCCACATCATTAATCATGGACACTTATCTCCTCTGCCTCACAGGAGAGCCACAGTGACACTTGCTCACTGTACAGTGGAGGACACCAAAAACTATAATCTACCAGAGGTAAATTTACCATGAGATTGTGACAAGGACCACAGACAAATGCAGGCAGCTCAGGAGCACATTTATCCCCCAGTGATGAGGAGTCCAGCTGACCTCTGGCCTTTCTGGCATCCCCTCTCCCATCTGCAGACCCCCCGTGGCCGCTGGGCTGCGGCTGCAGGGCAGCCTGGTCCCTGCCTGCACCCCCCTGCTCAGTCTGAGCTGATGGACCAGTAAAAACAGCAGCCAAGTTTGTGTCTGAATGGAAAGGAACTTTTTCCTCTGCATTAAACCCAAAAACCTCCCTTACTTTCATTTGACACAGAAGAATTTTGTTGGGGAAAAGAATTATTTGCTTTATTTTCTTAAAGACATTTCTGATGTAATTAATTCAAATGAAAAGGAAAGGTTAATTTCATGCTGCAGTCAAAAGACAGAAGTGTGTGTAAAAGTCAAAAATTAGTTGAAATGCTCTGGAAACCCAGATTAGCTGAAGTTCTAAATAGGGCTTGAGTTAACAGGTCCATTTAAAAAAGACTGTTGTAATGGATTATAAAATACTTTAAGTGCTGTTAGCATTTTTCTCTTCAAGCTGTCCAACACTGTAGGGAGATAGGGACACTACAGTGTCCAACACTCTTGATGAAGAGTCAAGTCACTTTGAGATTTGAGAGCTGTGCATAAAAAACAGAGCAAACATCTGAATCACACTCTACCAAGACACCAAGAAAAGATGTGAACACGCACACTGTATAATATTCTGGTTATTTACTACTAGCTGGAACTGGGACAGCAAACACAATACAGTTAAGAAGAAAAGAATTACCTACTGCTATGACTTATTGAAGGGAAGGTAGATGGCAGTGTATTCTATTACTTGAGATATCTAAATCTGTCTACTTTTACACAAAACAAACACATAAATTCAAAACATCTAGATTTGGATTTGTAGGGACAATTTTCCCATGGGAGGTTAATTATTACCCCTCAAAGCTTTGTTTTAAGTGAACCAAATAAGACTATTTTTGCTGGTCCTATTTTTCTGTAGGTAACGGATAATTTACCTTGGACACCTCCCTTGACATGAACCAGGATTTCCATAAGAGCTGGAAAAGTGCTAATGAAAAAAGACATAATTATAAGCAAACAGCCCTCTTGAAATTTGCAGCTCTTATCAAAGGGCTGGTCAGTGTTTAGTTTCTTTGGAGCAGATTTTTCATTCAAAAGCCAGAAACTGGATATTTTGAGTACCAAAGAACATCTCAACTGATTTTGTAATTTCAGAGGGAATGATATTTTCCATTATTTTCTTCTCTATTGCTTTTATTTCTTTGTTTGATCTGTAATGTGTCCCATAAGTAGAAAAAATAAACCAATTCTTACAGCTTTTTAAAACTAAAATAAGATTTTAGATGTCAAAAGGAAAAAATAACAAATCATTAAAAATGATAATACATAAAATAATAAGTGAACAAACAAATAAAAGGTGCTAGATGCTATTCATCATGTTAGATGACTGTTCAAGCAAGTGAAAAGATGAGTTCATTGATAAGGACAAAGTACTTTGAAATTATTTTGCTTAGAACTCAGTGTTACAAACACCAAAGGTGGGATTTTGATCCCACTGTGGCTTAAAATTGGTGTAATTTTGCGGAGTTAATTTGGTTTTATTGAGACATAACTGAGGTCAGAACTGTATCTTGATGCTGCTGTGAGTGAATAAAGGATGAATCAATATTAAGTTTGTTCCTTCCACGTTTGTGGTTTTTTGATGGCCTGTAACAATGAGACACCAGTGGGCTACTATTATCCTTCATAATGAAAACTTATCTTGACTCAGACTTTACATTTCAGAACTTCCTTTTGATATTTTCAGGTAGTTTCTCTGTAAAGATATGTATACTAATGTTATGTTGAAGGGGAGCAGTAAGATACTGTTCTAGCTGAGATGCCGACAAAGCCAACTCGTGCAATTTATGTTTTTCTCAGTTTTGCCTTCATGAAATTCATATTGCCCAATCTTATTTTAAAAAGGAAGCAAACCCAGTGGTACCAGATCACAGAAATAAACAATCCTTTTTCCTTGTTTCCGTAAACCACTTAACTATTTGCTATATGGCATAAAAGAAAAACATGCAAACCACACACAAAGATAAAAAGCAAGTGTATGCTCTTAAGGGATTCTGACCTGATCTGTTATGATCACTTAGATACAGTGGATATCTTAATCTTTTGTGCCATCGGGTATCTGTACTACAGTATTACTTAAATAGAAACATGAGTGACCAGAGATGTCTTTTCTATAGCAAAGATTGAAACACTGGACCAGAAAATCATCATCAATCTTTTGAAAATTTGTGAATGTGAACACATTTTGAGGATACTAGGAAAATTCCAGGCAGCTTCATATTTTCCTGATTTTTTCACTAATTGTAAGATTTCAGATATGCTGGCCTGCTGCAGGTACCCTTGTAACCTCCCCCTATGCAAACACAGCCTAATGGGAACTCTCTTGCCTCAGATTTACTTTGAAAGGTATGCTTTGCACATGTCAGCCTATTTTAATGCCAAACATATTGTAAACCTTTATTAGCGATCATGGGTCAGAGTGGAAATGAAACAGGGTAGAAAGGAGGAATACTTGCTCACCTTGAATTTATTTCAGGTTTATTCATTTTTCCCCATGTGTGAGCCCATCTCATTCATCTTGCAAACACAAATGAAATCTAGAATTAGTGCACATGAGTAATTTCCTGTAACCACATACAGTATATGAAAGCAAAGCTCAGGAAGAAAGAATTACTTGACATGAGTTCTCCTGTTTTCCTGACAGTTTTTCTGGTCTGATAAAATGTTATATTTGTATATTTGCAGCGCAGTGTTCCAGTAGCATGTGCTCCTATATAATTCCATCCAGTCTCTTAACCTCAAAGAATAGATCTGATGCTTTCTTTCTCATATTTTACTTAAGATATTTAATTTACTTTTAGTTATTTTCAATGCTTTTAAATATTAAAATATGGGATACCAATAAACTGGTACCATAATTTGGACAATTTGGTTTTTTACTAGCTTTTGTTACACTCCTTTGCTCTGAAGTTTTATACAGCTGATGAAAGGCAGAAAAGCTACATTCCTGGAGAAGGAAGAAATGCAAATCTCCATGCTCCCTGGTCCCGGGCAGCATTTCAAACTCTTTATATAATTAGGAACAACCTCCCTTCACTGATTGCTTTGCCTTGGGACCGTGGCAGTAGGAAGCTAGTTCAGTTGCTGTCTATTCAATTTGAAAACATATAATTGTTTTTGTTTAATCGTGGCCTCTGTTGAGACATGGTCTTATGATCCTATAATTTTTTTACCAGACTTCCAGGCAATAAAAATCCCAGAGAATTCAGTGCATCTCACTGCTCACTTGATGTCAATGTTTAAAAATTCACCATTTAAGAAGTCACTACCCTGGGCTGTGGTAACAAATCACATGAGTGTTCCAGGTCCATCTCAGCACAGGATTGCTTAAATTACCTCTTCACAATGGGTCAAAATAGAATCACTTCTTTAACAGCTACAGCAGTTTCAGGGTAAATATGTGAATAAAACTACAGACTTTGGGACTTTCTAAGACACATGAGAGAATTCAGCATCTTGATTTTATGTCAGTTCTACAGGCCTTGAAAACTTCAGTTGTGTGTGCTGAAAAACTCATCCTATATCCTTTTAGACACTCACAGTGATAAGAACATGTTGTATTTGTACAATATATGGGTACATATTGTACCCACTTAGTGATAGGTATGAAGAAGTGTCTTAAAGAGAAGCCACGCCTTGTTGGATGCACGCAGCCCTCCATAACATCAGTGTTACGTGTTCAAACACTGAAATTTTATCACAACTTATCTGTTGTTTTCCAGGGAGACAAAGCTCACTTACAATACTCCAACAAACATTTATCTCAAGGAATATTGTCCCTTAAGGAATAAAAATTAATATGAAGCACCAGTAATCTGGAGGTTATTTGTGAAACCCAGTCGCATATGCATTTATTCCTCTGTCAATTGATACAGGGATGTTATGTCATTATTTTAAGTTTGCTGATAACTGAGAAGAAATAACCACAATAATGAAATCACTGCTGGATTACATTCTGATAGGTGACAAATCAATTAATTTATGATACTTCCTTTGTCATGCTGAGGTATTTTAATGTGCAGAGGAAACTTCTTAAATTAATAAAACTGTTAAATCTGTAAAGTCCTATGTACTAAACAGCACACCATAGAAAAAGTATTAATTGTTAGAAGAACAAAACTGATAAATGCTAGCATGAGAGATCATTTGGGAAAAGCATCTTGCTTCCAAGAGGATTATGCTGTAACAGTGATACACCATGGTATGAATACATGCTTGTAACATCAGTGTGCATACATCTATAGATACGTGCACACAGAGCTATGCACACACACTGATGCTGTGACCTCTGTTATCTCTTTGGTATTGGATTAGTTCTGCTGGCAGGTACCAATTGCATGCTACACAGAAGGAGCCCAGTGAGTCCCAAACAGTTACATCACAATGTTATTTAATAATGTTTCTGTGGTGCTTTTGATTTTTAAATGAAATATGATTTAATAACAAGAAATAAAGCTGTTATTAGGCTCTTTCTAACATGATTTAGCTCAAATGGGATTTTGTAAAATTGCTAAACTTCCGTAAAAAGGAAAGATCTTAGAGAGACTTAAAAATTACGTAATAATGTATTTATTCACCCCCGCTTCCACCACGGGCTGTGTACATCTGCAAGAGACTCATTCATGTTGCACAGTACACTTCAAGAGGTCGTAATGAAGCTGTGACACCAACCACCTTGTCAAAGATACTGCACAGACGACCCTGGCAAATCTAGAGTACGAAAAGCTCTACAACAGTGACCTTCAAATTCATGGTCTCTCTTTAGTGATCGCACCACTAACAGTCATTTATTTGGTAACACTGAAAGAAACATTTTCCTTCTTTAAGACAGTGAAAAGCAACGTGGCACAAAGCAGGCTAGGCTGAAAATTTTAGGAAACTGACATATCCTGAGGAAACCGAATTATGAATTACTGGAAGATTGAAACTGCCTAGCCAATGGGTCAAGACTAACTTTTAATTAACTATTTAATGCATATTAATGTTTTTTGCAGTTTGAAGGCTTTCAAAGTGCACAAGGCAATAGTGCTAACTAATATTTCAAAGAACAGCTAGTGTGATTTAAACAACAAAAAAACAAAAAAAAAAAAAGAAAAAGGCTTTTAGTTCTTTAATTTCAGATTCTGGATTTTCAGATGTTCCAATACTCTATGGTGGGGTTTCAGTTTACCACTTCTTTTTTAACAAAAGAGTAGATGAATGGATGGACGAAGAGGGGAGTGAGGAATCTCAAAGCTCACTCAATTCTGGCTGTACTTCACAGTTGAATAAATGGTGAAACATACTGAAACTTGCTCAGCTTCCAAAAATTGAAATAAAAATGGAAATGGAGATAGAAATTTCCCAAGATTTCCTGGGAAATCTTCATAGCAATTTTCTCCATTGCTCAGGTAGCCCCGTTCAGATGATTTGTTTAAGCAGCCCCTGAAGCCCAGGCTCAGCAGTGTGAATTCTGCTGGCCCAGCCCCTGTGCCCACCCAAAGGAAGAAGCTCGGGGTGAGGGGAGGACCAGCCTCAGCCAGCTCCCCTGCCCCTCCCTTTGAACGCTCAGCAAAGGGTGCCCAGTGTATTCAGAGGAGGAGAGAGGCTCTGCATGCAGCACCCAAGTCTCCTCTGAGGCTGGAGGAGCTCCTCAGTAAAACCATAGCAGGGTCTGTTGGACCAGCACCTATGAACCTCTAAATGGGGGTGGGATTTATCCTGTTAGTTGCCTTCTGGCTTGTGTGCAACCCCCTATAGTGCAGAGACAGAAATCTGGATGAAGGAGAGTCCTACCCTTGTTAGAGGCTTTTCATGTTCCCTCCTGGATATGGCATTCTTACACTACTTGTCATGTCACAGGTTTACCTTTCTAAGAGCTCCTAGAAACTGTCATGTCCTGTTTGACACTGAAACATCCCCAGGTCAATGTACATAAGATGAGTAGATAGCAAGAGCTGTATTTTTTACCATATGCATAAAATTTCCCAGTACTGGCAAACAAAGAAAAGACAACACATGTATTAACATGTGCAGGGCCTGAATAGGCCCTTAATTTTTTCCCCCAAACTGGAAACTTTTGCTAGAGCATCAGCAGTTTCACAGTAAGTAAACAACCTGTAGTTTCACAGTGATCAAATGATTACAGCATCTACCCAGCAGTCCTAAAAAAAGCCTTTTAGTACATCATAGGCCACCAAGACCAAATCTTAGTCAAACACAATATATGTTCACTAAATAATGGAACAGCTGAAAGATGAGTAATTTCTATAATAATTTCTTATTAAACCGATGGTCTGTGAATATGTTTAATGAGTTTCCAAAAGAATCTTTTAAGCCTAGCTTAAAAGCAGTAAAGGAAAATGTAAACTGCCCTGTGGCACACCTGTTGGTGCTGCTGGTATGGGAAGCTTGACCCACTGGGATTCCAGGCACCAATATATATGCACAGCTATAACTCTGTTGAATTTTGAAACAGCAGAAGCACATATAATTCACAATGAAATGTGATTCTGTTTACAAGTGACACTACAACAATGGAAATACCTGTACTTAGGCATTTTAAAAACTATTATTTTAAATAGAAGCATAGGTTTTTTCCCATGTGTTTTCTCCTAATGAGACAGTAGTGGCAATTGATCTGATTTACTGGAAACTATAGGTATATCCTTCTTGCAAAACAGTGAGTTAAAAGAATTCAGAGTAGGGAGGTTTTACCTGCATCACTTGTGTCAGCGATCTGAAGGGAGGTGACAAATAGGCATATAATGAGACACATGGCTTTATACCTGGCAATCTCACACATAAAAAGAATGTCAAGTGTATTTGACAGAATGAAATGAAACTAAAATGTTAGCATTAATTGCTACTCAGTGCTGTATAACCAGCCCCACAATCCAGATCAATTATGAAGATTTGTATCAGTTGTGAGACCAAAAAGATTTTGGAAGCCTGTCAGCTCTAGGGTGTCATTACCTAATGATGATATGACTGCTCTGGGTTCTGCTCAGAACAAGGAGAGTCACAACCACCCACTTCCAGGACTGCAACCAAAATGGTACAAATGGAGTGTTTTAAAGGAAAGTTGACAGGTATATGGTTAAACATCAGAGGTTTGAACTAAAAGATGTATTTCCCAATGGAAATCAAAGCTCAGATTGCTTAGGGAAGTACACCCTACCCTGCCCATGAAAGTTAAATGAGAATTACTTCTGTGTCCTGCTCCAGAAGCCATTTATTTTATTAGCAAAATTAAAACACTGATACACTGAAATATTATATACTTGTTTTTTTCCTAAAAGTAGATATATTTTAGTACCTTAAAGAAACAATTGTGTGATGACTTATCAAAGTTTGCTGCACTGGTCAATTAGTCAAGGAAGTAAGTCCTCAGTGGTGACAGGAGAGATGATAAAACCTTTAGGCAGAGTACTGTCAGATGAAGAGTACTTCTTTGTCACTGGGAAACAAATTTCCATCTAGAAGCCATGGCATTGGATTTTTGTCACTTCATTCCATCAGTGAGATCAGATAGATGGTGATTTAGGTAACAAGAAGGAATTTCATGTTAAGGAACAGTAAGTGGATGTGGCTCCTTCCATAGGCCTTCCCAGTGTGCTTGCAGAAAGATAGAGAGGACTACACTTAAAGTTCTGCTTTTATTAAGGGGAAAAAAAGCTTCCTCCATTTTCAAGGGAATAAATTGTTCTCCCTTTGGAAGTACAAAATGCTCAAGACTGTCCAGGAAGTGTTGCCTCCGCCCTTGTGGTGGGTAGCATCTCATCTCTGTGCACAGTGCATAACACATCTGCATCCTTATTGAATTGTTTCATTTGAGAGAAGTCTGTTGCATATACTGAGGAGAAAATATTAAGTAAAGAAAAATATTTCTGCAAAGCAAATCTGCAAAATGGAAGAAAGATAAAAGCAGAGTTACCCAGAGGCCCAGCAGCCTCTGTCTCTCAGGGCTTCTTTTCCCACTGAGCTGAGCTGTGATGGAATAGCAGCAGGGACAGTTGTTACTCTTGTGTTGGGTATTGGCCTGATGCATCAAACATCATCTTCTTTGAAACTGCAGCCTACTGCCCAGCATTAAATGCAAATAACTGGTGAAATCACACAACTGCTCAGAATATTCTAAAGAATAACACACCTGCATCTACAGGGGAAGGGAAAGGAGAAGAACCTGTCAATGAAGCATGTCTTCCTGAGTTCCAGTGGGTTTTGCTTCTTGGTCTGTTGTTGGGGTTTTATTGTGGGGGTTTTTTGTTTATTTGGGGGTTTTGTTTGTTTCTTTGTTTTCTAATGAAAATTGAAGTATCTGTGTCTAAATATGTCCCATCTTATGAACACATTTAAGTTATCCCTATCTGTCCCCAGTCTAAACTCTATAAGCAGTGCCAAATGAGGAAAACCTACCACTGGGCAGAGATATCCATTAGAGAAGGATTCTAATTTTAGGAATAGGTAGTTTAAGAAAAAGTATATTTAGCTTTTCTTCAAGATATCAAAGCACGCATTATTCTTTAATGAAAAAATGGCAACTACTTTGTGTTAGCCAGAGTTTACCAAAAAAGGATGCACTTTGGATGGTGCTGAAAATGAAAGTATTAATGTCAAAGCTGAATGAAGCACTGTTTTACCATATTTGATTCTTGCTATAGGAAACAGGCTCTGGATTTGCATCTTGGGACTGGCTCATCAGCACTTATCCCACCCATCAAATATCAGCTTGCAATGTTTTGCTGATGTTGACAGTACATGCTGGAAGACAGGAACAGCTCAGGAAAGATCACTGAGTGAGGGAACAGTATCCTTCATGTTCCTCAGCACAGAAGTCCACTGTCTACTTCATCTCCCTTCACCAGTGTGTATAGCTGAGGTCAAGAAGATTTAGTACTTGGGAGAATTTTAGTCAGCCAAAGAAATGTTAGAAAAGTTAGAGAGAAAATGAAGTCAAGAGCCATATAACTTATGCTTGGACCATGTTCAGTGGAAAGAAGGACATGAGCCCATCACATGGAAAAGCTGGGTTAATGTTTATGCATTTTCAGTGGTTTTCCCTCCATATGTACACGTTATAAAGATTACTAACATAAGATTTCATTTTTGTCCCTCAAAGCCTCTAAACAGACTAGCAGTACAAAATGTTGACTGTGGAGCCCTTGTGATGGCTGGGCTCTGAGTATCCCACAAACCTTGAGACTTACTGAAAATTGTTTTTTATTGAGCTACATCAAATCCTGTTTTAGCAAAATTTTCTAGTTCTCCTGAGTCCTTTCCTCCTAAACTGCAAATTCGCCATTCAAAAACGCTTTAAATAGGACATATATAGTAAAACTGGTAAGAAATGAGTGGCAAAAAAGAAGTAATTCCCTTTTTCAATGGCATGAAAATAAGATGTAAATGTGCAGAAGTGGTATTCTTACAATTATGTCTTCCAAACTATATGCTACTCACTATAATTAGAGACTAAGTGTGAAACCCTGACCTTATTAATTCTAGTAGTCAGGGACATAAAACTATGTTCCAACTAAAAAGACTTTCAAATTTACCAAATCTTCATGATGTCTGTTTTCACTTACATTTCAGAACACCATTACCAAGATGATCCATGATAACTAGTACTGGTTACCTTTGAAATTTGTCCCATGATCAAGACATCAGCATGTTTTGGACAAGCTAAACAGCATAACACAGCTGGCTTTCTAGTAAAATTTTCAATCTACTCCCTGCTCCTCCCTTTCCCCACCCCCAAATTATAATCAGCTTTCTGAAATCCATATAAAAAGTTAGCAGTGTTCCTGTGAAAGATTTTTAATGGTTACCATGTAATTTTTTGGATTATATCTTATCTTGCACACTTTCAGAGAATAGTACCAGGTGTGTAAAAAGAGACTTTAGGAGAAAGGTTAAACCCGTGTCCCACAAACCGTCCTGTGATTATGGGGTATTTTGCTAATCAAGAACACATTCATTCACAAGTAATACCTTGTTATAGACTACCTAAAAGAAACTTGTTACACATGGTTAATTTTTCAGCTAACAAGAGCCTATTCTGGTTTCTTCAGCAATTCCTGAAGTCCATGGGGCTGCTTTTTGATTACATCTTTGCGTTAAAACCAAACCAAACAGAGCAAGCACACAGGAGCAGTCCCTCAGATTTGGCTGCTTCTGCCTGCATTACAAGAGCAGACTCTGAGGCAGGCTGAACTCTGCCAGCAATCCTGAAGTTTATGGCCTCTCAGGGATGAATGGTGCACTTCAAGGAATAAGATTTAGAAATGCACCCATCATAGCACTGTGAAACAACAGACTGGAAGGATGAATAAGAATCTTTGCTCTGGCCTTTATTAAGTCACAAAGGCTTAGTAAAACATTTCTGGGAGAGCAACTACATTTGTCTTTTCTATTATAGCATTTGAGCCCTGAGCATCTAAGAATCCTACTCTTCTTTGATATCTGCTTAAAAACACTAGTAACTGGTGTTAGTATCATTGATAGACAGAATTCATATGTGTAAAGAAATAAGAATTTTACCTTACTTCACACACAAATAATTTTCTGCAATTTTTGATTCTGTAATATGTAATTGCAACTTGTGGTTGATTCACATGCTCACAGTCTGCTACTTAAGTGTTTTCCATTGCATTTTTGGGCATCCTTCATATACAGCAGGTGACAAAACTTGGTGCAAGCCTGTTCCAGTGAGACACCAACAACTCTGGACCCCAGTGCTCCAACACCCAGCCAAAACTGGGCAGGGCTGGGACCAGTCCTGGAGTGGCACATGCCAGGGGGTGGCTGCTCTGCCTGGAGCACTGCTCTGCCTTGTTACTGCCTCAGATCACCAGCAAGCATTTCATTCCTTCAAGCACCCGGCTGCTTAAGATATATGCCCTCTGAATTTCATGTCTTGTTTGAAAAGATTACTCAAAATCAATGAGGAAGACAGGCTAGGAAAACAAATGTAGCCAAGTGATTTCTTAAGCATGGTTATCTTTACACTGAAGAGAACACCAGGGAGTTACTAATCTTTACAAAACAAAAAGGATCCCTAAGACGTGCTGCTTTTCTTTGCAGCCCTTCAGCTGATATATGAGTCCAAAGCCTGGTCAACACTGAAATCCAGACAGACTCCCCCTTGAATTCTCTGCGCTGGCTCGCTGTTTTTCTGGCAGGTTGCAGCAGGTCTGTATTCAGCCCAGACAGCATCTTGCCTTAAATACATTTTTAATCCTGTTTTGCCACATAGTCAGCCTACATAATTTGGACCTTGAGCCTGGGGAAGCAACCCAATAGAATAATTACTGAGTCTTTCCTAAGCGATGTGTCGGGCCAGGCTGTTACAGTAAAATCAATGTTTAGCATCAGCTTCCAATCTCAACGCCTCCTTTCCCCCAGCCTCCAAATCAAGCTAGTTTTTCAATAAAAAGAGGCCCACATAGATTTTTACAGACAGTCAAACAGAGGATTAGAAATGAGAATTTACAAATCAGACCTGGTTTGATACAACAGATACTGACTAGGATGTACGAGCTTTGCTCAGTGTCCTCACCGACTGCTTCTGGTCATTAAAAACACCAGTTCCCAGGAGTATTGGTGCCTTTCCTACTCTGACATATTTCAGAGCAGCTCCTGAGATTCTCCCTTCCAAATCTGTCTGTTCTCATTTCAGCAGGCTGCAGGATTTATTTGCTTCTGGAAGGAAAATTCCTGCTCAAATTTACTGTTGCATTGCATGTCAACAGCATTTCCATTTGATTCCAAGGGAAAGAAATACATACAAGGAAATTCTGTTAGTTCCAGAAAGTCTTTAGATTCTTTAGAATGAGAAATACTGAAATAAATAATTTCCATTAAAATGCCCATTGCAAAGTGTTTGATCACAACAAAGGTAGATTCAAGAGAAGTTTACCTTTAGGTCAACTAAGTGGTAAAATAGGTTGCAAAGTTTTAAGTGATGCCATGGAAAAGGGACTGAAGAATGGGTAATGTTGATGTACAATTTATTCAGCAATCTTATCCTATTAATTTTGAAATAATGGGTTTGTGCATAAACAGGATTTTACTGCTTCAGACAACATTTCTTTGTGGATTAAAGTACCTACTACGTGACCTATAATTTGAAGCACTACTCAAATGCATGCACAATCTCAAAAAGCCTAGAAATAACATTTTTGCCTTTTTTCTTTCTTCCCAAATGAGCCTACAGTTTTTTCATAAGTTCTATTCTAGGTATTTATCCAGTTCTTGGTTGAATTATTTGGCAACTCCCATAAACAAGAAGAAAAAAGGTGAAATTCAAGATTGCTGCCATATCTCCACTGCTGCTTTTAACATCTTTCTGTTTCAGAACAGTGATGGTTAGAAAAGCACACAGCACAGCATTATTTTTACTCAACCCACTAGTAATATTCTTTAAAGAAATTAGAAATTGCATTTTCTTGTAACAACAGCACTGTCTACCATAAATGCTGTGATAATAAAAATAGCTTCTAGATTAATAAAAAATAGCTTCTAGATTATCATAATAAAAAAAAAAGAAGTTTAAAATCCATTGGAAAATGCAAGTAATTTAAAGACTCTTTTGAAAAACAAGAGCTACTCTGGGCAGATCAGCATTGTATTTATTATTGTAACCATGGAAACAATATAAATTCCCATCTGTTAAGGTATTCATTTGCTGCCTGCAAATGATGAGTATACTGTACTCCATAGGTGAATGAAATAGTTATAATTTCAATGAGTAGTCAGATATGCAATTTTTCTTCTCTGTAAAACACAGAAGAGAGCTCCTGGATGTGATTTAAATCTCTATGAAATGTTTGGAATGGAAGAACAAACCCTGGGAAATTTGCCTGGCTCCAACGCTCTGTGACAAACCAGAAGCTCGGACTCTGCCTTTATGAAGGTTCATACTAAGTTTTGAGAACCTGTGGAGAGAGAGGAGGGAGGAAAAAGAAAAAAAACCCCCACAAAAACCCCCACCAAATTTAAAAAGGCAAGAAAACCCCAAAACAAACTGCAAGAAAGAAAAAGAGCAGGAGTGGGTTTTTTTTGTGCCGTGACAAGGTAAGTTCAGTCAATCTGGTCTGCTTCAAGGCTTGGGCTCATGCAGTGTTTGACTACAGCAGAAGAGTCTGCTCCAAACTCTTTGAACTTCCTGCATGCTGAGACCTGGTCTGGAGTTTGGGATTTGAACTCCACAGCTGCAATGAAACAGTTAAACTCAGCACTACAGAAGCACATTTGATTGTGGAATTCAGGCCTATTTCTGGTTCAAAATTGCAGTCAGAAATTCAGCTATGTGCTTTTTATTGCGGCTTCATGGGCACACTTTGAAATATGTGGCACCTTCCAGACATTCAAAAGGTGTAGATTTTGACTATATGACAAAGACAGACTGTGTTCATCTGACTCTTTTGTCCTAAGGGAGCCAAAAGCTAAGAGATAAGGAAGCTGACAGAACTAAAGAAAGAGGAGAGAAAAAAAAGTTTACGACAGTTACTAAATTCTATATAAGTCTAAATATTTCTTTGACAGATATTCCTGGAAACCTTTGGGATTTTGCAAATAAACTTATTATAATACAGGTGCAATATGGGAAAAAGGGAGGAATTCAGAAAGAAGCCCAGATCTGTTGTATAATAATCCTTCTGACTCTGTGTATATCATTATTTTTTATAGTGTGAAATAGTGATACAGGAAGGAGGCTTTTCCTGGACAAGACTTTTTTTCTTTGAATGTTTGAAAAGGTTGCTATCCAAGTGATCAACAGCCTAAGCTTTGAAATACAGTATTTTTACTCCAGGGGAAAATCAGTGTTGCCAACAATGACTCTGAAATTGTCAGAAGATGAAAATATTGAGAATTTATATCTGAAGAACGTTTTGACCAATAACTTTTTTCCTTTTCATAATATCCCCAATTAGACTTAGTATTAAAAAACTACTTTAATTATACTGTGAGATGTTATGCACTGTTGTCTTACAGAGCAATTTTAGTTAAGGAAAATATATTGAATGTCAACAAACATGAAATCAAAAAAGTAGTTGAAAAGTAAGAATGCAAAAATGATACATTTGTTACATGTAAAGCCTCTTTCTACCTGTTTTTCAATCAAACAACCTGACAGTGAAGTCTTAGGATGACAGCAGGTAGTCCCATGTAGAAATCACAAGTATAGACTTTCAAACTGGAATTGGTTCTGCTTTTCACATCAAAGGAGTTATCAATAGAGATTGGAAATGACAAATATTTTTGGTAAAAATTTCCAACATGGAAAGAAAATGGATTGGTGTTCAAAAACTTAGGAGAGCCTGCACAGCCAGAATCTATGGAAAAAAACACAATAATTGGATTTTGGGATAGTGTGTGGGATCTGAAAAGTCATTTGAATATAAGCATGCATTAAAAATTTAAGGGTTATTAATATTTTAATTTAAGGGTTGTTAAAAAAAATCTTCCTGCTTGCTCTTACTGTGGCTTTAGTCCCTGTATATATACAGATCCTGGGAATCTAAAAATAGTTGCAGGGAAAGGATTAAAGGGAAAAGGCCAGAGGAGTGCTGAAATACACACCCAGATTTAAAGTTAGAGCAGGACTTAAATTTAGAGGATCCTCTCTGAGCAGGTAACTTTGAGAATCATCTACATCATAACAAGCCAGAGAGTACACCAAGATCCTGCTGGATTTGGCCTCACACATAAGCTATTAGGTTAGACAACATTTGCCTTAAATAATTGTCAAAATTTTCACAGAACATCTTTTCAGAATTTGTTGAGCATCTATTTGTACATTCTCTGTGAATGCAAATGGTACTCATATGTTAATGTGCAGTTTAATGTAGAAAGATGCATTTGGGGAGCAGCAGCAGATTTGTGGGCATATTTAAGAATGTTAATTTGAAAATGTGTTCTATAAACTTTGATAATTTTGGAATACACCCTAGAGAACTCTCAAGTGGCAAACATACAACACCTACTCAAAAAAGAAAGAAAAATAAAGAGCGCATCAACTCCATTATAGGCAAGCAAGCAGAGCAGAACAGGAAAATTACCAGGAGGAATTTTACAAGACTGAATACCAGAATGCCTTGAAAGCCATCACCGACTTTCCAGACACAACTGATTTATTGTCTGTGGAAGGACATGCTTAATTAACATAGAGGGAGGTTTTCTTTCCAGTGATAACCACTACAGTAAACATAGAGCCAATACACTTTACATTTTGATTTTCAAGAAGCATCGGATATTCAGTTTCAGATCAGAGATTGCTGGCTTTGGCACTGAGACATTAGGAAAGGTACAAAGCCACCTACTAGGTAGTGAGCTGTATTTAGCAGCATCTTTCTTGATGGAAATGCAAAGAAAGAGGATCTAAGAATGGCTCCCCTCTCTTTGGAATAAATGCTAATGATTCAGTCAAAGAATGACACCGTGAGCTATGAACGATGAGCTAATGGCTGCATTAATGTTACAAAGAAAACAGTATGTGTCCCCGAATAATCTCACCATGTTGTACCAGAAGGGCAAACATGGGAGACTCAATGCTTTATATACTCCCTTCACTGAAAAATACTCATGCATTTTAAAAGATGAACAAGCACAAAACTTGTTGAGTTGTAGGGATTGAAAAAGACAGTCCAAGTAAATAACAAAGGTAGAATTAAAATACACAGAGGCTTTTCTGAGAAGTCCCATGTATTCTTAGAATCAGTATGCCATCACCATTTCCCTCTAACTGCAAACTAGAGACCAGATCTGGGCTCATTTGTCACATCAGCCATGCAGACTTTCAAAATGAATCCAAGACCGCCAAACGCTTTCTTTCACCACTTCCTTAGAAATCTTTAGGTATATGACTCCTAGGTATAAGCAATAACATCTTTCTTCAAAGTAACTAAAAAAAAGAAAATCCCTTCTCAGACTATGGAAGAAAGGATTATACGGAGCCAAAGGCTTTTGTCTTGACTGCTCTGATCATGTGTTCTAATAATTTTTTAGATTTTATAAAACAAGCCATTGTGTCTTAAATATTTGTTACTAGTAAAATAAATTACTTAGTTTTATAATAGAAGGTCTGGCTAAAAATCATGCCTGCCTTAAAGCCAAAATATATTTATAAATCACGAGTATGAAATATTTCAGCTGTTTTATAACTCCCAGGGATTCTTGCTCTTAGAGTAACTGTTTTCTGTGCATAGCTAGATTATTGTTTTAGTAAGCTGTTTTCTGTGTTATAGGCTATTCTCATCTTTCAGGGGATTCTGAACAGAGATAGAATTTGAACTCAGAGATCTTTATTTTTAATTTCGTTAACACTACAATAATTTAATTTATCTTCTGCTTCTTTCTTTCAGAGAATCAGATTTGATTTTATCTCCCAAAATCCACAAAAAAGGAAAGGACAAGGTATTACACTGCAATACCAATAGAGTTTGTTAGAGGTGAAGTGTGCTCTCTCATGCCTCTAGAAGTCTCTCATTTTTGCATTCTAATGTAAAGATAAAGTCCTCTCTCCAATCCACATCTCGGGCACAGAGACTCTAAGCAGACTATATAAGGAAACAAAACACAAATATGCTTGGGTTCTCTGTGACCTGAGGTCAGGAGAACTGGTGGAGCCTGTGCTTCCTGATGGTATTTCTCTGCTGGGTTTGGCTCTCTGATAAAAGTGATAGATAGATGGTCACCCCTACTTTCAACCTTCCTAAGGATCTATTGCACGTTCCCTTTACCTCACCAATTGGCAGAGAAATTAGAAGTGTTGGTGACCCTGAACTAAGTGGGTGTGTGGAATCTCTACTCAGCATACACAATAATAAAGACACATGTAGGCTAACATACCTTCACAGCACAATAAAGCACTGCAAAACCCCAAAATATTACCTTGCTATCAAAATCAATAGCTAAACTGTTTCTGATTTCACAGCTAGCATAGCTTCTGTTTAAGTCTTTGTATTGTTCACTATTGCAAGATGCCTAGGTGTCGTTCTAATAGCTCTGTGAAATGCTTGGAAAGGCATTTGCTATCGGTCATGATCACCAAAGAGGTTTTTGCTAAAAGTAGAGGTAGCAGACCCTGAGGTCCCCAGCACCTGGGGATATACCCTGTACTCTGACAAGCTGCTGAAGCTACAAGATAAGACTACAGTCTTTCAAAAGACAGCTACACACACCCAAGCAGCCACTCCAACATGTGCATGAAATTGCACAAGCTCTGTATCTGCCATGTCTCTCTCCTCTGCCCCTTGACCATAGCAAACGTCAAATTGCCTCTTCATGGAGGCCAGAGAGCTGAATGTTTATGTGGACCCTGAAGGGCAGAATCAATAAGATCCATTTAGCAGCTGAAGAATTTCAGCTCTTGACTGTTCTAGTTTATGGTGGGTAGCCCCTAACAGCACTGAGTAGCTTTATTTAACATGGTGGTAACACAGATTAGAGGCTACAGGGGAAGGTGTCAGAGAGGTATTTCTGGATAAACCCAAATGTCCTGACAGCCAGTGTGTTCCTCTGAACTGCTAGAGAAGAAATAGGACAAGCCTAGGCAAAGCTGAGTCCCTACCAACTGTATTATTGTTTTTAAAAGCCCAGTTAAGAATAAATTGCCACGATGAGATCACTCAGATGATTTGTGTGGCATGGTGCCCAAAAGCAAAATGTAGGAAGAGTGGAAGGAACTGATGTGATACCCCCATCCTAAGAGGAAGGGGTCTGTCAAGGGTGCTTCGTAGCAGCTCCTGAACTCTACCAAGGTCCTAGCTGAGCAACAAGAGGGTAAAAATGGGGATCTACTGCTGGTTTTACTTATCCCATGAGGTGTATGGCAGTGGGGCATTACCAGAGTAAAGCTAGAATTCAATACTTGCTTTGCATCACACAGTTAGGAGAGTGCCAGATGTCTGCTCATAAAGAGAAAGTTAAACGGCTTAAAAAGTCAACCAGATTTTTGCAGATACACAATTAATTATGAAGGCCAGAAAATATGAGAAATATAGCTTCTGGAAGGAGGGAAACTGCAAAATATAAATGCTGCAAGCAGACCTCCTGCATCCATACTGGTAGGTTCAAATCAAGAGATTCACCTGCCATGATCTCATGCTTTAAACACTGATGTCCCCAGTGGATATCCACTCTCAAATTCATTAGTCTGACATGCAAATTCACCTTGAAAGTTCATATGTATGAGAAAAAATCTCCACAGGAAGGAAACTGGAGAGATTTAACACTAGGTAGCAAATCAAATGGCTTATGAACACAAAACCAGAAAATGCTTTCTAATATCTCCTAGCTTGTGAATGGCACTAATCATCTTCTATTCCCGTTTTGAGATATTGATGCTAGACAGGGGTGCCATTGAGGCTGACATCTGTCCTGTATTTGTTTATCAGTGCAGAGGCAAAGGAAAAATACTTACCAAAAAACCTAAAGCCCAATCACTCTCCCAAAAATCTAGTAGTTTTTACCCATACCAAGGTTCTGGGACAATCAGTCCAGCAAATTGACCAAGTGCCCAAGCCACAGGTAAGATATGTCTTAGAAAAATACCACAGTAATATAGATATGGTGCATATAGAGCCCTAGCCTAGACAGCAGTGGGTAGCAGGAGGCCAACAAGCTGGGGGAAGCAACAGCTCCTCTATTGTTCTTCATGACTATTGAAAGCAAAGGTTGCCAGACCTCTCAGAAAAGACCAGAACAGTATGAAGTTGTGACAGAGAACCCTGAGGGCCTGTATTATGCCTCCTGCAAGAGGTGCATTTGCCATGCAAGGGCAGTACATGGACTTACTATTCTGCTTATGTTTCTGAGAGAATCACATCCAGAATTTTGAAGGCATTGCAAAGCAGGAAGGTAGAAGGTGATGATGTTCAGCTAAAGAACCTAAACATTCATACAGTAAGGACTCTTTCCCTTTAGACAGGGCCTGAGTAAAATCTCTCATGCACACAATATTTGTACAACTTCTCGTATTCCATTAAAACTGCCCAGGCAGATGTGCATGGACTTCCTCCTTTCTGTAGCACTTCTGGGACCACTGCTTGTCACTAATGGGGATAACTCCTACCCCTATAGGGATAGATCCTGATGGAGCACTCTGAAGTCATGAGCTAATGCATCTCCTTCCTGACATACAAGAAAGAAGGAGTGAGCTAATAATTACTTGGAGTTAAAAATGACTAAAAGTAGTCTCCACAACAACTTCCTCTTGCTACATTTTGAGGCATTGAACTTCACTTATCTGTTGCCCAACTATATCATCAATAATTATAATGTGCCTTCCTTTGAGAGGAAAATGAAAGGGCATGACCTCATGTTATTTCAGAAAGAAGATGGGTTTTTTTTGCATGTTTCAAAGTGAAAATCCCTAGTATTACTCCCACGCTGTAAACAGTACATCTACTATTGCCCTATAATTTCTGTATCAATGTGAATAGCAACAATTTTACATAATTAAAATAGGGAGTGATATTTCTCAGGCTCTTGCATTCCAAGAAAACACATTCTTTTTAGTAGCTCAGATTTTTAAACAGAGGCAGGGAAAGCACAGGTGATTAGCACATAAGACACAGAGGAGTGTGGGATCAAATCCCTTGCAGTTGCTGAGTGCTGCAGCTCCCTCGGCAGTCCTGAGTTAGATACTGGAGAGGCACCTGCTGCAGTTTGCTCCTTCTGTTTTGTTCTGCTAATACAGGACAGAGTTACCACACCATGAGAAGCATGGTCCATTCCCAGCTACCTCTTCAGACCAAGGATATTCACTGTACAGTGTAATTGCTTTGCATACAGTGCCTAGAAACTGTGCTCTAATCAGTCACTGATGGTTGGAAATGCTGTGGAGTTTAAGGACTGTAACTGCCCATCCATCTCATTTAGGTGCAGCTCAAAACTCACTTGTTTTGTTGTGGAATGTTCCATTTAAAAACCGGATTCATTTCTTAAGTGTCAATGGAATTTTTGGCATAAAAGATGATTAGATTATTCTGCTACTCCGTCTGCATGGTGGTATGATTTAATAAATACAAACTAAAGCTGTGGCTTTCTTCATTTTTAGGAATATTAAATTAATTATAAAAATTGAGTTAAGATTGCAATAGTGATGCTTGTTTGAATGAAGAAATTGAAAATTCTATGGCCTATCAAAGTTGGACAGAAAGACATGATTGTATTGCCCACAAAAAAGCTTCTGATATGATGAAAGCTGATGATGATTTTCAGTAAGAAAAAAAATGCAGACTGGGTAGCTCATAGTCTATCAGGGATGCTTTTTACATAGCAGAAGTTACAGAAATATTTTCCCCCAATTTACATGGTATCCTGAAATTTGAATATGAATGATATGAAATATTAATATTTGTTATTAGAAAATTATTATTAATGAATAAAATACTGTATGTTTTGTTGTTTCTTTTTTTATTAACTGGACACATCCAAGCATTATAATTTATACTAATAACTTTTCTAGATGTGTTTGCGACTTTTTAACATCCCTCTTGTTAAATAAGGCTATGGACACATTAAAAAATGATTTAAAGAAAGAAAAACTAGTTTTCAATAGGTTTCCTTTGAGCATTCTCTATATTTTATGGTATGAGGGTACTACTGAGTCTGTTGAACAAACAGTGAGGTCCAATTAATTTCTGTTTCAGTCTTTTGAATTTCCTCAAATTAAAATTTACCATCAATAACTTAAATCTATTTCCTATTAGTGCTTCATTAATCCAACATGAATCTAATTTTAAGTTTATGCTTACCCCTTTTGGCCCAAGGAAGGCATTTAGCAAGGTTTAGGAACAGGAAGACAAGTGTATTGCTAACAAAATTCATTAGCAACTTTTCTCAGAAACAATTTCTTAGACCATTTATTTTGGCTCCCCAGTTCTTTTTGAGGGTAACTCTGTCTGTGGAATTTGAAATATGTTTCTTAGACTGAAACAACAAGACTGCTGATTTTCTCAAGTGAAGCTTCCCATTCTGTGCAGTTATCCATAGCTTCAAAACCAGTCCTTTACAAAAGCCCTCACATGTTAAGTCTCACAGTACAGTATTATTATTTTACTGGTCTAAGCCAGTTTGAAGGATTTTTTTTTTTTTGTTAACAAAAGAAATCTAATTTGAGTGTATTTCAGGAAGGTTTCCTGTATGTTTTTTCTTTCCTTACGTCAAATGCCTTAGGATTATATCAGAATGTTCTAAAATTAATGAGAAGGTAGACTGAGCACTGTTTATCTAGCACAGCAAGCAGAATGTTGAAAGGATGATGGCTATTTCTTCTTCCAGTATCTGAATTCAATGCATAAACTGGCAATTGCATAGCCTGGGAATTCCATTGTCATACCAGAGTTAACTGACATTGAGCATTAAGAATTTAAATATGGTACTCAAACACAGTAAATTTGTAGCTATTCAGTAGAGATCTTAGTGTCTGCTTTGTACCTTCCTTACTAGACCCTCACCAGGAATTTGAGAAGTATTTTACTGGTCCAGAGTGGGTTATCCCTGTATCCTTTTTCTTTCCCCTCTTCTCCTTGGAAATCCTCAGCGTGAAAGAGAAGAGACCCCTTGCTCCCCTGAAGCTTGTGACTTTGGGTTTGAAAACTAGGTTAACTAGAGAAGAATTTCTCTTTGAGACTGGTGCACGATATCTTCAGCTCTGGGATCTGAATTCCTTAGGATTTAAGTCTGCACCAACAGTTTACATCAGTGGTGAATTACCTAGATTCCCTTGACTACCTTTGCTCAGTCTTTACTTTTTATTTTCTCAGGGGCTAACAGAAGACTCCCAAAGCACTTGCTAAAGCCTCTTTTCGAACAATTGCCCAGCTCCTTCCTCCTGCTCCCACAGGACCACCTCCATCTCAGCTGCTGTATCCCTGTTCTGCACTGCACCCACTCTGATTTCATGACCAGCAGGCAATAACAAAATGGATATAGCTGACAGAGTATTTCTCTTTCACTTCCCCCTTCTCATGGGGACTTTTCATGAATAATATTCACTGCCAAAGACACAACCACACTAAGCCTTGCACTGGGAAATGAACAGCAAGTGCTGCTACAGATGGCCTTGGAGTGGTTAGCTCCTTAGCAATTGCTGGTGCACGTGCTGACAAGTGTTATGATTCATTCTGAATGCCTGGTTAAGGCAGGTCACTTATGGACAGGGAACAGAAAAAGCAATCTCTTAACATTCTACCACACGGAAACGGTAAAGAATTAAACAAGAAAGGCAACCACATTTCTCTACCAAAAATTCTTGAGCAAACACGCAGACATGATCCCTTGCAAAAGGTCAGGGAAGGCTACTGGAGTGATACATTTCCAAAGTGGATGGTGCATTTAAAAGATTCAGTCTAATTTCTGTTAGCAAATCCTCTTACATAAGCAATACATGTTTAAAAAGTGCTTGAGGATTTAGGTATTCCTCAGTTTCATGGCTCCCATTTTAGTGAGTTTTTAAAGAAACTAAAATTTTTTAGTTTCAGCACTTTCTGTAAAAAAATGGGTCACTGTCTCTCTGTCAGTCTGGGAGCACCAAAACAGAGCTTGGAACTCCCATACACCAGGCAGTTCTGCCAATGGTGTCATTTGAAGCAGGGGCTCCCAAGGAGCAAGGTGTGATCCCATTGCAGATCTTTGGGTATATTACAGGAGATGTGTGGAGCTCCCAGACCTCACATCCAGAGCTGTGACACGACAGACTCGGGGCTGACAAGGACGGGAGCTACGGATCGGGTCAAAGCCATGGCCCAGGGGTGGAGGAGCACCGAACCTGACCAGGACCTATGTAGAACAACTTGTCTCCTCCAGAAAGTTAGGAACCATTGACTGAGGGGCTCACTCCTCTCCTTGAAGCTGCTGAAAATTTTATCATTCAGAAGAGGAGCTAGATCTGTAGTTCAGTTACCTAACTTTGAATGTGTAGTATCATTTCTTTGCCCCCACAGCAAAAAGAATTAGCTCCACTCTTACATTTTACCATTTGACAGCGCTCTGGTAAACAGTGCTCAAAAGTAAAAATAGGAAGACTTTTAACCAGAATGCTGATTTACAGCTCCAGAGTGATAACTAACCTAATGCAAATAAAAATCAAATCCTACATATTGCCTTATTTTTTTCTTAAATTAACAATCTCCATAGCTGTAAGCGATAGAAATTAATTACGCCTGGCCTTACATCATGCTCAATGTGTACTGATGCAAATGCACCCTATTTTAATTCCTCTGAATGTTAATAATAGAGCAAATGAGCACTAGATTATGTTATACAAAAGCAATGGAAGTAATTAAACTTCATTTAATAAAATCATCAGGGATACAGAAGCATTAATGACTTATACTCCTCCTCTGCAGGGAGTGGAAGACATGTTGGTACACAGGAGCCTGAGAGCCACTGAGATGAGAGCAATGTAAATACATAAACAGGAATGCTAAGGTAAGTAGTGTATCATATATGAGAAGTCTTAGAGTGAAAGCCCCAGGCTACAATAAATTATTTACTTTAAAGAACCAGGAAATAGTACCATCTCAGGCAAATGACAGCAAAAATATCTTCCATCCTCTGAGAGGCAAAACATCAGCACTGAATTACTTTGTAAGTGCAAAGCTGGTTAAATGTACTGATGGCGCTAGAGAAAAAAAGGCTTGAACTGTGAATGGTTGTTCACTCTGTAAAGCCTTCTGTCCCTCTCTAAATTTATATTCACAAGGAGCATTGTGTTCGTACAACTCCTGTCTGGAATTGCTGTTAACTCTCTGAATGCTCTCACTTGGATACAAAATCGTATATTCATTTTTTATGGAATACTGACTGATCACCATTTATTTCTTGTTTTCACTCATCCCTAGTCATCTTTTTTCTGTTAGAAAAAGTACAATAACTGACTCCTATTTAGGAAGAGGGAAAACTACCATACAAATTAGTTGATGTGTACCACAACTGATAAGCTGTAAAACCTGCTTAGAAAATTTAAAATCAAAAGGAGCTAGATTTGAAAGAAAATTACAGGAAAAAAAGTCCACATCAACAAGAAGCACTATTTTGTCCTCATTGCAAATGGAATGGAATTAATTTCTTTGCTTCAATAGCACTCCCCCAAAAATCTTTCTATGAATATTAAACCTCCGATGACTGCAAGAATCTGTAGAAATCAGATTTAAGTAATAACAAGTATTCATTTTTGTTTGGATTGTGTACTTTTATTATAAGTATCTTGAATACCTACAAAGGATTAATGACAACTGATGATAGCAGTGATAATATTTCTGTAGCTTTTCTGTAGAGAAAAATCTTTGTGTAAGTACGAACCATTCATGGGGGAAAAAAAAGCCTAACTGGACAGTAGACATCAGCAAAATGCTTCAGATGTTTAAAGGTTCTACATAAATCTGGTTATAAATTTTACAATTATTTTTGAGCATTTTTTAGAAAGGGTACTCATAGCCTAATTCGTGCCTTGGCACTTAGCTGTGCTGGCATTTCACCAAGAGCTGCACTTTTTAATTTTTTGTAAATACAGCAGCCACCAGTGACTTGTATGATGACTTGTATTTTTTATTTGAATTCCAAAGAAAATAGCGACTAATATTTTGTACAATGCCATCTGTCTGTAGGTCATTATATTAATTGATAAGATTTTCTTAAGTCTCTCCTCTATCTCCTGAGTATTTTCTTTTTTTAAATTCACAAAGTTTTTGATGTTTGTCTCAGCTCAAGCTTCATCCACCTTTTCACCTTGGGTATATTATACCAACCAAACAAATATTTACCAGCAGAGCAGAAGGGATTTGTTCTGAGTTTAGGTATGTCCATATCTGGCACTTTCTAAAAAGAGTTCAAGTGACATAAACTGAGCATAAAATATCTGTTGCACAGTAAGTGATAGCTGTGGTATGTGATGAGGCTTTATGGGATTTTCTTGAAAAAAGGCTTTTATGAAAATTAAATGTTGGTATTACTGCTCATAAACTCTTGCAGAAATATAAATACATTTGGCATAACTGTGACCATTAAGAAAATGTATTGAGACTGTGACATACATCAATGTTTTGTGTTATAAGCATCAATAACAGAAAATAATAAATTTTCACTTCTGCTAAATGACTCAGGGCTTTCTGCAGCATGGGTATATTAGAAATACTGCTTCTCATTAGATGAAAAAAACCTTGAAGGCCAGTGGCTGGAGTCTGACCCCAGCTTCACAGGCCAATGTTTGGGGCAATGCCTTCTGCTCCCAAGGAGATACTTTTGGTTTGCATCACTGTGTCCAAGATCAATATCTGTCCCTACAAGTACAGCAAAAGGTGATTTTCCTTCACTTGATGTGCAAAGAAAAAGGGGTCATGCTAGGAACACTGTTCTCTTGAGGAAAGACAACAGCACAATAAAAAAAAAAAAAGTAACAGCAGAGAAATGTTCAATCAATCCTGGAGCATTAAGGTGGCACATCAATTTGTGCAGCACTAGTTGTCACTGTGTGGAAGCTGGCATTGGTGCCATTGTTTATCCAAAGAGACTTTACTTATTTTGTGAGCAACAAAAAACTCCCACACTACCTACAACCTCCTTCTCTACTGTGAGAAAGCTTTATTATTATTTCTATGACAAGAGAGATCTATTTCAAGCTTAAGGCAGGTTGAATAAAAGCAAAGAGTTCAATCAATAGCAGTATCCCTTTCCCACTTATATTAAAGAATGATTGAAGAGGAGTTAAAGACAGGTTGGTAAAGACAATTTCAGCAGTATCACTGAACTGCTGAGACACAAAGCTTGGCTCTTTTACCTTCATTTGACCAGGAATTAAATATCTTCTATTTTGTCAGACATGCAGTGCAGGAAACAAGATTGTGGAGGTGTCCTCAGATTTACATCAGTGTGATTGTGATCTGTATTATTATCAGGATAGTGTTTTTATATTGCTGTGCTTCTGTAATTCCCATTGAAGGGCATCTGTTTGAGGTACAGTAAATAGTACCTGTTTTGAGAAGCTCTTTACATTTGTTCACTTGAAATATTGATGACTGTTTTAAGCTGGTATAATAGCATATCATATTTCATGAAAGTATTGCAAAACTGCTCATGCACAAAACTGCCTAAAGTGATACTCAAGGTAAAGACTGCAGAGGCTTTTAAGAGTAGCAAGAAACAGCAGGAGTTGGTGCCACTGGTGTGACTCATTTCAGAACCTCCTTGCTGAAGTTTTCCTCACACATTGTCCTTGACCCTGCCCTGGTGGTGCAGCACATCTGGTGCATGAAGCACCCACTGCCTGGAGAGCATCTCCAGTTCAGCCTAACAGAGAAACAAAGGGTGCAATGATGGGACAAAGGAGCACATATTTAGTCCGAAATGTAGAATTCTGTGTTTCTGTAGGTTTGAGGCTAACATCCATTCTTCTACCTAATTTCTGACTTGTGATGCTACGTGCTCTACTCGGTATGTCAGACATATTGAAACGGTGGGTGGTTTTACAGACCATATGTGCTGCAATCCCTAGACACATTGCAGCATGTTAAAGATGGAGAATCAGATGCAGTCCTCAGATTGAATTTTTGGTTCCCTTGTTTTGTGGGTTTTTAACAGGTTTGCCATAAAGTTAATTGAATTCCGCTTTCATTCAGCTTTAAGCAGATGTGTAAGTAAGAATTTCCATGGAATTTGCTGTGACTTGAAGTGAAAGGTGAGATAGCCAGTAAAGAATTGTTCAAAATTCAGTGAGAATCAGGATTACACAAGTGACTTGTTCTTAATTCACTTCAAAAGTTTCAAAGTCACCCTCCTCTTCCATCTTGTGCAACATCAGAGTACGGGATGCTTAGCAGATACTATTAATTTCTAGTTTTGTGCACTCTGGAATGCATGACTGGCTCATGGAGTAATGACTGTTTTAGACTATGATGTAGAAAGAAATTAGTATTACTGTGAAGCCTTAGGCAATTATAGAAGTATTCTGTAGCCAAATTTTTCTTTAATTTTTTCATGAGAATCTCAGCTTGATTTTAAAGCATTAACAACGTTAAGAACTTCACATATGTTTAGAGAACCAGCTGAAGTATGCAGGGTTCTCAGTATGGATCCTAGCTCACTTATTTTCATATTTGTCTGCATGTAGTTATAGAGAATGGTCTTTTGCATATTTTGCTTTTTTACAATGCTTATTAAAAAAATAAAATTGACAATTAGTCAAATAATTTAAAATACCTTTTAGCTATCTCCGCAGATTTAAAGACGATATCTTTGAAGATTTAAAAAGACCCATGCAGAAACCCTCTGTTGGAGATGAAGCTCATCCGACAACAATTTTGCAAAACTGTTTCCCATCACCATTTAATTATATTAAGCATTTCAATGCCATGCAGATATAGCTCCAGTCTTTGCCCCAGATTGACCTAGATGCTTATGGTGAATTTTTGCCTTGTATTTTTGTTCCATTTTGATAATCTTTACTCAATCTAAGGAGTTCTTTTCTTCCTTTCCAAAGAACTGTTTCCAGAAGGACACTTCCAGTGTGGTTAAACAAGGCTTAGAAGAACATATTAACCTCTTAATTTAACTAAGGGCTATAAATTCACCTGAAGTGAATTTCAGGTGGAGTAAGACAAAAACAGAAAGCTTCAAGGATATTACCATAAAATTATAACCTGGGCAGATTGCAGAAATCAGATTATTCTGATCTATATAAGTGTTTAGAAGTGCAGTCAATACCTGTTTGTACCAGACCATAATGACTGAAGGTCTGAAAAAAAAGCTAAACAATTTCAGTTAACACAAAAGCTGCAAGAAAAATTTGCAAGCACAGGTTTGAAATGTACACATTGAATATTGCTCATTTAATGTTTTATATCCAATGGCACCATGGTAGTGTTAAAATTTATGTCTCAGCTGGATAAAACCTTCATTTATACCTGTCTCTCAATAAAATTATAAATTGCACAATGTTTTTTGGCTAGCAGCCTGTCAAATTATTGATATTGATGTTTATCAATAATTTGTTCATCTCTTTAAATGATCACCAGTGCAGTCTTTTGAATGAGGATATAACACCGTGGGGATGTAGCAAATCTGGGGGCCCTGACTTTTGGAAGATGTCTAAAATGTATGTTTGAACAAGACTGACAGTGAGCACACTCTAAAAAGCATTCAGCTTTAGTTTCAAGACCTTTCATACCCCACATCCCAAAATATCCACAAAGTAAGGCAGAAGATGTTATTGGTATACTGCTGAGACATGACATGCCAGCATGTTACGATCAAGTGTAGTTTATTAAATGTGACCTCTGGTAAGAGCTCTGGTGCAGAGTTTGTGTATTTATTACAAAAACCCAATGCAAGCAGCCAGAACCCCAAGCCACCCACACCTTCATGATCAATACCCTTCATTCCATTAATTGCCCTGGATGCATATAAACACAATAAAAAAAATTGAACAGAGTGCACACCTACTCAATGTTACATGGCCACCACTGTAACACCATCAATGGTGCTCCTGCAGGTGTGCTGGGAGGAAGAGTCCAACTTGAATCCTTTAATGAAGATTTCAGAGTGCTGTCAGCTGAGCTGGTGCTGTACAATGAACCAGACCACCTATTTCCTGCTAGGTGACAACCACACAGGTATTCATAGACAGAGATTTGATGCTGCTGTTCCAATCTTCAAGAAGTGCTACTAAATAAAACTCTAAGTTGTATCTTATCAGTAAAGACTCTGCTCTGATGCTCCAGCTCACTGAAACACACACATGCAGACAGCATCCACCTAGTTAGCACCCTGAAAGAGGTGCAAAAATGCTTATCAAATCTGCATATGCAAGGCAGCAATCTAGCCAGAGCCATTTCTCTCCAGCTTAAGTAGTTGTAAGGCATCTACCAACTCAGTGTGTTTAGCCATTTGTGAGCCAGCAAGACATTCGTGGACCAGTGCTATTTACAGGAGCTGCAGGAGAATTTTTGCTGAATGCATACATTTGGGCAAGGCACTTCATGGATATTCTGTATAGGAGATAATTTTCCTAATCATGCAAGAACACTTAGAGGAAAATGCACATTTATGTGCAGTGAGATGAACTGGCAGAGCTCCGTCCCCCGTGCTGCACCCCAAGAGATTGGGAAGCCATATAACCAGAGAGGAACATCCCTGCCCCCAGCTACACTACCAGCCATCTTTGGAAGTTACAGGGTGCCTACCAGCTTTAAACTGGCCCAGGTTACCTAAACTTCATCTGATACTGCTGTCATCAGAAGACTCTCTCCTCTCTCCATCCTTATCTGCCCTAAACAGGTCCCCCACATACTCTTATTACATTATAACAATGTATAACAAAGTATAAAGTACAACTAGTGAAGGCAATGGTTTCAATTGTTATTTGATTTTAATATATGACAACTTCAGGATAGAAATGGTTCTCCTTCCTTTTTCCCCTCCTTCATTAGACAGACTCCTAAACTAGATGCTAGGTCTTAAATTAGTACAATTTGTTTCTCTAGAGATTTGTTTCTCTAGAGTAAAGCTACTTTTTGAAACCAGAAGAGTTAAATCAGCAAAACCCCTCAAGGATACTTTTATTTTAAGCCAAATACTTTAGGAATTGTTTTCGGCTAAGGTAAAATATCAGTCTTACAGCACGATCTAGGGGATAGACATCTGCTGAAACAATTCCACAGAAAAACGTAAAATGCAGATGATGAAGCAATAGATGAGTCCTTAGTGCAGTTATTTTCATGACTCCCAGTGTTGGTTCAGGTGGTTTCTCACAGTGTAACTCTTGTCCCAGAGTACATAAAGATGTAGAAACTTTTGTTCTGATGATGGGAAACCAAAGAAAAGAGGCCAGCTAAAGAAGATTCACAAGGACAGAAAAGAATTTCAGGAAAAAACTTAGGCTAAAGATTGTGTGGTTGCCCCCATTATGTTTAAACATTTGTCTGCCATGTGGGAATTTGGGAAAAAAGGAAGTTTCACTTACAGCACGAAATAAAAACGTTAATTGTGAACCATGTCCATTGTAAAGTAGCCCCATTCATTACACTTGTGATTATTAACTTTATAAGTGCCAGCAGCACATTGAGAAAACGTGTGGAGAAAGATCATTCCCTACAGAGCTGTGTCTCATGGCTCAGCTGTGAGCTTCTGAGCCCCACTGAGCTGATACTTTGACAGAAACTGCCGTGGGTGGGTTTGAGGACTTGCCCTTGCCAACTGGTACTGGAACTCAGAAATAGCACATCAAAAATATGGGTTGAAAAACTGGAGAAAAAGGAGAAAGAGCAAGGAAAATCCTACCAATACCCTATACTTCTTGCTTATACATGCAGCATGGTAATAATATTAGATGCTGTAAATTAAGGAAAGTACATATAAATACATACATGCATTTATGGAGAGAGATATATTTGGTCTAATTTCAAGATACAACGTTTCAGGAGGGCTCAGAAGCCTGCAGTCAGGAAAGCACTACAGCTTTTAAGTTTAAATATGTGTTCCAGTGATCAATATTTAGCAAAGCTTACTGTGACACATGGGAGTCCCACTGGTGTTAACACAGACTTTGTGAGTTGCTTCTGATCTAAGCGTGTGTTTAGCTGACCTGGATGCACAGAAGGATGAAGCTTGCAAACAGGCTTAGGGAACATATCTGTTAGTGGTTTAGCATAAAATAACACATAGAGATGGAATTAAATTTTTCTGAGTTTAATATTCTTTACCATAAACCTAAATGCAAGTTATGTCCATATAAACAGAAAAACCAAACCAACCAAACAACCAAAAAAAAGGTAGCATGAATTTGAATTAGAGTATTTCCTCCAGACTTCTCCTCTTTGAGACAAGTTCTTTGCTGGTGCAAATTTCCATAATTTAAATGAGTTACAGCTGCTTACACCAGCTAGACTTGGACCCATCTATCACCTCTATTATCTAGATAATATGGAAAATAATCTGTTCAGAGCTTTCATTTTGAAAACAATGTCATGTTACAATTCTCAGCAGAGTCAAAAGGCTCCCCAAAGCCATGCATGAAAAATAAACTGTAACCTTTTAAGATTTCCAAGCTGTATGATAAATAATACTGAACTAATAATAACTCAGAGAGAAAGAGAAGCACTGTTTATCTTATTTTTCTGCTTTGGGGGAAAGAATCTAGGTAGCAGATTTTGTCATGATTTTATTGCTCATTTTCTGTTCTGCAGGTTTCTTTCTTTGTGCTCATAGATGGTAATGACTTTTGCAGGAGAAATAAATTGTATTTCCATGGGAGCCGGGGCGTTAGGCAAATTGCAAAAGATGATGATGAAATTTGGACTAAGCTCACAACACGCTCTAGGTCCTGATGATTTAAAAACATTCCTTTAGCAATAAAAATCAAATCCTTAAGTGCAATCCTAGCAGCCTGCATGAAAACAAAAACATACACAGGATTATTCTGGTTTGATTTATAGTGCTTTTGCCTACTGGAAAACTTAATGCAAGAAGCTTGCCAAGGTCAGTGCTTCTGCTTTCAGATTTCTTTATGAAAAAGGAGAAAGCAAGCTGCATTTTCAATTTTTTTTAAAGGCTCTGGCACAACGCCAGCCACTAGGCATTCAAGAGGTGTTCTGTAATCCATTCAACTGTAACATAAAGTTCTGTAAAAGGTATTCTAGCATATTCTGCACTGGCTTTGCTAATCAGTAATGTTCCATTAAATTGGCCACTGTCATATTAAAGAAAGATCTACACAGTTTGTGCCCTCTTGTAACAATAATATTTGACAATAATTATAGTGATACCAAGGTGTAGGTGGTCCAGTTGGCAAGAATAGCACAATATTTCTCTTTAATAGTGACTTGATCAAACGTGTGTGGGTGCTTTGTTGAGGCTTGAAGAGGATTATAATAGCTGAAATAAGATGAGATAATTTGCTGACAAAGTTGTTTCTTCTTTAGGAGAACACATCCTTCTGTGCATGTGTGTGTGTACATGAACATCCCCCCACACAATCACCTCCCAGAGAAAATAACCCTTAAGCAGCTGTGCACTGAGAATGCTGATGGGGTGGAGCACTGTGCCAGAGGGAAAAGGGAAAGCATGCCAGGCTTTGTCTGTTTGGGAAGAGGCTTTCACAAACAAGGGCACAGCACTGAGGTTTCTGCCCCCGAATGAAGAAATGGTGACTGTGACATGGCAGACATTGTGCAAGGATAAATTTTGTTTAGTACCACAGGGCCACCTCTCCCAGCTCTGGACAGTCATGTCTGCCATGTGCTACAATTTTCCATGCATTGATTGCACCAGGACAATAAATGATACAAGCCAGAGCACTGAAATGATCACCATCTAAGAAGACAGCAAACCTCTCTGTCCTTGCTGCCTACAGAACACAGGAGTGAGCCACCAGCAGCAAGAGCTCCCAAGCCAAGATGTCCTCCCCTCAAGCACCCAAACTGCCCCCTCCTGTGCTGAACTCCCAGCTGAAGGGCCACATTATTCACTGGGCCAGACAGCTCTACAGTGCAGCCCCACCATGGGCTTGGGGACAATTATTACCAACATCTTAGCTCAGAATTCTTAATGGTGTTCTTGACAGACCATTGTGTGACAATGCCCTTCTGCATCCTTAGCCTACCTCGACACAGTTGGTGAGGCCAGTGTAAAATGGCAAAATGAGACACTGCTGCTGCTGCTGCTGCTGCTGCTGGAATAAGCAGTGCCCAGGAAATGGCCAGTGGTGGGAGCTGGAGTTGTGGTTTTGATGTTGCACAGAGGTGTGAATGTGTGTGCAAAATGAAAGAAGCCTCAGCGTTCAGAGAAAAATCTTTGAGGACACAGGAACACAGAAATGGCTGGGGTTGGCAGGAACCTCAGGAGATCATCTAATTCAATGCCCTTGCTCCAGCAGGACCAGCTAGGACTGGTTGACCAGTACACTGTTGTCAGGTTTTGAGTATCTCCACAGCTGGAGACTTCACAACCCCTCTGTCCAACTTACTTCAGTGCTCGACCACCTCCACAGATAATACTCTTCTGTGCTCAGATGGAGTTTCACACATCAGTTTGCCTCCATTGCCCCTGTCCTGTCTCTGGGAACATGCAACGTGAGCCAGATGAATGATCTGTCAATTCACACTGTGAATTCTTGATTCATGGAAGTCTGCATGGACACAGCAACCAGCCTAATGAAAAAACCTGCGTAATCTCTCTGAGGGGAACTGTATTTTTTCCTTCATTTCTCTCTACTCCTTTCCAGTATCCTGTCCAGTTTATCAGGAAATCTGAGTGTGGACATCTGCAAAGATGACAGCTTGAATATACTGAAATGCACGGAAGAAGTGAACGGGGGCTGTGGGGTGGTTATTCACTGGTACAGCGTGGTAAGGGTGCTACCTGGGGTGTCTGTGGAAGTATCAGATTTTCTTCAGCCGTACTGGAAAGGTGAACATAACCAATGCTTCAGGACTTAAACTTGCTTAGCCAGTTCACAATCTGGATTTGAATTTGTACCATGATGATTTAAATAATTTGGTACTTTCTTTTTTTGTGAGAAGAATAAAAATTAGTATTCTGTCAATTTCCAGATGTTTTAGCCCCTTCTTAAAACAATAACATAACTGAAACTGACTTCCCAATTTCAATGAAGCCCTGCATTCAATCCTTGGTAGTGTGTACCCACTGCCTCTGGCATTTTACAATGCAAACCCGTCATTAGCAATCAGAAAAGAAGCCAGAGCCTGGACTAGTATTTCCAATTGCACTTACTGGTCATGCCTTATGAGGTTATTAAGAGATAATGCACAAGTTCCCTGGGGTTTCCCCTCCTTTTCCTCAGTGTCTCCCTTGAGTACCCTTTGTGGTATTCAGAGGACACCCCGCTCCCTCAGCAGGAAAGCTGCCCCACGCACAGAGCGATACATTATGACATTGATTCCACACAGATGCAGGGCAGGACAACAGCTCCGTGCTCCAGCCTGGCCACCACCCCTGGGGGCCTCAGTCCAGCTGCTGATGTCCCGACCTGATGCAGCACACCAGGCCACACAAGATCACAGCCTGAGGTAACATGGCCACAGGCATATTTTCTGTGATTGTTCAGCTCCTCACCTCCACCTCATGCTGAGAATACTTGTGTTTGAGACAGTGACAAAGACTGGCAGACCCCAGAAATCACCTGTTGCAGTTTCTGCTCTGACTTTTCCCAGGGAGGACAAGAAATCCCTTATGGGGTATAGCACATTGCTCCCCCCTGCTACCCCTTCAAATCTGGAAGACTTCCCTGGATAACTTCCAGCAACTATTCCATATGTCAGAAAAAGCTTTCCTCTTTGTTCCAGAATATGTAGAAAGGAACTGACAACAGCAAATTAAAACATTAAATAACTAGCAGAGAAACTAGAGAGAGACAGCAGTTGCTAGTGAAGGATATTGCAAGATGATCACTAGTTAAAACAAACAGGCCAAGTTCTAGTTAGTCTTCACAGATCTAAAAGAGTCACTTTACAATACTAATACTATATGGCCAGTAAAATGATTTCTGGAAAGTTCTAGATAATTTTGAAATATAAGTTATTGTCCTGCCCTTGTTTTGTTAATTCTCAATAACCAGGAGGTGTGAACAGGAATGTTATTAAAGCCACCTGAAAGCATGCAAATGAATTTTAATTAGATGATGTTATAATTGTGTACTAATTCTGACAAATGCTTTGTTGACTTGTCTCTGAAACAAGAATAGAAAAAGAATATTTTGTTTAAGTTTTAGTGTTTTGATATAGGTTGTCAGCTGAGTAACTCCAGCCCATGTTCCTGTTCTCTATATTATCTAGAGACGAGCATAAAAAATAAGTGGACATTCATTTCCATAGGTATAACTATAAAATAGTGTGGGAGAGATTTTAATCACATTAAATAAAGTAACTGTCCCTCTTGCAAGACAAAACACATCAAAAAACCAGTCCAATATTTAAAATTTGGAAGAAGTATTTGGAGAGGAACCTGTTTCAGAATAAAAAGCAGCTCTGAATTCTTTCTTCTTTAAAGGTCACACCTGCTTTAGCAGGCTAATTTTAAGCACATCTGAGACACTATTCAAAGTAATGAGATCAGAGCTAACAGGTTCATTCACCCATCATGAAAATCTCATTTTTTTCTGTCCTTAATGTGTGCTTGAAAATAAAAAAAAACCAATATAATCTGGATTCTTGTCACCCAAAGAGGAACTAACAGTGAGCATGACAGAATAAGCAGTTTTCACATAGGAGCAAATAGTTTAATTTGGCCTGTCTGACTGCTCAAGGCATGACACATCCTGCTCAGCTGAAGGATGCTGGAGCCTCTGCTCATCACATCACTGGGTATCTCCTCTGCACGGGTGGTTAAGGTCCATGTGAGGCTTGAACAGTCAGCAGGCCAGGCACCCAGCAGCTGTGAAGCCTCAGCACAAGCAGGGGAGCACCCTTTATGTGCCAGCAGAACCTGCCTTTGCTGGAAAGTGAGAGCAGCTCAGCGAGTGTAAGGCAAAGCTTCTCGGGAAGTTTACACTGGTTATTTCAAAAAGAGCCAGCTGGCCACCATCACTGGAAGCTGAAGCCAACATGCAATTTAAATCAGACCACAGGCAGAGATTTATCTGTGCTCCATCTGTAATGTGGGGATGAGCTCGAACTGTGCAACTTTGTGTTTGCGAGGTACCTTGAGACTGGGTGGAAGGCCAAAAGGGAGTGCCAAAGATTCTGTTATTATGAAAAGCCATTCAAAGATAAGCAAATGTTGATGTTAGCAAAAGCATCAACTTCCAAAGCCTTTTAAAATTCTTCTATGAACTAAATTAATTTACATATGAAATACCCCAAATGTATTTTCTTTGGTAACGGCAAATTATCTTCCTATCAAGTAAGTACAGACTGCAGAAACCTAATTGGACTTTAACAACTTGTGAAAAATTATGGATGTTGTATTTTATACATGTAAATGTTTGATTTTGTTTAAAAAACAGTCCCCTACCAAAGGAAAAAATCAATACATTTCATGTAAATGAAGCTAAACATAAATGTCCCTATTGTAGCCTCAATTTGTTTATGTAACTCCATCGGCAGCAATGGATGCTGTGTACATATCCAACTGAGTGACATATTGTGTTATCAAGAATCTCACAATTACAGACAATTACCTTTTTTTTTGCACCTGGTGCTTATAAGCATTCTTTGTTAGCTGGATTCTTGAAGAAGGAAAGATTTTTATGTAAATTTCTAAAGTCTCCTGAAGTTAAATAACTCCACCATCACCAAAAACCCCAGAACAACCCAGTAGAACTACAAAATATCACAAACAACTCTTAAAACACCACCATGGGATGGTGGTGTTTTAAATTGCACAAAAGTAAAAAAGCTCTAGGTATAAACAGCTTCTCTGTTCAGAAAGAAACAAAAAAGAAATATTGAAATAATTTTCAGTAGTCTAAGTCTCTGGATTATGCAAACATGTACTGCAAGAAATCCTTTTCCACCCAATCTTCTGCACATGTGTCCCCTGCAGCACTTCATAACAAGTCAAATCTGAGTGCTCAGGTAACACAGGAATTACCTTGTTCTTCAGAGCATGAAAGAGGAAGGTCTGTCAAGAGACAGAGACCCTTACTCCCCAGATGCTGTTACACAGAAACAGCAGCAGTCCCAACACCCAGGCTGAATGATCATTTCTGCTGTTAAAGAAACTTGTGGTATTTTTTGAAAGCCTGCAACACTTCCACCACTTAAGGTAAAATGCTAAAAGTTGACAGTGACAAAATACCTATGATTAGAAACATGCTCTTTGCTCAGCCTATATGTTCATCTTTCAGTCTGGATAGGTTATTAACTTCTGAGCTTCTCCACTTCCTTTAAAGCTTTAATATCTGCAATATTCTAGAAATTTTGTGTGTTCAGCCAAAACCCTAGCAAACATTGCAATGTTAGGTTCATGCCTCTGCCAAAGCAACAGCAGTGCCACATGCTAAACTGGGAACACGTGGACACTGATGCAGCAGAGAGAAATAGAGTGAGAAGCAGAGAATGTCTCCTCACTCCCAGAGCTTCCGCTCACCTCTACCCACTCTGAACCTGTGGGCTGTACTCCTGCTATGATGTAGTTCTCTCTCTCCCATTCCTCCAACAAAATGAGAAATTTCCTTTGGATGTCCTCAGTGAGCATCCCACACTAGACCCCAATACCCAAAACTAATGGGTCTCTTCAGAAACACAGTTTCTTCTACTGCAAACCAATTTCAGTTTAATTGAACTAACTGCAACTCAATAGAATACTCTCTCTTTGGAAAAGTACAGAATTGCATACACAAAAGTATATTTAAAATAACCTTTCTAAAGTAAGTCTAGGTACTTGAAATGCACAGAGTGGCAGATCAGTCTGGCACTTGACCTCAGCTCAGCCCTCTTGCATGTACAGGGTATGATGCAGTCTTTAATTATATGGTTACATAATTATATTTCCACAGAAACCCAGATTTCTTCAGTGGAGTGGGATATAGAATGAAAGCATATGGCTTTAAAAATGTATTTATGGTAATTTAAAGAGATTAAAAAACAACCAGTACTGAAAAGATCATTTATCTCAGCAGTAGCAGATGGGGCTCCTGCTGAGATCAGGACTTCATTGTGCTCTGCTCTGTACATGCACATTAGATCAGACAGCAGTTGTTCCAAAGACTTTACAGTCTAAGTAGGGCAGTCAGGCAAAACTACAGGAAAAGGAATTATTTCCTTCACATTACTAAGGGGGAAGTGGATGTACTGAAGCACAAATAAATTAAAGCAAGGTCAAGTGACTGAATTCAGCTTTGCTAAAGTGAAACCAATTTTAACCCATTACTACTGGCCTCCTGATCTTATACTGGTTAGAGCTACTGGTCTGTAAGAGGAATATAGTTCTAGACATTCACAGATTTAGAGGTTGGGAAGTGTTATTGCCATGAACTAGGTTAGTCTTAGTAGTTTCCCATTATTCCAGATGTCTCTAAGTATCTGAAGGGAGGGGTCAGAGGATGGAGCTGAACTCAGTTCGGTGGTGACAAGCAGTAAGAGAAGAGGAAATGGGCAGAAACTGATGCACAGGAAATTCCACCTGAGCACGAGGAAGAATTTCTTTACTGTCCAGTGACCACGCATGGGAACAGGGTGTCCAGAGAGGCTGTGGAATCTCCCTCACTGAGATGTTCAAGAACTGTCTGGGCACAATCCTCTGCCATATGCACTGGGATGGCCCTGCCTGAGCAGGGAGCTGGGACCAGACTCACCCCCTGTGCTCCTTTCCAGCCTGGCCCCTTCTGTGACACGCTGCTGTACTTGTTTATCAATGTTACAACAGCTTTGCTTTTCCCTTCATGGCCAAGCCAAGCCAAGCTGCTCATTAACCTTGCCCTCGTAGATAATTTTGTTATATAAAGTTAAAAACGATCAATTAATATTTCCTCCTAAGAGGGAAAAATTCAGAAATGGCTCCACAAAATAAACTAAGTTTAGCAGCCTTAATTCTAGAATTAGTAACTAACTGGGTAAGCATGTTACACAAGTGTATGTTGTTACACAATGTTTTAATTGAATATAGAAGTTCTTTGCAAAAGAGAGGCAAAGCACTGCTAACAGAGTGCTGAAGGTCAGGACTAGGGATAATTCGTCTCTTCCAGAATCAATAGTGCCTAATAAAAAACACGTGGTGCTCTAGACCTAGTACAGTGGATTCAAGAATTTCAAGATCTGAAAAAATCTGATGAGAAAGGATCACTGAAGTTTTGGTTATCCAGGAAAAGTTTTGTCAAAGAGCAGAGATTTCCTTTAGGCTAGTAAAACCCTTCAGCTGACAACTCCTAGACAGACTGCCAAAAGATTTCTTAGTTCTCTTTTGTCTGCTTTCTCTCACCCAAAAATGCTGCAGAATAGTTAGTTAAAGGGAGTTCTTTGGAAAGGTGCGTGTGGTTTAGGGAAGATTTTGAACAGACAATCAGTTAATAATGTAATGTTTCAAAAGAATACTATGTGTTACAGAAATACAGTGTATTTCTTCTTCTTTGGGAAAGCTGGAGCAAATATGTATTTTATTACATGTGTACGCATGTTCCAGGTAAACTAATAAGATACAACACACATTATTCAATTCAATTAGTATGGTTAAAAAAAGTTTTGTAACACAGATCTCACATTTCCTTTACAGATATGAATTTCAAAAAAAAAAAATGTCATCCATAAACCAGCATAAACAGCTGCAGTGCTTTTCAGGCCTCAGGGATACAGGTAATATAGAAAATATAACTAAACTAATTTGCTGAAGCAGAAGAATCAGTCTCTCATGTTCTGCATGCTTTTAACCATCTGTATGACACACCTGAAGAAATCTTGCCATTGTAATAGTCTATAATTTGTAAACGTTACTACATATTTCAAAAGAGAAAACCTAGTTCAGTGCATAAGGAAATCCTTTAGTCTCAATAGACTTACTCAGACTTTTTCTAATCATCTCTATCAGACCTTGACTCAGAAAGAGCATTCCTAATATGAATGTCTTAATGAAACTGTTAGGAGAGTCAGGGTCAAGCCTTTGAATCTACAAGGTAATCTTGAAGCCCAACTCTTCTTTTTAACAGCTTTTTGCTATAGTTTATGGCAATAGAAGTGGCAATCTTCTTTTACATTTACCCTGAACAGCTCTGAAAATGAGACTAGCTGGTTTAAATAGAATAAGAAATGGTGTGGGGAATGTAGAAATTCCCAGTGTTGGCAAGATCCCAGCATTTATAGGATGGATATGTAAAATTGTTACTTCTGGTACAAAGTGTTGCAATCAAAACCAGATTTCAGAAGGCAAGAAAGTGACAAAACAATGTCTGACACCTTGCAGTTGATACACAAAGTAAGATAAATTTAGACGAACCAGAAAAGGCAGAGACAATTATGACGCACGGTATTTCAAAATACTTCCAAAACTGAGTCATCTTGAAGCAGCATTAAAACAAACAAACAAAAAACCTTCATTACCAAATTAAGTCCCTTATCTGTCTTTTTATATGTCTAAAAAAACTGAGCCTGGAACTCTTGTAATAAGAGGCCTCTGTTGTTACAACAGAAGTTAAAAGAGTTTTATTTCTTTGTAGAATTGCTAGGCTGGAAATGTCTATAAAATATTGGAAAATACTGTTCAATTGCTAAAAGTTGCAGAGACTTACAGCGTAGTACTGCTATGCACAATGAAGTTATGTTCTACAAGATATTCCTGAACAAGAGTGTTTGAGCCTGTCCCTCAAAACTAAGCTGAGTCATCAGTGCAAGCTTGAAAAATTTAGCAAAAAAAACATGAAGAAAGCCTTCAAGAGAAAACAGATCCACTACTGTCTTAAAAAGTTAGTCACATCATTTTACACAGGTGGTTAATTTCCCATCATGTAAACAGAAAAGACATTCTACTTGCAGAGCAGCACAGTCATTGTCTTCAAGTAATTTGGGACTAAATTTAGTTACATGTATATTTACCTATCACAGTGAAGCCAACATCATCATGGTACTACTTTGGTTTTTACTCTGAAATTTCTGCTGATTAAAAATCTTGAAAGACTATATTTGTTTTATCATAAGATTCTGTCTTTCAGATTAAAAAAAACAAAATAAAAACTGCTTCTGATTCAGATGCATTTGATTCAGAACTATGTTACTCTTTAGCAGGTAATTAGATGCAAAACAATAAAGGCTGCTCATCTGGCTGAAGTGGGGAAAATATTACCCTGAAAAAAACCATGATGAGCTCCTGAGTAGCAGTACTGCGTATGAGCAGAGAAAGTCAGCTTTGCAAAAAGAAGCAGAGACACAGCATCATCATGATGTGTAGTTAAATCTTTAAGATAAAGAAATAAACATGCATAATCTATTAGACTGAATATGAATAAAACAAGAACTCGTTTATCCTCAGTATAACTTTTGCTCGCTAGGTAACCCCCAGAACAGCCTCCTTTACAGTGTATTTAGTCCATATCTGTACCACAAGCTTTGATCAGCCTCTCTACCAGCCAAATGTTTCAGATGGTTTTCAAAGGAACATATCTGCTTCCAGAGACAAAGTCACATCTCATGCTCTGATGAGGACAGTGGTGCTGTTAGAGCCAGCATGCAAGCAGCAACCCACAGCTGGTGCCAGGAACTCTCCCTTGGGGTGGTCACACCAACTCTCTGAAACAGGTTTGTTTATTTTGAGGGAAGTTGGGAAGGTGGGGGGCTGATGCAGCAAACCAGAGAGAAGATGATGTGGGTTCATTTCTGATGCCTCAATCCACATTAGCTACGCCAAGAGCATAAAACGAAGTGGAGTGGACCTCACTTTTGGGGTATCTTTTTTTGGTCAGTTTTACATCCTGCTCCGTTTGTGCTATGGGATTTTATTTGCTCAGTAATGTGCTGATAGTTGTGCTGGTTTATATAATTGCTGCCCTTAGCTGTTCATATCTGCCCCTGTGTTACCCCTCTCTCATGCCAGCATGATCATTTCTGCAGCTGATTTTCTCAGTTCACTTTACTGTGCAATCTGGCTCGTAGTTAGTGAGAGAAAATGTGTTTTTTTCATGAACCAGTTTCCTGAACTTGTTCACTATGAATATGCAAAGAAGGAAAATGCTTCTGAATACCTAAATTCTTCATGACTGCAAAGGGAAAGAAAAGCTTTTCTAGTATTATCCCATAGGAAATATTCCATATTCAAAGTAATAGCCAGCCTGCAGAATTGACTCCTGAAGCACTACTGCCTTTAAAAGGCACACAAAAATTTCCCCAGAGCAGACCCATCTAAAGGGGTAATGGTTATCACAGCAGTTACAAGTGGAGCAGAGCCCACACTGTGGAGGAGAAGACCAGAGCCTCGGTGGAGCTGGGTGCGATGCCACACAGAATGTGATGGGACATCTCGATTTACACCAGCTCTGGATCCAAGCCTGTATCCTTATAAAGGATAAGGTTTATCCTAGGCTGGTTCTAACTTCTATCTGCATGAGATTTCTCAAGTCTAAGAAGAGCCAGCTAAGCAGTGAAACATGACAAAATACCTAATTCCAAGGCTAGCATTGCTAACCCACCAGCAGAGCACTAGTGAAAACAATCTGCTACAGTTGGCTGTGTATTCATCCTAATATTTGGAAGACAGCATGCAGGGGGACTTCAACAGGAACAAGCCCTTTCTGTTCTTTGCCTGTATTTCATCCCCAGCCCGAACTCTTGAAGATCTAATTTCTCCTGCTAACATAGCTTAAAAACATGGCTGCAATAAGGCTGTGTTTTCCTTAAACTAAAATTAATTTTAAAAACAATTTTCTGTATATAAAGTCCAGGTAGATTTATTTTTCTATTGAAAATTAAAGTTTACTTTTGGCAGATAATGATGGAGAAATGCGTTAGTGGAAAGCAAAGACATATTCTACCCTTGACTTCTTTTGTCCGGTCATCTTTCCTCCATTTGCCAGAAATTACAAAGCAGTTGAGTTCAAAGGCACCACACGTTGTGAGTCAGAGACTGGATTTCCAGCGTGTTTATGTTGGATGTATTTGCATAATGGTTGTAGTGAGCGCTGTGGCTCCACACCAGAAACAAACATGCCTGCACTTCCACTAGCAGCCTTCCAGCACCCGATGAAACAGGAATTCCTTGTTGGGTGGGACTCCCTTACACCCTGCATTTTCGGAAGAAAGCACTTTCATGTTGGCATAACAGATTCCTCATTAGTGTGTTTTCTTGTTAAAACACGAGACCTGGGCCAGACTCTGGGCTGCTGTGCGTACTCTGAGCCGTCTCAGGCGGCGGGGCAGCACGGCCGGCCCAGGCAGGCATGGAGCTGCGGAGCTCCTGCCCCATCTGTGCCGGGACAGGCTGATGGAGCTGCGGAGCTCCTGCCCCATCTGTGCCGGGACAGGCTGACGGAGCTGCGGAGCTCCTGCCCCATCTGTGCCGGGACAGGCTGACGGAGCTGCGGAGCTCCTGCCCCCACTCCTGCCCCATCTGTGCCGGGACAGGCTGATGGAGCTGCGGAGCTCCTGCCCCCACTCCTGCCCCATCTGTGCCGGGACAGGCTGACGCTGCACAGCCGCGGCTCCGGGACCAGCGCAGCTGCTGCCGGGCCCCGGGGAGCGGCGTGGCAGCGGGCTGTGCCAGCGTGCGATTAAACCAGACTAAGAAGGAGCCTCGCCCTGCTCCCCGCCCCTGGCATGTACCTCTGGGCCAAACCTTGCACTTCTCTAACCCCACAGTGAACCTGCTCAGAGCACTACACTGGCAGAAAACTCACCCTACCAAATGAACAAACAAAAACTTGACAACGTTTCTGCCAGATTTCCTCCTTCCACCATTTCAGCCAGGTGCTGGTGCTGCAGCAGCCAGCCAAGGGGCAAGGAACGTAATGTACTAACCATTAGCTGAGTCCCATTCTGATAGCACCCATCTTGGTTAACGTGTCTAATCACATCCTGATGAGCCACAGACATTTTTCTTAGCCTGCTGTAGGCCTTAACAAGGGGATGGACAAACATAACCTTGAAAAAGCTGCCCTAACAAGACTTAAACATATAGAGGATGTCAAATCTGGCAGATAAGCTCTGTACTCCCTTTCTAAGCAGGAGGGAAACCCAAGTTTTTTTGAACAAGTAAGTGGGTTACAAATAGAGGAGGTGCTCATACACGACAACAGATACTGTGGCAAGGCCATTTTAAAAAAGCTTTCAAATTTCGAGTTTTTACAGTTGTATTTGTGCCCCAAGGATGCTTGAGAGAAACAAGAAAAAATACAGATGCAAAGAAAGCAGTAGTCAGAAGTGTGACCCCAGGGAAGGGCAGGGAGGGAGGGTCTGTAGCATGAAAGTAGCTGAGGAAGTGAACAAGGAAGCTGAGAGCCCAAGAGTACCCATTTGGGGCTGAAGACACTGTCTTTAGTTTTGGTCGATGAACAGACCCACACGGGACACACACACACATGCTGTGCACACAGTGCTTCCCTTCTCCATTTAAAAGGCATGCTTAGGTCAGGAGCTCTCTCTGGGCTAATTGCTTGAGCCTGAAATGGCACTGCTGGTGTCTGGGAAACTGTTTCTATTTATTATAAGCCTGTCTGTTCCCCAGGCTGTACCAGCACAGACTCCACAGGCAGGATCAGGCCTTTCAGGAAGGGGATGTCATGCTGCAGTGCCAGGCAGCCGATGCCACTGCCGCCTCTGCTTGTCATTCAAGGAAAGCGAAGGCTCTTGTTTCAATTATTTTCATGCAAGCTGCTTGTGCTAACCAGCTGCCATTATTTCAAATGGAAAATGTGGTTGGTAGAACAGGTTAGCAACTTGTGTTTCTAACTGGTATCATGTTATCACGTGCTAGTGCCTGCAAATGTGGACACAAAGGCACCTCATGCCAAAACACTGTATTAATCTCTGAATTCCTGCATGGTAGCAGTACTCAAAAACAAAGCTGCTCTTCCTCTTCATAAAAGAAGGAAAAAAAATCAGTGTGGGCAAAAACCCCCACCTATAAGGTTTTTCTTTTCTACCCTGACAATTTTTGTGTGTGAACTATGGTAGCTTTTTGTATTGAAAACTGGCCACTCCTAACTGATGAACTCACTGCTGTTTGCATCCTGAGGAGACATTAGGACAGAAACTCAGCAACAGCAAATCAGTTGCTTCACCAAAGGAAAGCAAGCAGTGGTGATTTATGTCAAAGAGTTAAGATTCATCCTGCATAAATACACATCCTGTTCCAGTAAGGAACCTCACTCATCTTACAGGGGAGGGATGAAGCAGTACTTAAACAAGTCAAAGGGCAGGTGGGGAACCACAGATATTTCCAGATGTACAGAGAAAAAAAAGCCCCACCATTGGACTTGAAAGATGCTTTGTAAAGAAATCACTGATTATACCAGTACACTAGTCCCATAAATTTTTCAGGAGAAGACTCACACAGGCCAGGGCACATTTGATTATTTCTTGGGAGTGTAAAAACACATGTCCAGGAGAAGCAGCAAAAGCATAGCTCCTCAGACAGCAAAATGCCCTCTGGAGTTCCCTGGTACTGGTGGAGTGAGCAGCGCAGGGTGGAGTGCCTGCAGATTTCCACATTTACTGGAGAGGTGCAGTGCTTTTTCCCCTGCAGGGGGAAAGGAGTAGGTGGAGGAACACCCTTCTCTCATCAGCCGTCTGCTAACCCTTCCCTTTGGAAGTCACACCTTGTTATCAGCTCCATCTCCCCCCTTCCCAAAATGCATATGCTGCAGTTTGTACAGATGCCATGTGGTTCATGGTACCTTGGGGGGAAACAAACACTCACTTCTGTTGTTCCACTGATATTAACTCTGTGTGCTCATTGCACTCTAAGAATCCTTCCTTGGATCAGTGATGCCATTACTGCAAGTATCAGTAGAACTGCAGTAGACTGTCATTCTTTCCTGCATTTGAATTTCGTCTTGGATTGGTTGGTGCAACTTTTTCCAGGAGGCCACAGCTAGTTCCCATTGTTTTACTCAATATATTTATAGTGGTATTTCTAACTGTTTCAGAACATCAAAACCTGATTTGCTTTTATTTCATCCCCCTCCTACTTATGGATGCAGTCATAGGTTTAAATGTGCTATGGCTCATAGTTGACAGCTGTGTAGGTTTCTTTTCCAGTATTCTAAAAATTACAGTTTGCCTTTCACAATTCCTACTACAAGCCACTCCTACTGCTCAGTTGTTAGGCAGCAAAGCACATAAAAAAATAAGAGAATTAGAGAGTGTCAATTCACTTTAAAAGAAAAAAAAGCCACTGAAAAGCCACATCACTTGATTCGGACTCAGAAAAGGTCACGTTCATACCTGTATTGCTACAGTGTGCAAGGACTCTGTGAACCTTCACCACAAGTCAATATTTCCCTGCCATGCTTGTAGGGAAACACCATGACACACTGTCAGGCAGTCATGGTAAATGCGTTTCTTTGAAAAGTCAGTTTCTATTTGAAAAGTTAGTTTTTTCAGCAAGCAGTTTTCCACCAAAAAAAAAAAAAAAAAAAATTCTAAGAATTTTGCATTTTCCCCCACATTCTAGGAATGTTTTGATTTGTTTTATTTGACAGTTACTTAGTAATTACTCAAATCTGACATTATGAAAATTAATGTTATTCCATAGTATAACCTATCTTCAGAGGTCAGGTGGGAAAAGAGGATATAATCATGTCTTTGAAATACACAGTTTACCATTCCAAATTAGAACAAAACCACAACAATTAAAAAAATGAGAGTTCTCAGAGTAACAATTTTGCCTCCTGACTGATAATTTGTTTTTAAGACCTCTGCACTTTTTGCTTTATGAATGATCTGCTGAATGGCCTTGTACAAGTCACTTATCCTCTTTATGCCTCAGAGCAGATACAGCTGAGACAGACACTAGCTATAACCATGTGTCATTATGCCAGGGCAATGCAGTGTGTCAACCTAACTATTATCTTACTCTACCTACATGGGGTGCATCCATGCTGATTTTGCTTACCTAGACAAGTCTCCCATTTGCAATTTCTAATAAATGGGGTAAGGAACATACACTGCAACTGCTCAAAATTTAGAGAAATAGCCCCTCTCTCCCTGCCCCAAACAACAACAATCACTTTTCCCTCCATCTCTTGTGACTGCAGTTCTTGGAAGCAGAGCTGCATACATGATGCAGCTAAAGGCAATGGGTAGGTGTTTTCAAATATCTGAGGTACTGCTTTAGCTGCATAAGATGTTGTGGTCTCCTGTTCCATGACAGCAGGAAAATTCAATGCCCTCTTTTATGCAATAGCAGAGAGATGTGACTGAAATGGCAAATACACTTGAAAAAGAGCAGCCACATCCAAGGAGAGCAGGGGGCACAAGTGTGTGGGCAGCAGCCTGGGGGTTAGGTGTCTGAGTGGCAGGACCATGTAAATAACATTTTGAGGTGCATTATTGTTAGCTGCCTCTAAGATTGTCAAGTCGCTACAGCTCTGGTTGCTGCAGCCAAAATGCACCCTGTAGCTACAATGCTTCCCTTCTGAGGAAGCTGCAGGTTTAGATGAGCTTTCTTGCTTGAGTGAAGACTGCTCCTGCTAACTACAGATCTGTATATGTGTTATCAGTTGTGCCACCCTGGAAGCACTTAATCTGTTACCAGCAGAATGTTAGAGGATATTACTGCACACAAATGCAAAGTCAGAAAGATTGTATTAAGCACACATTAGGATACCTGACATTAACTACAGCATGTTTACACGGTATATCTTCCCACAGCTTGTTTGCTTTAAATGCCTTTGCTGAAGTGGCAGGTTTCCATTCCACAGTTACCTGAAAGAGATGTGAGCAGGAGGAAACTCTTGAAGCTGCAGCTCTGTGCTAGCCATATGTTACTTGCAGATGCAGAAGTCTTACCTATTAAAATTCAGAGCAGCTGTGTTCAATGATAAAATGATAACTAGTATCAGCTCTTTCTCCGGGGAGCTGAGCCACCATCGTGTAAGGGAAAAACAGTGAACTGTTTCCAGTGAACTGGATGGAAAGTTATAGACAGCCAAAGGAAGGACACAATCCCAGGAGCTGGTTTTGTTTGCAGCATTTATTCAGGTCAGCTCATGAGGTGAGGAATCCTTAAAGGACCTGCACACTCCACAAAATCAGACTTATTCTAGTATATCCTTAGTGCTTCCTTCACTCTGTGCGCACGTGAAGCTCCCTTTAAAGTTGCTATTCCTATTAGAAACACTTTTTACAATCTTATCCTTCTAGTTTCAGCCTCAGCTCAGCACCCACTATTTAACTGGCAGCTGATCCTCTGTAGGTGTGTGAGCAGCCAACAAAAGTCTTCCCACTTTTTATCTGCTGCTCTTTATTACAACTGGAGCTGAAAAATGAGATGACACATCAAAAGGATTTGGTTTGGATTTCAAATTTTGTAGTATTCAGGGTTTTGTTGATTTCCTGATTTTGGATTCAGACCACTTGAAAAAGTCAGTCACCAACAGCTCATTTCACCTCCAGATACCAAGTTCCCTCACACAAACTCACAGTATGTCTGGCTACACAGTCCTAAACCATTTTACTCTGAATTGCCTCTCACACGCTGCCCCTCACCCTGATGACTGGTCTCTGGTAGCATTTGACAGTGACGTCCACTCCTTACCCTTACTTTGCTCTCACAATTGCCCTTTCCACCGTGGCAACAAGAGGGTGTTGCATGGGCCAGCTGACCCTTTCGTGTTGGACTGCATGCCCTCCGCACTCCTGATCCATCTTCTCTTGAGTGATGTTGTTTTCATTAAGGATTCAAATCCATTAGTGGAAGGAGGCTAGGGACATAATGCATCTTCAATGTTTCTTTCTGTGAACCCTTATTTTTCCTTCTCTCTTGTAGTTCTTGAATTTATTTTAATTAAGCCCTGAAACAAAATTACTCAGGCTTACTCAGCAAGTGTGACTACAGTTCTCAAGATGAGAGTAAAGTACAGCCAGTAAAGCTACAAGCATACACTCCAGTGGGCACGTGTCAGCGTCCTGCCAGTGTGGCATGGGCTGTCAGGGCTGGACAAGTAAGCAACAAACTCCTTTTTCCATGGCATTGCACACAGAAGCACTCCTTCCTCTGAGAATCCTGGTGATTTTCTTATTTCTGCCGCTTTTGCCCACTGAGTGCAGAGAGGGGCGGCAAGAAGGCAGAAGGAGTCCTCAGACTTTCTCTCAGGTTTGGGCACAGCAGCCTACACTGTCCCCTTGCACAGAACACCCCCATTTAGTTTTCTCCAAGATTTAGACTCTCCTGCTTGGGGAGGTCTCTGCCGCTTGCGTCTCACTGTGAGCTCCAGATCCAGTGATGCCCTCAATCAGTGCCTGGCCTGTTGATCATTAAGTCATGATCAACATGATTTTGATCAGTGCTTAATCAACTGCAAATCTAAAGTCTTGGAAATGAAAGATTTCCCCCACATGCTGTGCTTTTGCATAAATGCGAAAGGCTTCAAGAAACACAGCTAGGGATGACTGGCTGCAGTACAGACAAAAGTCTGTTCCCATAGATATATTATATATGCAGGGCTGCTGCTTTTTAAAATTCCCTTCTTGTGTCAGAATAGTTACAAGCCTTTCTTAATTTAAATATGTATTGTTGCCACCAGATTTCTAAATGAAAACCTAGACCTTTGCCTATTGATTGTACCACTCCAACCAAAATGTGAAGGTGACACATCCTCTGCATCTCTTTATAGAATGATATTTTCATTCATTGGTTTTAGCTGAAAGCTGATGTGGTCAGGAACCTTGCTTCACTGGTCTGTCAGTACCTGCCAGTAACTGAGAAGTAGTTTGTGACTGGGAATAATGACAGTTTTTCTCCATCATGGCTTCAGTGGAACTGCAGCATGGCAGTGACCAGCGCAGATGTCTCAGAGTGAATCACAGCCATCACAAATGGGTGCATGCCAGAAGCTCAGCCAGAGCCCCAATGCTGTCACAACCACAAGCTCCTAGCAATTCCTACACTTGAAGGCAGTTCAAGCATCCTATGCCAGTTTTGTGCTAATTTACTATTTTGTGGCTGTAAATATGAAGATCAACAACCTTTCCTTCATATAAATATAGACCCTTAAGCTGTTGTCCACTCCTACTAGCCTTACTTTTCTCAAGACCTAGGTATGAATTACACTTCTTTATTTTTAACCTGGAGACATCCCTAGTTTTCATTCTTGTAACTGCTCTCTACAATTTGTTCTGTCCCCTCAGAAGCTTCCAACCTACATATTATTTCACTTAACTCCCACCCCCTCCTCATAAATCAGGAACATTTTCAGAAGCCTGTCTTTGTTATATGGTCTTGTGCCAACACACAACCTGAAAATTCCAGTTTTTTGGTTTTCACAGCAAGTTTTATCACTTCACTCTGCCCTTACCAAACAAAAAAGCAGTGCAAGAAAATCTTCATTTGTGCCTTCTGAGACAGGGTTCAGTACTGCTGTCTGTACAAAGAGTCACTATCTGTACAGAAAAGCCATAAAAGAGCAAGACAGAAGGAACCAATGTGTGCATTTAAAACCATGGGAGCAATGAAAAGGCCAACAGAGTGAACAGTTAAGACTATCAGTACAGAATCTGACCAATTTTTCTATTCAGCATGTATTCTTAAAAAAAGTATTAATTTCTAATTATCTGAGAAAACTCCACTAGCTGTTAAATAGTATGTTCACAGGGTCTTTTGCCTCGCAAGCTTAGCAATGTTCCCTCCTCCTTGCAACACTGAAATATGAAACCTGAGAAATTGCAGATTTTTATGTGCTACTGAATCACTTCAGAGGCAGAAGCGCAATGCATCTCCCCTCTGAACAAAGTTGTAATAACTAGAAGAAACTGTACAGAATTTAAAACTAACATCTGCAAGAGCAGGCCATTTTTATTATGTTAAATCTATGGGAAGTGTTGGCTTTGGTTTTGTTGTTGTCGTCATTTTTTAAAGCAGGTTCCATGTAGAATTCCTATTTCCTTTTGAGGCACAGCTAATCCAAAAGTTAAACTTAGAGGGCACAGCACGCCAGGGAAGATGGGACAGTAGCCTTGCTAAGACCAGAGTTACACAGAAGAAAGATGAGAAGATGGAGAAACGGGAAACTCATTGATTGCTTCCATGTGCTTTCTCTTTCTCAGGGATAATCATAGAAGATAGTGGTGAAGATGGATACATTTTAAAAATCATAAATGTAAGGTGCAATGAGGCAGCAATCCACAGCTGCAAAACATAGTAACACAAAACAAGGAGAAGATAAGTACAATATAAATTCCTGTACAACCAGTGAAGATGGAAAATACTAAAACTGTAAATGAGACAGAGTGGAAGAACATGGATTACTAAAACATTAATATGCAGTAAAACTAGTTTTCATATCAGTTAAAATGAAAGTTTAATTTCTCCAATTGTCAGTCTGGTTTTGTGTGTAAATTGATTAGCAGTAGCAATTGCTGCTTTAAAAAACAAACAACCAGCTCTCCCCTCTCCCCCAAAAGATAAAAACAAACTAAAAAAACCCCAACCAGCAAATCCAACAACCAAAACCAACAAAAACAAACCTAACCTCCCACAAAAAACTGTTTTAGCATGATCCCATAAAACAGTCAAGTTTTATGGTTAGAAATACAGCCCTTACTTTTGATTATGATTTTTTTCTCTTTTCATAAAGTACATAGAAGACACTTCTTAAAGTCTTGGGAAGGAGAGAAAAAGAACAAATCAACTACTGGTGTTTCAGAGAGCTCTGGATGTAGTCAAAAGATCTTGCAGTTTAGACACAGAAGAGTTGAGAGGTGAATGTCTTGTTTGCTCCTGCAGATAGTCTGGATTGTTTAGGAGCAGAAATTTAGTACTGGCAGCAAGGATGCATCTGATTTTCCATTATCTGGTATTACTGGGCAGTGGAAGGGTCACAAGCAAATAAAAGCTTTCCGGTGTGCCACATCTCAGGTGAGTCAACACCAGCCCGAGCTTGTGGAATTTCAAGTTTTGAAGATCAATAGCCTTCTGGCCTCCCCTAGCCCTGCATGTCCACCTCCCTGCTCATGCGACAAGGGCAATAATGAACAGTGCTTCATTATCACCTAGGCTGAGGAGCAGAGGCTGAGGCTCAGCTACAGAGCAGGGACACCTCTTTTATGAAACTGGGAAGCCACACACAGTGAGCACAGGATGCAGCATGAATGACTTTGTTTTCCTTTTAAAAAGGAGCCAAATTCTTTCATAAAGAATATTTGCATCAGCCAGCAGTAATAAACTCCCAGGCCTCACTGCATCGCTGACACTGTCCTTACCCCATAAACAATGGGCCACACTCCAGATCCTCTGAGGAGAGCAGAGCACATTTGGAGAAAGGCACAGGGGCCTTAAGCCATATGACAGAGCCTATAAACACAGCAGTAGGCTCTAGGGCTGCTGACAAGTGCCCAGGCAGCACAGAGAGCTCTGCTCCCTAAATAGACAGGTCTAGGTAACAAGCCTGATGTTTGTGTTTGACTGAGCCCTTGATAAATGTGTCTCTTCCAGAAGCAGCAGAGTGAAAATCAGAGCACCAGCTGAAAACAAAAATTGCTGGTAAGGTAGGAGATTGCAGAGGTTTCTGGGGATACTTTCCCAATGAAATATTTTCATGTCTTCTATGAACCTGGCTCACCTCCCTATCACTGAACATGAAGACTGGCTTTAGTCATCAGTGACTTATGTGGTTTTATATTGATCCAAAATCAGTGGCCTGGAGCTTTTCCTGAAAGATCGTTTAAGTACCACAACTATGTTTTCATCTCTGCCTTTAGTCTTGGTTCATCTCAGACAGACAGTAACAGCTTTCAGGAAAATGTCTTTTGGGTAACAAGAAAAAGAAATAACCTTTGCTATCAAGGATAAAACGATTTTAAGATGACCGAGTCTAACCATTAACACAACATTGCCAAGTCCACCACTAACCCATGTCTCTAAGTGCCACATCTACATTTTTAAGTATTTAAAAAACACTTCCAGGGACAGTGCCTCAGCGACTTCCCCAGGCAGCATGTTTTCAATGCTTGATAAACCTTTCCATATAGAAACTTTTCCTAATTTCCCATCTAAACCTCCCCTGATGCAACCAAGGCCGTCTCCTTTTGTCTTGCCACTTTTTTCCTGGGGGAAGAGGCTGACCCTTACCTGGCTGCAACCTCCTTTCAGGTAGCTGTAGACAGCCATAAGGTCCTCCACCTCCATGTAATAGGCCATAGTAATTACAGTTGATCTTAATTTGTGGACCTTAAATTTAATGAGTTACGTGCATAAAATGTGAAGTTGAACAATTTTGAATACACTGGTTTATTAACAGAGACAAGCAAGTCAAAGTCCAGTAAAAGTCATAACAACTTATTTGGTTAAATATTGAGTTACAACATTCTCATCCATCATGAATTCCATGTCTGTATTCAAGTACTCATATGGGGGTAAGATAAAGCTTTTGCATAGGATTTAAAGAAAACCATTTTAAGCTTCCAGACTCTGGGAGCTAAAGCAGCAAAGAAAATTCTCTGCCTCTCAGTACAACTTGTTATACTATTAATTTGATCTAGGAACAGTGTATTTACAGGGTAATTTGCAATATGTAAACTGTTAAGCTCAAAATGGCACTCTTTAAGTCATTAAACACAATTCACCTTCATTACAGGCACAGTTGGGATCCAGGGATTTCTTTTTTTTTTGTGAGTGGGAGCTGAAAAAAGGTTGTTGTCAGGAGGATGGCTTCTGTAGAATTTAATCAGGTCTAATACCAAGTATAAGTGATCAAAATTATGTTTGATCAACACAACTCACAAATATTTTTTCTCAACAAGACTGATATTAAGCTTATTAATCCACTCGGGAATTCACCTTTAATGTGCAACTCTAGGAGCACAAAGCAGTTAATGTGATCACAGTCAAATTGCAATTAGGTTTCATCAAGACTGATATAATGGTATTTTCCTTCATGCTAGATAAACTGTTAGTTAAGGGACTATGTCATTGTTTCACATGCTTTCTGGTTTTAATAAGCATACAGACTTGAAAAAGCCCAATAGCACCTGCTTTTTAGCATGTTTTAATCATCCCAAGTAGTTATTCCTAAATTGAAGTCTAGGACTACATACAGATTTAACTGTTTCACTGAGTGGTTTTAAAGATTCAAATTCAGTTTTTCTTCCTGTGATTTATACATCTGTAAGAGAAAAAAACATTTTCCTAATGATCCTGGACCTAATAAGGTATAAATTACCTTTTCTCATGTGAAATTCAATGTGATTTCTACCAGCAGAAAGTTTGGGTGCAAGCACCAAACACTACAGTCTTGTCTGCAACTTGGAAAAGATGGATGGGCCAATGGGCAGGTTCATTCTTGTGTGCAGTTTCCAAGAGCTCTCCCAAGCCAGATACGTGCAGCCTATGCATGTGATTTCCCATCTGCATTCACAGTCTAAAGAATAAATTCAACACCACCATTGTTTTGTACAAACAGGAACAACCAGTGTCAGTACTTATGTAGAAGGCAGTAGGCCTGAGTCCTACTCACGTGGATGACAAGAAGAAACAAGAAAAGTGCTTCTGGCTAGAGGAAACCCTCAAAAACCAGGTCAAGTCAGTCTCCTGTAAGAACTCAAGAGACTTTCACACTGAAGTGTAAAAGGTATAACGAGAAAGTAGAAATTTCTTTTCCTGAGAGATGTGAAGCTGGATTCACCATTGTCCTGCCTTCTTATTTAGAGCAGATATCATCTAGTGAACCTACAGCACACAACTCAGACTCAAAAAACATTACTAGACAAAAATTACTTGCAAAAAGAGAGAACTGGCAACTCCCAGGGATTTTGATTAAGAGAATGAAATAACTTATTTCCCAGCATTCAACTGAAGTACAGTTCTTAGAACCTGGACTTTAAGAAATAAGAGTAGGTATTTCAATACTTTCCTTGATTCCTTATTAATTTTAGTTGAACTAGATAATATATCTTGAGATGGTGTTTCTTAGACTACATGATTATGGCAAGAGAGCTTTTAAAAATATTTGTATCCTAGCTCATAGAGTTATTTACCTCTCTAACATTTTTGTTTGATGTATAAAAAATAATAGAATGACTTAGATTTTTTTAGAGTTCCATAGAAATTAAAATCTCAGAAACACAGGACAGAAGGGATCTCAAGAGAACACTTAATTAAACTCACTGCATGAAGGAAGAATCAAGAACACTTAAATCATCCTTACCATATTTAAACTGTTCTTAAATTGCTGGTAAAGGAGTTTACCAGAATGTTTCTGTGTATACCACTGTAATTTCTGAACACATAGAATTCAGAAGTTAAGCACATTTATTTTTCACATCATTGTAGGCCACTGAGCGTAAATATTCACAAATTAAAAATATCTGGGTTGTACTTGAAAGTTCCATTTTTCCTGTAACTCTTTTACTTTCTGAGATAATTAGCAGTGTTTATTCAAACTTGCTCGTATGCTATGCCTTATAGACATCATTTTTCTATATGTAGACATCTTCTGTGGAGTGTGGTGTCCAAAATTATTTACCAGCTAAAGCCTCAGCCATGCTTATCACAGCCATACAGATACCTCTTATTTCTTATGTGACACTTCTGTTAGTACAAGTTCTCAAAACAAGTTCTCTTTTTTTGCAACACCATCTCATTCCCTGCTTATAACTTGACTGTAACTCCTAGAATGTATTCTGAACTTTGTAATTGCTCTGTTTGTGACTGCACCTATTGATTTTACTCTTGTTGACACCAAGCCGTTTCCTCAATTTATCAGGATGTCTTTGAATTACAGTTTTGTCTCTCAAAGTTCTTGCAGCCAAACCCTTGTGTTTTGGTCTCACCCCCAAGTGATGTAACTGTATTCTATATTTCATTGTACAAGATACCAGTGAAAATAATATAAGAGCTGTGTGTAGAACTGGTCCCTGTAGATATCCACTTGAAATTTCCTAGTATTTGAGAGAATCTTTTAACAAGCTGTGCATTCCCATTACAGATATCACATCAGGACTGCCCTTTTCCAATACCCCTTGAGAAAGCAATGTCAGAAAATACCAGATTCTTTATGAAAGATATGTCCTGCCTACCATTTTCCTCTGAATCACTCCTCACAATCTGATATAGAAGTATTTGTATTGTATTTGTATTGTATTGCTTTGATGTGACTTATTTCCCATGGATATATCCACCTATATTTTAATAGTACTATTGTCTTCCATGAAGAAAATAGTTCCTTCTAAACAGATAATTCTAGAATATTTATGGAGATTGATTGGTCTATATCACTCATATCTTCATTTTTCCATTTTTTTTTTTATTCTTGAAAGGAAGATTCCATGTTTATTCTTTACCAGTCTCTCACAAGCTCGCCAGATTATGCAGAGGTTATTTTGGTTAGTTTGATTAAGTACTCTAAAATGAACATCCTCTGGTCTTTAAGCCATATCCCACACAAACTAGTGATTACAAGAATGTCTTTCAATTATCTTCTCTGGTTCTCTCTGGTCCTGTAGAAATTCACAGTATAAATAAATATGAAATGGCAAACTGTTCAATACCTACATAATGATATGTATTTACACTAATGACTTGTGTGACGGGATGTAGCGGCTCATGAAGCAAATTACTCTTCAATTCCTATTTTAGTGATACAACAGCACTTGTCTGTGGCTGAGAGATGGTTAAAAGAAAGGTAAACTAGAAGTCAGGTGCAGATGGTGTAGAACAGAAAGCTGTAGATCGTTGTTGCTTTTGCACTGCAGTAAGAGCACAACAGAAAATGTAAAACATTACTAGTTTCAAGTCCAGTTAATTATCTACTATTAATAAAATAGTTTCAGCTGATGCATCTGCCCTAGGATTCCTTGACATGTTTTTGTACTGCAACCGTATTTTTTTCTCTCTTTGAAACCAATTTTGTCCTCTGTGGTCCTCCTGTCCCCACCTTGAACCACAGGGAGTATACTCACTGACTGAACATCGAAGGTAGAAAAGGTGGAAAATTTGTCATGCAGCAATTGTAAGGAATCTCCTTTTTAACAGCAAGATAGAAACTTCATTAAAGATCGAAGAACAGAGTTTCTACTTCCATTCCCACTTGCAAAAAATCCCCATGGAAATTTCTGGACTTCTAGTTAAAGGAAAATTACTTTAACTCCTCATACTTTTTCTCCTGGATATATACCCTTGATAACTGAAAGTTTGGTCTGAATGTTAAAATGTTTCTAAGTGTTACAATGTCCCTTCATTAAAACGGAGTCAAAGTGCTAGAATTTCTTTACTAAATGAGAGGAGTACAACTGTGCATAGGTAAGAAGTGGACAGTTCTGTACAAAAAGATTTCTAGATAGTAGAGAAGAAGAGGGAGGAAAGGCAGGAAGGACTGACCCTGCATTGTGCAAATTGAAAAGAAAACTACCCCCATCTTCCTTTCAAAACCAACCCAAAGTAAAAGCAAAATTCAAGACAAAGAAGCACGCCTAGTTTACTGGCACTTTTTTAGTACTCTTTTTCCAAAAATTATCTGTTCACTTTTTACGTATCTGATTCAAAAGTCTCTTCTTATACTGTAAACAGTATATGCTGAAATGTGAGTCCATATGTAGGGCCTAGTGATATCAATAAAGCTGTGCTTCCTGTGGAATTACAGTGGTACTACACAGACAATAAAATCAGGGATGTTTTTTCAAGGTAACCAGAAACTGTAAGCATAAAGTGTGTCTGGTCACACAGTCCATGAAGTTATGAATGGCATGTCCCTGCTTTCAGTCCCGTACTTCTCTGTGATTTGCCATACAATAGCAAGTTTGATAAACCTAGAAGTGGATATATTTCAGAGGAAAAAAAAGTTATACAAATATAATTCTCTAAGGAAAGTTGGAATCCTAGGAGTACAGAAAGGGATCTCAGCATTAGGAATTATTTCAAGGGCTAAAGTCACAGTATCACAGAAATTGTAGACATTACAGACTATAAATTATCATAATTTCAAAAACCTCTAAATATTTCATGAGTTAAATTGTATAATCTGGCCAACATTTACTGTAAACCAAGTAAGTAACTAAGCTGCCCATTAATTCAGAGAGCAGAGTCTGATAATAAAACTGCTCTTAAAAATGGGAGTCGTTGTGAATGACTGCTTTTAACATTTTAATAAGCATCATTAACTTCATATGAAAGGTTTATAAACATTTACTTTGCAAAACTTCTCTACTAGCAATAGGATAGATTTCATTGCTTGTTCTTACAGAGGTTCCTTTCTTAAATCATGAACTGAAAGTAGGGAATGTGCAGCCCAAACTTCACTGCAAACCTTCAGACCGTATAAAATATTATAAACCTTCTCCCATTCCTGAGATCTAGTTCCAACACACACCATAAGATGGTCACTTATATTCCACAGAGCTCACTTTTCTTAGGATATTTCCCTTCTTTGTCTGTTGCACTTCAGGCAAAACCTTCCTTCTCCCCATATTTAATGGAATAAACCTATTAGCAGTCAATCATTAATTCCTAGGGGCTCAATCGGGTAAAGAAAAAATTACCTCCTCAGTTGTCTGCTATGAGATCTGATGGCTGTGCAGATGAAGAGTCTGATCAAAATAGCTTATGTGGAGGTAATAAAAGGAATACATTGCAGTTACATGGCACTTTCTGACTTAAGAATCTTCTCATATTAATTAATGAAACCTCACAACACCCATGTGAAGCAGGTAAAGACTGAATGCTTCATGAAAGCATAACCAAGGTATAATGAGTTGAAAAGTACTTCCAAGGGAAAACAGTAAATTGTTGCCAGACCAAGGATTAAAGTTGCTCAGGAAGTTACTCAGTCTGCTTGTGAAGTTTCTCACACAGCACAGCATTTCTGCAGGTAGAAGTTTTACCACACACAATTCTCTTTCTTTCCCCTCTGCGATGAATGCCAGTTCTTCACTGCTCTTTCCTGCGCCCCGTTGTCACCCACGCCCAGCTGAGGGTGCATGCGTTGCCCCAGATGAACAGTGGAATGTCACCAAGTATGCTTGGTACAGAAGTCTATATATCATACACTCAGCATTTCCTGAGGAGTGTTATGGAAACAGGAAATTTCAAGGAACACTGGGTGCTTTGTGTGCTGGACTGGACTGGAAACAACTAACACAACTAAGTTTACTGTCAGAGAATTTCTAATGAAGTCATTGCTCTTATTTGTTCCTTACAGCATGGTCTGTTACTGCTGGGGAGGCATTTTATCTGCTAATTAAAATTTGGCCACGAGCACATTTTTGCTGGTAGCCAGGACATGATCCTTTAAGAGATGTAAGAAATACTGGCAAAAGTCTTACTGCAGACAAACAAATATCAAATTAAAGGCACTTTTGTTGGTATAACTTATTTGCTCACAACACCCAGTATCAACTATACTGTCAAACCCACTTTTTTAAGCGTGGTTTCTAAGGAAAAGAATAATGAAATCATGCTACCAGCCTGTCTGTCAGCCCTGACCCTAATGATCTTGAACATGCCAGCCAATTTCAGCCACATCTGACAATGCCTTCAGGACACAGGTCTCAAAAATCTTCCTCTCCTAGGAGCTTAATGAAAATTGGGCGTTGGTAGAGGAGAGAAAATGGCTGTATTATTCCTCTCTCTGAGGAAAAGACACGGAGAAAGGAGGCTTTCTTTATTCAGCTGGCAGCAGCTAGCTGGGCAGTGGCATGTTGCATGGACTGCCTGATCAGCACAGCTCGCCAGTCAGCACAAATATCCGTGCTCCAGGTTTGCAGAGCAGAGAGCCAGAGTGTAGAGGGAGGGCAGGGAGAGGGTGGGAGTGGCACAGAGCTGCAGGGAGCAAAGCAAAAAACGTGTGACATTGCAATAGGGGGTCATTTTAGGAACGAGAGATGGAGGAGAGGTACGGACAGGGATTCAGGAAATGGGGGGGGAAGGGGGGCAGATTGTAGGCATCTTTGGGAGAAGGGGAGGAAATGGGGCACTGTGTTTCTGGGGGAGACCTGCAGATACTCTAGGCAGTGCTGCCATGGGCTGGCTTACTGAGTGGAGGAGATGGAGGTTAATTAAACCTGCTGCTTCTGGAATCATTTATTACATTACCTGCAGCTTCTGCACTAGAAAGGTTGGCTGCTCTATGCCTCGATGGCATATTGTTTAGGACAGGCCTTACACAGGAGTGGCTTTCAAACACAAGAGGGGCATTAAAAGGACTGTGCTTTTTGCTTTTTTCATGGTGGGCAAATAGGCAATGAATCAGTTCAGCTAAGGGGAATGATTTAGTGATTGATCTAAGTGTCAGGGTTGAAATCACTGCTGTAGACTCCTTGAAGTTACAAGGTCATTTCGGCCCTTCATCGTTCCAAGGAAGAAAAATTAAGTGCCATGCAGTAACCACATCTGGTCCTGGCCTTTGAAAATGAAAGCTTATTTGTTCTACACAGATTTGAAAGAATCTGAGGAACCTGCTCACATTTTCACACCCCCTAGTGCTATGTAGCAACCTGCACAACATAGATTTGTGTGTTTACCTACATCCAGCTGATAAAGTACATTACAGATAGATTAAATATATACATATATATATTACAAAAAGACCTATAATACAGATTACAATATGAATGAGCATACATTTTGCACTGAAAAATGAGACCACTATTAATACCAATGCTAAGCATCAATCTGTGTGAACAGATTTTTGTATGACTGACAATTCACCCCTGCTATGGTACACACATGAAATTCTCTTCTTTCTTTACCCAGAGTAACAGTATAATGCTCAAGTCAAATATCAAAATAAATTAGGACAAGATGTGTGCCACAATGACAATCACAGATATTCAGCACAAGTGAACATGCTCACAAGAAGTGTTATTTTAATTTCATCCAGACCCACATATTTGGGTGTTCATGAACTGTCACGTTCAGAAGAATATCTTGACTGAAAACACCCAAACAGCACCTCTTCATCAGCTCTGCACTGCCTCTGTGACAGCTGAGCTGCACACTGGCCAAACATGGAGCTGAAACAAGTCTCTTAGTACCAAAGGTTACCTCGCCACTGTCTGTTCTTGCTTCTTGTTTGTATAGAACACAGGGTACAGTGGGGTCCTCCTCCATGGCTGAGACTGCAACCTACTGCAGGAGCTGTACCTGCACTACAGTACTGATAATAAACTTTGGCCTCTGGAACTGTCCATGCATCAACTTTCCATCCTAGCCATATACTCACTATTGTCAGATTCTCAGTTTTAGAGAAAGAAGCCAGATTCAACCATTTCACAGTGAAAACTAATAAAAAAGAAATAACCCAAAGTGGAAAAATTAATTTCATGCCACTTTTAAAATGAACTTAACAGAACAGAGAGTAAGCCAGGTAATAGCTCCTTGTGTTTTCTGTAAGCTACTTTGACAAGAAATCAAATCAAGTCAGGGAAGCATGTTTCTCCAATATTGAGACTGTAGCTATAATAACTGTTACATTAGCTAACACAAATTGAGAAAACCTCCAAATCTGTGACTTGTCTCCACATGTCAAAAGGAGCATCTGGTCCTGTGATTTGCTGAGAATGAAAAATACAGCTTAGTGTAGGGGGAGGGCTGTAAGTGACTTCTGAACAAAGGACACAGCTATCTGAGTGCAGAAGGTGTCTGGTTTAAGTTCAGTTTAATCTTTGCACTTTTGCCTTCTTTGTTTGAATGTATCCCTTCAGACGGGGGAGGCGAAAAACCGTCTAAATGAAAGGAACATCAGGTAGTGTTGAAACTCATTTAAAGTGCAATCTGCAATAGGCAGGGACTTAGGTTGCTGACAGAATTATAGCATCTGAGGGGCCTGGAGAGAGGGGCCTTAGCAAAAATGTGTGTGCTTTCGATCACAGATAAGCCTGGACTTTTTTCTTACATGGTCTGTGCTCTGTACGAAGGCATTGCTCCTGAAAGAGATAAACTAATAGTAATGAGTTGGGCAAGGCACAGAGCAGACAAGGAATGTGCAAACTACACACACAGAGGCCTGCAGGGAACCCGTGCTGCTCCTGCTCTCTTCTAACCCAAAGGCTCATTGAGCTGGCCTGAGCTTCCCAGCTCTCCCTCTTAAGGGGATGGGTGACATGAGAACTTTCACACAGAGTTTTACTCTTGAATAGAGTAAATGTACTTCAAGGTACTGCCAGTTTATCCGCAGTTTACTTGTTGTCTCTGGATTTCAAAACTCTTCCTGAACTATCTCTAAGTATTCTTCCCAGTTTTGTATTACTTAAACCCCACATTTTAATATTGATGTATAATTTCTTTGCCTTTATAGGACTCTCATGAATAATGGTTATTGATCTCATCCTCTTTTTCCCACTTATCTGCAAAACACCTTCTCACCTTCCTATTCCAGACCACTGAGCTAGTTCTCATGTAAAATTTCCCACTTTGCTTCAACCAAGGACTGGCTGACCCTATTCATCTTTCCTTTCTCTTTCCTCTAGCTTGCAAAAGTCCTGCTTGCTTGCACTTTTTTGCTCTTTGAAAACTTATTTTTCTTTCCTTGTCCTTGACTCAAGTTTTCTCTTGAGATGTTTCTGTCCTTCTGCAAAGTTGAACTGTGATGGGACAAGGTCTGCAGAAGGAGTTTTATTCACTCACTTATTTTGTGAAGGAATGATATCTCTAACCCTTACAAAGCTGGTGGGATAAAAGGTAAAAAACAAGGGACATGTAGAAACACCCCATATGGAATATGAAGGAGGAATTAATCTTTCAAGGAAAAGAAGTCTGGAGTGTCTCTACCAAGAAGTCAGGATATGTGGGAAAGCCCCAGAAAGATGGATGCAGTTGGTTTCTTCAGTGAAGAACACCTTCATTTTTACAAACATGGACTCTTCTCAAGCTATTTTCTAAGAGGGGAAAATCAGAAAAAATGTGGCAAGGTATGTACTTACTAATTTTCAAAATCCTCAGCATACCACACAACTCCCTTGCCCTGCATTTTCCAGCATATCCAATCTCCTCTCATTTCATGTGTTTTTTGACTCAAAGCTAAACTCCAAATAAAATAAATGTATGCATTCTTTTTCTGCTGCCCTCATCTGGTTATCTGTCCCTTTCACAGGCTCTTGGAGGTCAGACATCAAGACTTGAAAGTTCAGCTGTAGCCGAGCTTGTGATAAGTATTTATTCCTTGTGGTAAGTGCAAGGGTTAATACTGAAATGCTTTTAGACTCAGACTTGGAAGATGCCAGAAATCCTTCAGTGATTTGTATGTATTGCTTCAGCCAACTTTGCTCCCAATATCCACAATCCTATACATGCAATTGTTTTTATTAAAAAAACTGTCTGTATTGTTTATCCATGTTTTAATTCCTACTGATTTCAAGTAAGAGACTATCGAAAAAAAGGGGAGAGAAAAGAATGCACATCAGATCTTGAGCTGGTGTAAATAGCTATTGATTTACTGAAGCTTTACTGATGAAGCCAGGCTAATTTACTCCACATCAGGATCTAGACCAAAACTGTGCAGGGCATTCTCCAGCTGAGTGGCACTGAAATCCAAGTGATCCTGGATGTGCTTTGATATGGACAGGAAAATATTTTATGTGCTGTGAAGATATAATAACTTGAGAAAAAAGCACACATAATGTTTTTGGAGTTTAGATGAGAAATCACTTTGTGGCCTCATTTAGGTAGATTTATTTCACTGCTGACTCCCTTCCTGCACATTCAGTCTAATACTATAAAAATCCAACCTGTCTTATGGAAAGAGTTGATGTCCTCCAAAAATACCTGAAGAGAAATAAAATTGTTGTCCCCTCCTCCTAAAAAGAAAAGTTGTCCCCTCCTCCTAAAAAGAAAATAGAAAATGGAGCCTATTTTTTAAAAATTATTTTTTACTCAGTTCTACTCATTGTTTCTATAGCATCCCTTGTGAATAGTGAATTTTATAACAGATGGCTGTTAGCCTCTGCCAGTTTTGAGGAGAAAAGATAGTGAAATCTAACCTCCAGTAAGCAAACTTCTTTATGCAGAGAAATAAGACAACTGAAAGTAGAAAAATTCAATGGAATGATGCTTCTTGGTACATTTTAGATATGCATTGCTTTGTCTATACATTGACTGCCTTGAACCAGGGCATGAACAGCTACCCTGTGTCTAAGGCACTCTGAGTAGTTACTATTCTTACACCAGCATGTTATTAATCAGCCAACATAATTTGAAATTCAGCTCTTTGAATATATTCCCTTCTTTTTGATACTGCCTGGACAAGCAGCTTCTCACCCAAACAAGTGACCATTGAGAAAGCAGCATCACCTCTCCAATAAAATGTGCCACAAGCCAGGTCCTTGCAGGTTGCCACAAGATACTACATGTGCTGCACAAAGTGCTCTTCTGGCTGGGGACAACTGGCCAGAGAATGGGAATCCAGTGCTGAAAAGCATCCAAGTGAGACCTGAGACAGAGCATTAGTCCTCACCTCAGGTACTTCAGCCCTATGTTCATCTCAGCAATTAAGGAAAGGAGTAAAGTGAAGGTGCAATTAAGGTGAAATGTCTCTCACCTTGAAGCCAGGGCCAGTTTTGCTATTCCTTGAGTAAGGAGGATGCTTCATCAAAAAGTATACTAAAAGTCTAATAGATACTGAAATAATTTTCTGAGTACTTGCCTTTTTTGGCAAATGAAAACCCTGCTTTTTAGATTTTGTGGTTTTTTAAATTCCCAATAGGAGATCTATTTCTGCAGCCTCAGATTCATGATACTGCTTTTCTCATTTTCTGGAGAGTTCACATTTATCTGGAACGTAGCTAGCACTGAGACTAATGAGAAACATCTGAGAAATGTTGCTTTCTTATCACAGTAGAGCCAAAAAACCTTAAATGAAAAAGTCTAGCTCCTTTTTTGGGTATGGAGTGTCCTCTTTTATAGGAACTGTTTCCCATTTTATGTGTTGAATGGAGCCAGTTGAAAAATCCAAACAGATAATCCATTTGATAATTTGAGAGAGAGCTAGTAACCACTCTTTAAATACGCAAGTAAAAAGCGAACAGATTTCTTATGAGTAGTCACTGTAGCCTCCTCATTGCCAGAGCAACAAAATTGATTAAACATCTAAAATTATGGAAGTTAAAGAAAATAAGAAAAATGCTATTTCCAATATTTCCACTTTACTATTTCCAGCCCACATGCTCCTGTTACCTCAGATCAATTCCTTTACCCTTTAATTCAAATAAAGAGCATTATGCCGTTCCCATACTATTACGCTGCCCAAATTATTCTTTTAAAACCTGAAGTTCCATTAGAGCTCATGTTAAAATAATCTCCTTAATCAAGAGTGACCCAACACAATCTTGCATGCTGCACCCCAGAGGATGGTCAGGCCTGCAGAGCCTTGCCATACAATTGGGATGGCTTTGATGGGCTGGAACACTGCAGCTCAGCAGGTCCCTGCACACCACGGCTGAGCACAGCGGGGTCTCTGCGCTGCACAGGGAGCAGACAGGCAGAGGCTCCCTGTGTCCCCAGCCCCTTGCAGGGCAGGGCTCTCCATGGCTTCCCACTCACTCCCTTTTGCACCTGACAGGGCCACTGTAAAACCAGTGAGATCTGCACTCAGAATAAGTTTTAAATAGGTTTTGAGACATTTGCTTCTATTATTACAATTAAAAAAATGCGCATTTTTATATTGCGTTCTTTTGGGGAAAAACCTACTTCGGTACTTAAACTGGTTAATGCTAAAACCAGATGAATTTGGAAAAAATCAGTGAGGTGTGCTCTGTAGCTTTCGGTGCAAAACTGGTGAAGTTCCTACTGGGTTCAGTGGAGATTGTGTCTAGCCCACAAAACTGGTCCCCTGCTAACCAGTCTTCTTTACAATATGAACAAGGGCTGCTTTTTAGAAAAAGAGGAGTCTTTTCTTAACATTAGAAAATGTCTAATATTTTGAAATAATTTATAGTTTTGTTACACTTATTATTAAAATTTCATATTGATAACCCCCAACCTTTTCACCCCACAGGAGGTTCAAATTATTCTGTCCCACATTGTACACACACATATATATATTTTTATGTAAATATTTATATAAGCCTAAAAGGTTTCCTTCTGAGCATGGCCTGAGGCCATTGCTGTCCATACAGTTGACTGAAAATAACCAGAGGTTGTGTGATTCTCATTTTTTTTCAGCAACTATATTTAATTTCTCTGGAAAACAACAAATATTTTAATTTTATATCGTCTAGTCTCTGCAGCCATTGATTTGTCAGTAGAATGGAATGAAAAACAGTATCAATCCTGGCAGCAGAACTGCAGTGGTGATGAAAGGTTGCCCTGCTTTTACACTTTATTACACCACTCACTACCTTTCCAATGATGATTTGTCTACACTATCATTTTTATTAGCTTTGGTGCAAAACAAAGAATACGCTTCTCAGGTCATAGCTAGAATGGAGAAAAAAAGTAATCCTTTCATTTCCATCAAGGAGTTTCCATAATAAAAATAGCTGAGAAGGAAAATCCTTCCAACTTAATTTCTATTTAATTTCTTCCCTGGCTATACAACACTTAAAATATAAATGATAGCCAAGGTTATGGATAAATCAAGCAAGCTGAAAAAAGGAGATGGGGAAAAAAAGCAACGTTTCACCATGTTCTTATCAATATGTTCTGTCCACAGACATTGTGACTATCCCTTAAAACCTGATCCATTTTCAGTTAAAAACCCCTCACATATCCCGAAACACTCTGTGGTAGAACATTTGCTTATGTATATTTTCATACAACAGTAGCAAGAGAAAGAGTTGGGCAATCATTCATGGTTGTTGCAAGTAGTCCATGTCCATAGGGATCAGTAATAATCTCCCTGCCTGGAGCTTGAGCCAAAGCCCTTCTTTATTTCACTCTGCATCTCCTCCAAATCTGAGCCTCTTACTGAGCGTATGAGGAACGTAACAAAAACATAGGTTTTGGATTGATTTGTAGAATAAAATTGCTTCCAACTCTGAAAAGGTCTTTATTTCATACTATATTTATGGACTTTTGGGGAGTGGGCAGAGACATAGTGCTGAGTATGAGAAGGAGGAAAGAGGGAAAAGCCCCACTCCACACAGAGGTATTAACAGAGCTTGGTCCTCTGGGTCTGTTGCCCGGGTATTTACTGATGCTGTGAAACAAAGAGACAGGTTTAAGGTCTGCTAGGCTAACGTAGATAAAGCACTCAGTTGTGTCAGGATGAACTCATTGGAAATTTTACTCATGAGAGCAAACCCAGTGAAAGCAACGGACCTGCTCAGAGGAGTAAAGGAACCACAGCTCTGTTGCTGGCTCAGAGCCATGCAAGATTCCCACTCAGCATAGCAGATAGGACAGAGGCACACGTGCTCAGCAACAACTGATAGTGCTTAATGAAGACCACGTGTATTAATAGGCCTGAGCACAGGAAATGAGAGATTTCCCCCTGCTCTTCTAATGATGTCTAAGAGCAAGTTCTGTGTAAAGAAATATTTCTTTAGGAAATAGCTGACTGACTGGAATCCTTAAGGAAAAAAGAGACAGATTTCCATTACTTTTTTTCTTGGATTAGAGTTAGTCTTGGTTTATACTGCCTTCCCAGATTTCTTAAAATTGTTTTCCAGACATTCCCACGGTGCTAATGTCAGACCAATATCTAATAACTTTTTCCTGAAGGCTGATATTCTAACACAATATCTTTCAGCTCAGAGTGCATAAGCCAATTACGTTACTCTCCCAGCCAACACTCAGGACACACAGAAAAACCTTCCTGCTTCTGATTAGTAGCAGATACAGTTTTTTAATGGATTGAGACAAAATTTTCCAAGTGCTAACAAGTTTTCATGATGTGTTACTGAAGTATATGTTTAAGCTAAAGAGCCTGATCCATGCAATTACTTTATAATGTAAATACTTGAGCAGTCCAAGTTTAGTAATACAGAAAAATACATTTGTTGCTATTCATAGTTAATTATTGAACAGAAGCTGGAATGTTTATTCTTGTACAATAGCCTATTATCACACGTGAAATTTCAAGTGTAGTCATAATTTTTTACTGTTATTATTTTATTGCTCTATTAACATAACCTGATTTTCTTGAGATGTGTCAGTGCACTACCAGGAATTAGATATAATTATATAAGGAAAAAACCCCAGCAAGTTATTCCCAATAGCTTATTTATTAGACAACACATCAAATTTCACTAGCAAATAAGACAACTTATTTTTGTTAAGCAAGGCTGTGCACAATATTTATAATGCCACTACACATGCAATTTTAACATACCTGCTAATAAAGAGATCTTGAGGGAATCCAAAAGCCTTTGTAGCACATTCTTACATATAAAGTGCCATCTATCTTGGAATACTATTACCAGTATTAAGATAGTCTTATACTTGTCTGTCTTCCACACCACATTAACCAAGCTTTGCCTCAGAATATTTCTAAGAGGTCCAAGAATTTCATATATGACCCTAGCCTAAATTAGGAGCAATGTGGCTTTTCTCTTCAGACTGTTTTTATGGCTCTTTATATTTTACATGTTTAATACGCTGTGAATAGCATGAGGCAATTTCTGTGGAAAATGCTATCTTTTCATAGGACTCTTCATAGACCCAATTGCTTCTTAAAGAAGATGTTTTATGTTATCTTCAGGAGCTAGAATAGATATAAAATGTATATTGCAAAATGATGGAATGCAGTTTATTTTAAAATCTGTTAAAAAGCTGCCAACTGTCACAAAGAAAAGCTAAATCAAACATGGTGATCTTCAATTTTCTGTTGCCACCCTTTAGAAAAGCACTTTTGAAGCTACTCCATTCAGGTACTTGGCCATGCCAGCCTCAGTCTATATTGTTATGCAAAGTTCCTAATAGCACTTGGCTGATGTGATAGTGATGCTGCCCCAAATAAGTGGTTGCTCATATGTGATACAGTTCTTAATCTGATTTTTCTCCCTGCATTAAAAGCAATACCCAGCCCTTTCTTGATACCTTATTCTCTACACTAGCTCCAGATCTGGGCAGGGAAGACATCCAGTTTTTGTCATAAAAGTGAATCTTCAGAAGCATGCAGATTTGTCTTTTCTGGAAAATTCACAATAATTTACTTAGTAGTCTCAAAGGAAAAATTTTGGAATGGTTTGTTGAAATACTTTTAAAGAAACTGTTTCTTAAGAAAAGAAAGAATTTTGTCCAAACTTCTGAACAGTGGTCATTTATGGAAGTAACTGGAGGACCTCTGCATTTTTAGGATGTTTATGTCACTAATAGGAGGATCTCCACATTTTTAGGGTGTTGCTGCCAGATAGGACCAGCTGTTGTTTAATTGTTCCCCAGGTAGATCCTAGAGGAATTTCTTCAGGAAGATTTACCAAATATGTTCCAAGACTTTGAGACCTGTTCCTGGAAGTGAGTGAGGCTGGAATAAGTAAATCCCCAGTTTTCATGGGATGATCCTGTCCTCATATTTCTACAAGACTTTAAAAGCATAAAAGTGATGCAATAGTGTGTCAAAGGGATCAGAGAAGATAACAGTCCAAAATATAGACAATTTTAAATGAAGGTTCAAAAAGAATTTTCAAAGCGTTTTCAAGTTTCTTTCTTTTAGTATTTTTGCAATTCAGTTACAACAAACCTTTTATTGTTTTTAAGATACTTGCATTTGTATTCTGACCTCTTAAAAAAGTTTTTATGAGGTTGAGATAGCTTTATGTGACCTTTATTTCTTACTGCACAAGACACACCTCTGTGTTTATGTTTTGCAGTGTCCTAGTCTATAACCAAGCAAGCAAGTGGGGATCCGAGTCTGAACCACACAGCCCTGTCACTGCTCTGGACTGTGGGACCTGGTTCAGGCAGTGTGTGGGCCAGCTGGCCCAAGGTGATGAAAAAGAGCCACCAAAGCTCAGTGGTAGGTGTGGCACATTTTTTCAAATATCTTAGGTGCCAGGGACGTGTGTGTGTACATACACACATGGGACACGCTAGAGACAACAAGAGAGCAGCTGCCCAGAAGCTGAGTCTATGTTATTTCATTTGCTCTTGCTCTGGAGACCTGGGCTGTTCCTCAGACCCATCACTGCCTGGAAGGTTGGCCTGGGCAGACAAATTCCCCCCAGATGCAGTACGTGGAGGGAGGGGTGCACCTCCTTCCATGCACTGACCCCACTTCTCTTGGGAGGGACAGTGCCCTCAGAGACAGCTCTGCAGAGTCTGTGGCTGACCCTGTCCAAAACCTTTCATCTCATAATTATTTTACTGCAAGAAAGCCCAAATAATCTTGAACATGATGGCAAACAAAAATTAGCTCACAGCCTCATCTAAAGTATGCATCTGCAGTTAGCAAAGGAAACTTACAGTCCCTTATTGGTTTCTAAATGAGAAAATGGTATGCCAAACCATTCAGCAGGCTGAAATCAATTTGTACTTCTGCACTGTAAGTGGAAAAAAGCCATCCTCAGATCACCACCTACATGGGCAATAGAGCTCATGCAAAGCCTGGGGCAGACAAATGCTGCAGTTGCATGGAAGCAGCAAGGAAGGGCCTCAGGACACTAGGTGCCAGGGAGAATGATTTTCAAGTTAAGATTTTAAGAAATCATCCACTCTATTTTAGGTGGATGACACTGTCCAGCCTGAAGAATTAACAAATGTGTCATTCACTGGAAAAAAAGGTAGTAGCATATAAAACTAAGAAATAATATGAATAATAATATGACTGTGAACTATGCCACGTGCTTGACATGGAACCACTGGGATAAGATCACTTAAAATTGTAGGCAACAGCTTGCTTTCCTACCACCAAGTGTTTTGCGGTAGCAGAAAGGAAGGGTAAAGGGCTGACAGGTCAGAGAGGAACACAACCCCAGTGAATGCCCTAGCGCACGGCAGTTCTGGTGCTGCCCTTTGGGTTCTGCCTCCCAGTGTGTACACCCACTTCCAGCAGAGCAGCTAACTGAAGGAGAGATGCTTTTTGCTGCTTTACATTTCTGAAAAAAATGAAGAACCAGCGTTGAGAGGACAACATTTTAATTAATTCTTCACGCTGAGCAGAAGTTTCTCCTGAAATGCCAATCAGCTGGGCTGGCTCTGGGTGCCAGGAGAGGGATGGGCAGAGGAACTTTGCACCTGGCTCCAGTTGTTTGGAATTGTTGGAAATGCTCAGTGTGTTTTCATGACGTTTTCCAGGCAGGGCTGCAGCAGGAGGAAAGGAAGCAGAGCATGTGCCTGACAGGTGCCACCACAAAGCTCAGCAGCTCCTCAGCACTAGCCTACCTTAAGCCAGCATTTTCAGCTAAGGCCCTGAACTTCCTATTAAAGAGTTAAAGTACAAGCACTAAATTCCTTCTGCTGAAAGGAAAGGGAAGTATCGGGTAGAGAGGCAGACTATAAAACTGAGGTCAATAGACCTTAAAGTTCATTGGCAAGATCTCTGAAAGTGTACTGCCAGAGCTAAGCTAGTCAGACAACAAGACACGGAGCTGCATAAAACTCACCTCTAGCATGTTATTTGTACACTCACTGCATTAATTAAAAAGACAACCCTGCCTCTAGTAGGATGCAATGCTTGAAATTAAAACGGGAATATGTATCATGGTGTTTCACCTTGCAATCTGTTATGGTTCTAAACTAATTAATTAGGCTTCTTACCACAAAGATAAATATTTTCAATGATGTTTTAGATGGTCTGCTTATAAGTGAGCCCAAAAGACAGCTTGACTTTACTTTTTTTGCCAGTAGCTATTAAATGTATAAACCAGCATGCTAGAGACTGGCCTGCAAGTGACTTTGCCTGTACAGCTAAATGGAAACTATTATTTGTTCTAACTGCTGCTTGCAGATGCTTTCTTTGTGGTTTCACAGCTTGGTCATAAGGCAAACCTTTTTAATTTTTATTTTTTATTTTTACAGCTGTTTAATTGGGATAGTCCCTGCTCTGGTATTTATTTGTGATGTTTATTTACACAGAAGGCTTTGCAAAGGCCGAGTTTTGCTGGGAAGGGCCAGGTACAGTGTTTGTGCAGCTGGTCACCAGGTAACCCTCCCAAACACTGCTGGAGGCCACTGGAATCAAGCACATTGGAATGGTGCTCTCCCCAGGACTGTTTTCACTGCAGCACAAGCTCTGATGTTTGCTCAATTTTGTTTGATACCATGCAGACCCATAATTCTACTTTGAAAAGATAAAAAACTGTGAAGCAGCAATTAACTTTCTTCAATAAGTACATTTTAAACAGAAGAAAATTAACAGTTTTATTGCTGTGTGTGGCTTGGGAAAACCATGATGGTTTATTAACAAAATTTCAATACATGGTTAAACTGATGCAGTCAAAAATCCCAAATTAGACCAAGATGCTTAAAAAAGAAAAATTAAAAAAATCACATTCATTCTCAAATAATGAATTTGAAACTTTACTTTTATGTGATAATAGAGAATTTAGGCTTAAATTACAACATGGTTTTGAGTTTTTCTCTCTCTGGTTGAGGCAGTAAAGGAGGTGGGCCTGATTCTCAGCACCAGATTTGTTTCCTGCCCCCAGGATTAGGAACAGCATGTGTGTAATTAGCAGCCAGCCCTGCATGAGAAGTGAGGTCCTACTGTAAAGCAAGGCCTGGGGGTGCTGGCAGGGCTGCAGGAGCCTTTCTGGAGGGCATTGTTTTAGTCTGAGTACCACTGGCTGTTGATAAAGATCTCTAAAGCTGGCAGTTCTGCAAACCTATGTGGAGCACTAACAAAAAGGTTTGAAGTTTATACCAAAGAGTTACAAAACATCCAGAAAACAACCAAACCAACAAAACAAACCAAAAACACCACAACCAATTACCAAACACGTTGAACACAATGTAATCTGGTTATGACTGATCCCAGCTGGACATTCATCACTCTGGACTGTAATAAAACTCGTAACAGAACTATCCTATACCTTCATGAGTAATAATATAAATATAAATAATATATAATGTAAATATGAAATCCTTTCTTTTCTCCCTCTTTTCTCCCTGTTAGAAGACATTCCCTCCCAGAATTACTTGGGTGGGTTAGGTGTGTGCTGTTGAAGAAAAAACTGTTGAGATTTTCAGATAGTCACACGCTTTCAAAAGCTATAAATTTAGAAAAACATTTCTCACCCTGGTCACCTCTAAGTAGGCTTGAAATTAGTTAAGTAACAGGTTTATTTGGAGCCACTGGGAAGCAAAATAAATGTAAATAATAAATAATATTTCTTTTGTACCTTGTAACAATGAAGAAGCACCATTACAGTATAATCCACATTTATCAGGCCTCATATTTTTAATTTTGGTAATGTCCTGAATTTCATCATGCTTGACATATTTTCATTTTATAGTTCATCTGTAGCATTTCTAGTCATCCCTCTGAAACCTGAACTGTCATAATCCCACTGCAATTCTGCACTAAGTGCAAGATAGGAAGTCTGCATATGGAAAACTGGCTTAGAACAGAACTTACCCTATTGAACATGTTTGTGGGCACGTGTGACACAACAAAAGAGCAGCAAGGCCTTGTCCTCAAGGACTATGTCAGTCACACCCCTCACCCTGAACAACCTAGATGGTGAATGTTATTTGGTCTAAATTTCTATTTTCTTTTGCCTGGATCAATCACTGTGAGCCTTTTTCCTTTTTATCTTATAGTCACCTTCTGTCTTTTCATCCAGATATAACTTCAAATAATGGATTCCACGAGGGATTTTTTCCTTTCTCCTTTTCAACATTGAGAAAGAAGTTAAACAAGGAAAAAAGGTTCTGAGCAAATCAATGAAGCCAAGGTTACTGGATTTTAGAAACAAAACCCTTATAGTACTGATACTAGTGGGTAATGGTCATTTACCAATCTGTTTCCATTCCCATGGTAACTAATCTAAGTACTATGGTAACAAACCTAAACAAACATAAATATTATCTTTCCTCTGGTCTCAAAATTTTTACATGTAATGCTGTTTGATAAATAGCTACACTAGCAGTTCCTCAACTACTGTTCATAGAGACATACTACAGCAAATAGACTCTCATGGTGCCTACCAGAATCTGCAAGCAGTTGCAGTGCTCAATAAGTAACAGGTGATTCTACATCCAGAATCGGTTTTATTTAGCAATATAGGTGCAGGTAAGAGTAAGTAGCCACATGTCAATGAAACAGCATTTTAAATAAGACAGGCTTCATAAACTTACTGGCATGGTTTATCAGTTTATTTGACTGTCTGCAAAACTAAAGCTACTTTCCATGTTTGTAATACCTGTCGTAAATATATTATGTGATTAACTTATGATTGTAAGGAGAATAGATGCCTTCAAGAAATATTATTCTAGTGGAAATTAATCTCAGAGTTCATGTAGGTGCTTGGCTCTTTTCTTCTTGATCTGTTTCTCAATGTTACACACATTATTATTTACCCACAATTCAATTTTTGTTTGGTAGCTTGATGACATCAAATCTTAACTTTCTAATACAAATGTACCCTGCTGCTCTCTGCCAAGTGAGCTTTCCAGTATACACATCCTGGAGACTTTGCAAGCAGCTGCCTGAGGAAGCCCTGCCTGTGCCCTGCAGGGACCAAGGGAGCCCTGCCCGCCCTGCTGTGACCCAGCCCCGGGCTGCTCCTTGCAGGCGAGCTGGCTCCAAGCAGTGCCTCACCCGGCCCTGCTGCACTGCCAGCTTCACTCAGCTCTCAGCACACTACAGACACAGCTCATCTGGCATGCAAGTGTTGCACAGGATTCTGATCAGACAGCTTGGGTTTTAAGAAAAGAGGAAGAGAGCCCAAAATAGTGACTCTTTAGAAAAGTGGTTGAAATGCAATAGCTCTCTCACTTATCTTTCCCTCAGAAATCCAGAAAGTTTGACTGTGCTCAAGAAGACATGGATACACCCTCTTTTATGATGGAATATCTCCATCATGAAATAATAAAAGTGATTTCCAGAGCTGGGAGGCTCTTCCCCTTTTGTCATGTTCCAGTCTGCCATCACATGGGCCTGCTCAGCACCGCAAAGCAAGCACAGACCAGACCTTAATGCTCAACTTTGTTGAGAAGCAATGTCTTCCCATAAAAATCTGTTTTCCAAGGTAAGAGCTTTTCTTTAACTTGATTTGATTTCAGTGGTAGTTATCAATTCAACAGTACAAATTTTCTGTCTCCAGCCTGCAGTACTGCATCACAGAATTCCAACCAGAGTATGAAGAGCTCAATATTCATGGTGGAGTGTGGAATTTGTTTAAAACTCATGCAGAGACCTTGTAGGCTCAGACAGATTTACATTGCTTGAAGAAAATCCTAACCTGGCCAAAGGGAAAGGGCAGAAAACACTAACTCAAGTACCTAAGTGCAGGCTCACGTCTGCAATGTTTCCACTAGGATTGCTGAAACTACACAAAACACACTGGCCCTTGATCCTGGGCTTGTTTGGGTTGGAGGTCTAATGCAAAATCTGTTCTCAGCTCTAGTCAGCTGCTCCTTGGCTTTGGGCATGACCACAGTTTTACATTACCTCATTTTATCTGGAAAACACTTTGGGTTCTACACAAATATAGTTAGTCTTAAAATGACAGATTTCCTGCTTAGATTTATATATTTTTCTGCAATGTCTGGTTCACCAAATGTCAGCAGGGAAAACTGATCACCAGGAAAACTGATCCTGTTGCCTGTCTTTCTTGAGCCAGTTCATAGCTATTGGAGTTGCAATGGGAAATACATTTCCAATGAGGCAAACTGTTATTTTGGCATAATGTGACCTGACAGTCAGTGACCGATAGTCAATTGTCAGTGCTGCCCACAGAGTGGTGCCCACAGACACAAGAAGAGGCAATGGGCACAACTTGAAACATGAATTTCCATCTCAAAAAACCCCCCAAAATCACAACTTGAGTATAGAACAGTTTGTCTAGAGAGGTTGCAGAGTCTTATCCCTGGAGATACTCAAAACCTGACTAGTCACAGTCCCTGCTGTGGCAGCCTGCTGTGATTAGGTGACCCTGTTTGAACTGGGGGACTGGGCCAAAAACTGGATCTCAGGAGGTCCCTGCCAACCTCAAACATTCTGTGATCTGTTTATGGGCCAAATACTGTGCAAAGGTAAACCAGGAAAGGAGTCATCAGGACTCAGTGAGGCTTTATCTCTTCAATTTTCTGCGGTCAAAAGTGATATGAATCACACTATAGCACTTCTCAATCGTATTCTTAATTTGTTGATAGAGAACTCAAAATCCACTGGGACTCCAAGACAGATGCTTGCACTGAAGACCATATTAGTGTCTCAAGACAACTATTTTCTTTCAAAAAGTTCCTAAATTCCCTGACCTATAATACAGGTATAGTCACCTAAAGACATCTGTTCTTTGCAGATGTTTTCAGACTTATGCCCAGAAGTATGTCTGGAATGTAAAAATTTCTCAACAGTGGATTGCATCTCAGAGGGATACAACTGGAGACTCTATTTGCTTTTCTTTGAAGCAGGAAGCTTGGTTACTTCAACAATAAAACTTAGATTGGGAAACTTTCCCTTAGTTTGCCAGCTTTTGTTTTTATTGCCATTTATCTTTGCTGCTCTTTGTCAGCTAACACCTCAAAGCAGTTTCAACATCCAAACATAAGATTTAGCCTTTTCACAAATCTAAGTTAATAGGCGCAAAGATAAAATCTTAGGTAGACCAACAGATAGCAGATGAACAATCTGTAAAAGATATTTCAATAATTTGTAATCCTTTTTCCCCTTTAATTTGGAAATCTTTAAAAAAATAGTTTTAAGTGGCCTAGCTAATGTCTCCAGATATTTGGTAGAAAAATGCATTTTTTTGATTTGTCTCTAACACAAGCAGTCCTGTTTTTCTGGATTCTGAACTGTACATGCACAAGAGTGTGCTCTGACGAGCTCACAGACAGGAAGTGAGGTATTTGCTTACCAAAATGCTTTAAAATAAACCAGAAAATCTGACACACATGTGCAGAAGTTTGTTCTCCGAGCATATTGTTCAGGCTCTTAAGAAACAAAACTATTGTTACAAAGGTCTTTAAGTGTCACTATCTACAGTTTGAAGAAAAGAAAAATGTCTTTTATGGAGTGGGACACTAAAGAACTAAAAGGATTTGATTTTTTTTTAATATATTATCCCTATTTTACACAACTTAGCCATAAGGAATTAATTTTTATTAAATTCTAAACTTCAGTGCAGTTTATTCAGATGATTTTACTTTGACTAAGTTGATACTAAAATTATGAAACCAAAAACCTAATCTGAAAAACTTCCTGTCAACTGATGTTAGCAGACAGCACTAATTGCAACAGCTACTGCCTAATTTTACAAAAAACTGACCAAATTCACATTCTTTTGAGCAAGTAAGTAGCAGAAACTCCAGTTCCACCCAGGCTGCAAGTAAGTGATGAACAGAAAACAGCCCCACAGTTCTAAAGCACTGCAGTGTGAAAACAGTACTAACAGTAACCCTGTAACTCCCAGACAATGAGTCAGATTCTTTCTTCATAGCCTAGTGAACATATTAGAGCTAGTTCTGAGCAATGCACACCACCATTTACTACCTTTGTACTGCCTTTCGCTCTGTACAGATCTACTAGTCATTCATATTTTTACCTAAACTCTGTGATATGTGAAAAATCAATAACTGTCCTCAAAAATAATAATAAATGGGAAACTGGGAAGAAATTAGCAGATTTTACATTATACGAAGCCTGGGTATTAAAGAATTAAGGCATTTTGAACAAAGAGAACCTGAGAGTAAGTAAGAAAAAAATGTTAGAAAAACTTATATCTGCTTGATTGCAGATATAACTGTATCCACCAAAACAAGGAAGCTTCCTAATTCACATGATGGAGTTCTGGGATTCCCAGCTTCTCTCCACGCTCTGGGGTCTTCTTGCTTTCTCAATTTCCCACAATTTGACACTAATATTGTAGTGGTCTTACAGACTTACAGAGAAATTAAGACACTTCTCACAACCAGAATTCCTAGGACAGAAATTTACTGCAAGCAGGAATTTTTTGTGACAGTATTTCAAGATATCCTCTTTCTTGAAATTCCCAGCTCAGATATTTTTATTTTCAGTCTCCTAGTTACTAAAGTTCAGCTTAAGGAGGGTAGCTTTTCCTATGCACCCTTAGTGCCATTAGCTGTGGATTTCTATCCATTACCAGGAAATCTGAACCCTGGGAGAAGAGAGGAGGACCTGCACTCTGGCAGTAGGATTTGTCTCCTGCCTCAGGGCACTGTGGGTTCTGTTTTTTCATTCCTCTGTTCTGGAGCCTCTCCTATTGCATAGCTCCTTTCTGTCGCTAGAGCAGGAATGAACAACACTGAAAAGAAACAGTCATTCATTATTTATTTCTTCACCTGTCCCTTTTAGCATTGATATGATATGATTCTATGAGGTTTTAGTGAGGATGCAACACATTGTTTTGAATGGTGGTTTGTATTTTATGTACACGTATTACCAGAAGCAGCTTTCTCTTTGTGCCCACCACACCACTGAAAACAAAAAGGACTGTACTGTCTCTTAAGGACTAGATGTATAAAAATATAATGCTCCTGTTAGTGCATGTTGCACCGAAGTGTTTCTGCTGACAAGGTACAAGGTATTACAGTCTGACCCCTCATAGAAACGCATTTCCACAGCAAATACACAAACTGTTCACAATGGCAGTGATAAAGCATTTCACACTTCTCTCCTGTCTTCCTGCTCAGACCAGAAGCCAGAAAAAGGCTGAAGCTCCTGGATGTTTCAGTAGTCTGGAAAAAAAGAATGACCATAGGAGCAGAGGTCCACTTTATTGAACTGAGTCAAAGGCTATGTTGAACACTTTTTGTCCTTGTCAAGCTTGCACATCTTAATAGTTTGTACATTTGGGTTATTCTAGTGAGTGTTTATTTCTGGTGATTACTGTAGTGACTCTACTTGGTGCTGCTGGAGAGGACAGAAACCATCAGCTACTTGAGCACTAATTCCTTGCAGGAGGCACAGGGTGAGAGCAAGCTCTGCCTCAGAGGTCTGGGCAGGCAGGTGTGGGAATGAGAACACTGAAGCACAGAAGAAGACAGCCACATGCCTACGGTGAGCCAAACACAGAGCCTTGCAAAGAGTAAATAACAAAATGGACAATGTAAGACCTGGTAGCAGCTCTCTCTGCTGCTCAGCCAGCAGCCACAGATCTACACTGACATGTTCAATACTTGAATGAAGGCAAGGGAAAAAGTAGTTTTCATGATTATGAGGCAAACTCTCCCAACTCAGCTAGCTGCATCCTCTCATCTTGGCATGGTACCCCAACTTATCACATCCATAAATACAAAAAAATGGCACCGTAGTTGCAGCTGACCATATTCATATATATTGGTATATTGGAAACTTTCAGCTTTGCTTGTTTTTTTTTTCTATTTCACATTGCTGCAACAACCCACATCCCTGCTGGGCTTTGATTGCAGCTTTAGCTAATTATATTAGCTGAGACATTTTGTCATACAGTGAATCAGACCCTCAGATCCTCAACTGATCTAAATGAATGCAGCTGCACTGATGTTAGTGGAGATTTTCCTGTTCATACCAATTATTCATTATCTCCCCCAAAATGAAAATGCAAACTGCCATATTCTAAAGTACAGTTTTTAAAGCAAAGGGATATACCTTTAGGAGCTCTTTCCAATTTATTTCCGCTAGAACACTTTGGGAACTCTATTTGTACTCCAGAAAGCACTAAAATAGCATGCTGGCTAACAAAGAGAAATGAACTATGCCTTTGGTATATTCTCCAGATGTATTTTCCCATAGAAATAAAACTTTAAGATTATTACAACATCCAAATGTATTACATATATCCAAGAAATCAACAAGCATGGAAGTCTACTAGATGACTGTTTTTATACAGAGTATAGGAGAAACCAGAATAGGGAAGATTGCCTCACAGTTTTCCTCCTGACATGGACTGTCGCATAGGAACAACCATAAAAATATTATTTATCTTACACCAGTTCTATTTGGTCTGAAAATGGTTGTACTTTCTGGCATGTCAAAAGCTTTACAAAGCTAATGAATAAATCCACCTAGAAGCGTACTAGCTTTGAAAGGCTCCAGTGTTCTGCAGCTATTAGCATTTAGGGCACTGGATTTGTTTTTTCAAACGGTGTGGCATGAGATAAAAGCAGATGACTTTCCTCCATCAGCTACAAATTTTCTCAGTCTTTTTGCACAGATGACTACACATTCTTCAGCTATCAGCACCTAAACATTCAAATTCTTCCTGGCATCATGAACTCTGGTTAAATTTCAGCTGTCATCCTGCCTTGTCCCTGATACCTACAGATACATCTTTATAGACCCACTCATTTTCCATAGCCTTAAACCTTCTGGAAAAAAAAACCAAAAAACCAACCCCAAAACAACCAAACAAAAAAAGCTGTCTAACAGAGGTTTATTTCTGCCTTGGCATCTAGCTTAAACTTCATATATCAGCTATTTAATGACTTGTTTTCCACAGCACTGCTGGCAGCAGCTGCGCTGCCGCCGCCTCTGTGTTTGTGCAGAGGTTTCGGGCTGCTTTGTAGCTGGCCAAGTTGCAGGAGGTGGCTCATGGATCTTGCCGAGGGAGCGCCGCCGCCGCCCCGCACGCAGCCCGAGCTGGGCCCGCCCTTGGCAGGAGCACAGGCTCAGCGTGTGTGTTCCCCCGCTGGGAACACAGAAACAGCTTGCGGAGATGCTGCGGCTTTTCCAGCCGCGGAACCGACGGCGCATTTGCTGCTCCGCGCCGCCGCTGCTCCTGCCGGCAGCCCTTGGTTCGCCCCTCTCCGGGCTCCTCGCCCCGCGGGGCGAGCCCTGCGGCGGGAGCCGGGCCTCGGCGGCGGCGCGGGGGGAGAGGAGCGGCACCTGCCGCAGCAGCCACTGCCTCATTAGCGCAAAGGATCCGCCAGTGCTTGGGAACGAAGCCTTCTGCCGATGCTGGCTCTGGCACTAGCTAGCTACAAATAAAAAATTGCTCATTGTTCAGGTGACTAGTGCATTTCCCCCCTTTCCTTTCAATTTTGTCAATCCTACTGCTCAAAGTGCTTCTCAGGCATAACAAATAAATTACTGACAATCCATAATAATCGTCTATGCCTTTTCCATTTCTCAAGGGAAACCATTGAACTCAAATCCTTCCTGCTATATGTAAACTGAGAAAATGTTTTCCTCTATTCTTTCCTCTGACATTGTTACACTCTTCATCCCCACTGAGAAAGTCTATATTTATGAGACTACTATTCTTATAATGGTGATTTTGCTGACTTTTCCATCATAAATGCAGATGATTTTAAACAGTGCAGTGTTCAATTGCTTCATTGTGAAGCTCTGATGTTAACAGGATTATTCATGCAAGCACTCTCCATATTACGAAACAATTGCATAATCACTGCCTGAATATTGCCTTAGGTTCCAGCTCCAGATTCTCCCAAATCTCATCCTCCCACCCTGTTACAAGTTTTTATGCTGCATGCAGCTATGACAAAAATTCCCTCCAATAAGTACTGAAGATAAAGCACTTAAATAGGGATTCTTTCAGCTTTCTAATGCACATCTTATCTCTACAGCGCTAGAGAAGGCTTGATAGGATTTGGAGGATTTTTTTATTTGATTCTGTGTCTGATTTTTTTTGTCCGTTGTTGTTTGCTGAAAGGAACAGAAATGGCAAAGACAAAACAGTTTTTCCCAGTTTCTTCCTACAAGTGAAACAGTTTTGTTTTATAGCAAACACAAATGGAAGCGCAGCTGTTCAAAAAAGATTTCTAGACTTTGCCATTCTGAAATGGAAAAGGAAAACTAGGTGATCATTGCTGCTTTTTCTCAGCCTCTCACATTCAGACTTGCTTTGTAGCCACTGCTCTAAAAATTTTACTACTCTTCTAATAATTACATTGTTTCTATGTGGTCAAAAGGTGGATAAAACATTCAGCGTTTAGAAGGCACATTGCTCTGTAGGGACCAAGGCTCATCATCCATACTAGAAACAGTAGTAAAATTAGAGACCATCTGGCCTATTTACCTGCTGATGGAGAAGCCACAGGCCCCAGGCCAGCTGGAGCTGTGTTTGCCAACATTTTGGAAGTCCCCAAAGCTGAAATTAATGACCAGATGTTAGTGGAAGCTCAGCATCACCACCTCCACTTCAAACATCCTACTCCTTTCAGTCACAGTTTCAGTTGCCTTTGGGTGCAGAGAGCATGGAAAAGCTGGGCTTAGAGTCTCTGATCCCTGCTCGGAGGCTTAGAGTAAGCTGATTTTGCATAGTAGTAGGGATGGAGTGTGCCAGTGTGTCCTGGGTTTGGCTGGGATAGAGTTAAATTTCTTCCTAGTAGCTGATACAGGGTTGTGTTTTGGATTCAGCAGGAGAATGTTGATAACATACCTTTTTTTTTTTTTTTTTAGTTGGCACTACATGGTGCTGACCCTCAGTCAAGGACTCTTCAGTTTCCCCTGCTTTGCCAGTGAGGAGGTACTCAAGAAGCTGGGAGGGAGCAGAGCCAGGACAGCTGAGCTGGACTGGCCAAAGGGATATTCCATACTACAGAGGATCATGGCCAGTATATAAACTGGGACAGTAGTTTGAGAGATGCCAATCATTGCTCAGGGATTGGTTGAGCACTGCTCAGCGGGTCATGAGCAATTTCATTGTGCACCACCTGTCTTTCTTGTGTTTTATTTATTTCGCTTTTTGTTCCCTCCATTTCCATTACGATTGTTTTATTTCAATTATTAAATTGTTTCCATCTCAACCCACAGGTTTTACCTTTTTTCCTATTCACTTCCCCATCCCCCTGGTGCATGAGCAAGTGGTTGCATAGTCCTTAGTTGCCAGCTGGGGTTAAACCACACCACCATGAAACAATGTCTGTGACAGCAAATCCTCATAAATATGCTTGCTACTTTGAGAGCTGCATGTACGAAAAGCTGATCAAAATTCAAATGCTGTATACTCCCAGGCTCTATCTGTACTAACATATTTTCAGTTTTTCTGTACAGTATCATTAGCAAGTGCCCTGAGTCTAGTCTCTCTGGTTTCTTTATACTTCTATGTCTGGCTTTCCCCCCCCTTCTGTCATTATATCACAGAGCTAGGAAAATACAGAGCATTGCTGTGTGTGCAGTCAGTATGTGCTGGCTCAGTGACACAGATTCCTTCAAAAGACAATATTATCAAATTTATTACAGCACTTTGTGAATGCACTTGGCATGCAGTGCAAGCTGTTGAGATATGGAACTTGAAAGATGCTGAAGCCAAGCCCCTCAAATCTGCTGGTCTTTGGGGAACAGGATGGCAATTGTTGTGTGATATCAGGAAGCTGCAACTACCACACAGTTATGGGTAATCTCCAGGGCACAGAAAGAACTGGAAGCAGCAAGGCATTGCCTTCCCCCAGCAAGACTCTTCTGCCACCTGATATCCAAGTAAAGGCTGGGGAACACTGGACTATTAATAGGTACTGCAGACAGTAACAGAGACTACAGATTAACACTACAGAAGTTCTCCATATTATTTTCCGAACAAAATAGATTTCCAATATCCAGTAATGTTAATTTCACATATTTTTAGATTTTTCCCTCATCTATCCTTATTAAAGTCAGGATAAGAGGCATCCACTTCTCTACTAGTCCACAGAACCACTTATTTCATCCTAAGCAAGCCTGCAGATTGTTCAGACACAGTTTGCTCTCATCAATCTATTCTGGCTGCTGCTAAGCATCATCTTGTCCTAGATGGAACTGAAGATGGAAAATACAAAATGGCACACTGGTGACAGCCCACACAGATTCCTGAAGATTACACATAATCATTACAATGGCAAGAGTAAAAGCGACAAATGCAAGCCATGAAATCACAAGTATAACAAAACCAGTGTCCCAACACTCCCCCCAACACTCCAATTCCAGGAAGCCATCAGTACTCAGGCCTGTTTTGTATATGGAGGATAACTCAGATGATCCTACATTTTCTATAGCAACCACTGTTTGTTAGAGTAATACATTCCCAATCTCAGAAATTCCAACCTAATACAAACCAGACGATATCAGCAAAAGCCAACAGAAGCCCCTCCCTCTCTCCAGGTCAATTGCTACCAAATGTGCATGGCTTATCTGAAGGGACATGGGGCATCTCTGCATCTCCCCATGTGGGTAGTACTTGTGTGAGAAAAATATGAAACGCTGGCAGCTACATCATTTTAATAGGGAAAACACATTAGTAATTGCAAAGCAGCTTGTCTGTGTTTAAACCTTGCCTTCACTCCTTTCTTGGTGCTTACAGCTTCCTTTGCTCAGGCACACCCTGTTAGATTAAGCGTGAGAAATTTCAGAAGCTGGCCAGTAACTCAACAAGTTGGAAAGCATTCTATGCCTCAAGTCATGTCACCCTTTTTTCTCCATAACCAACCTGAGGCACCCTTAAAAATATTAAAGTTGCTATTTGTGTTTACCCGAGGACTGATCTAAATTTCTTGGGAATCAGTGGCAAGGATTCTATCAACTGACACTGGACTAAGCCCCTCCTGCTCACAAAGTGACTTCTGTGCATCACAGGATTTAGACACACCCCAACTGTGTATGTTAAAGGAATGTGTGCAAAACCTTCAGCTGGCTAAAACAGAGAGGTCTCATGTGGAAGGCAAGTCTGTAACAGGGTAGATGAATGACTTTCCCCATCTTCTCACCCTCTACTCCAGAAAAAAAATCCCCACAAAGAAATGTAGGTTTTATTCTCTGTGTGTTAAGAAGCTCTTAAGGGTATTTTCCCCTCATGCTGGTTTTTTTGTCTCCTGGAAATATTCCTCTCCATACTTGGTCAAAGGGGACTCTGTTCTAAAGAGACTTCAGTTCTGGGGAAAAAAATAGCATGCTGAGCTGGAAAAGTGAAGGACAGCAAAAATTATGCAGAAAAAAAAAATAATAAAATCATGGTTATAGCTATAAGGGAAACTAGTCAAAAAGTACTGTACAATTCCCAGGAACTATTCCTGCTCTAGAGTTCAGGTTTGGCCAAATTTGAGTTGACAGCAAGACATTGTCAAACCCACATTTTTTCCATAGAAAATAATTTCTCAGGACCCTGCATCTGAACTGACTGACTCATTTTCTGTAAGTCTTACAATTCTCAAAAGTGATGGATTCTGGACAGACCTGCTTGGAGTCCAGCCCTGAAGTCACAGGCACAGGACAAGTATTCCCATATTTTCACCCAACTCTTCAGCCATGCTTCACAGCAGGAAGCGGCAGTGGGGCAGAGCCAGGACTCCAGCTGGATGTGCCACCTGATGCTGCTACAGGGCCACCCTGCTGGGGCTGCTGTGGGGGCTTCCTCCTCAGGACACAGCTTGCAGCTTCTGCCACAACCTCAGAGACAAATTTTGCAGGCCTGTGCCCAGCTTTGGGGTGACTCGCTTAGGCTCCACAGACTTTGCTTTTGGGGCAAATCTCAGGACAGCCAGTTTTCCCCAGGTAAGCATCAAGTCCTTTCAAGGTTCCTGGTCCTGGGTAATCTGGATAGGATACCTCAGCTTTTGTGGTCCTTACTTTGAAAGGTTTTGCTAGGTGCAGAAACGACTGGGCAACCTTTGTGAACATGAGGAGTGTTTTAGTTTCCACCAACTGTCTTCTGGCATTTTACACATAAGAAAATTCCTTTGCCTGAAAGACCTTTAGCTTTAGTTTCTGCCTTCCTTCATGGGCCAGGTATTAACAAGCTAAAGTTTTACCTATAGTCCTTGTCAGCTGATGGGTCACAAACAAACATTACATGCAACTAATTTAAGATCTATTCCATTAGTTCTAGTACAATTGTTTAGTCTTCTACGTATGTATTGTACTGCATTTATATTAAATTTCTTTCATTTCATGAAATGCATTCATGAGACATGTACTGCTCCCAAGATTTAATTAAGACCTGATCAGATAAGCAGGTTGTACCTTCCACACAAATACAACTACAGACCAGCAACCTAATTTATGACTATAAATGCCTCTTTCTACCAAAATATGTCCTATCTAACATGTCTCTGAAAGCCAGTTAATAAATATGCCATGAGATCCTATCTCCACTTTACACATACAGGTTTGTGACAGTACTCTTGTGTGTTAGTAGCGAAGCCATAAAGGCAAAGCAGCACTAAGTTTATACATATACAAAATGCTTTGCCAGGAACAGATGGGGAAATGGAATCAGAAGGAAAGCTTTCAGTAATAACAAAATACTTAAAGGAAGAAAAAGTCACGTGAAATGTTGAATTATTTTTTCTAAAAAAAATTTGGTCCTGTGCAAAATGTGTTATGTATTGTAACTAATAATTTCAAAGAGCAGAAATCTGTTTTTTTTTGTCAAAATTTCATCTCTGATGCTTTTTCCTTATTTTTAGTTCACACCAAAAGCCTTTATGAATTTTCCAAGGAATGAAACCTTAACTTCTGTCTCACTGTGATATTCCATTCCTCGAATGAATCCAAGCACAAAACTTCTATAAAGTTTTAAAAAGGCTTTAACGAAGCTATTGTAGCATCATCATGCTTTTTCACAGACAACACAGAGATATTCTCTAACTAAACAAAGGTGAAAACATGGATGAAAAATACTAGAAGCCTTCAAAGCAGCACTGGTTTACTGAAGTGACCAGGGCACCCCACCATTGCACAGCTATTTTCCATAGTACACTGAAAACAACTTGCAATGATCCAGATGGATACTGTGTGGTTAGAAGCTCCCCTTGTCACAAAAAGCCCAAGTGTGTCTCATGATTCTTAGTTTATTTTTAAAATAAATTGTTTTAGTTCTTTTAAAAGCTAAAATACCACAAAAGTAAAATACACAAAAAAAGTAAAAGTAAAACAAATAAAAGTATTCCTTTCAATTTATTTTCAATTAATTTTTGTTCATTAATGTTCTTTTTTTCAGAATTGCATAAACCAGAATCCATAATATAGTCACAGCTAATTCTCAGTCTCTGCAACAGAGTGGAGAGCACAGAGTGGAAACATGAAATACCCCAGTGCTGAGACTGACAGCACACCCCACCTACAAGTAGTTTAAAAACTGCTTTAACAGCACTGATGGAAGGATTTCCCTGCCTCATAACACCATACAGCTGAGAAGTAGTTTACAGCACTGAGTATCTCAGAAGATTCAATCTATCCCTTTTTTGTGTGTGTGTGTAAAAGCACCTAGAGAGTCTAATCCATTTTCTTTCCACTGCAAAAATAAATTTAATTGGTAGCTCTTCTGCCATACCTAAAACCCTCACAGTTTTACACTTCCATTATAATTTTGACTAGATGTTTTAGTTTTCCCTTGTTATCACTGATTTGAAACCTCTAGGACAGACACAGTAGTTCCAGCTCTGCCTTTCTTTAACTATCAAACTAGCTAAACCATCAGCTAGTAGTGTAATTTAGTAGTTTGACAGATTTCCAGTGTACACAGCAATTACACACAAAAATAAATTCAAATTCAGCTTTATAATATAGGCTATCATGCACTCACCAGTTTCTACCTAAGTAAGAAAAAGAAGGTCAGAGAAAAGCCTGACGTGGTTTGATTTGAAAAGGTAGACCTATATCCAAAATATACCATTAGTCCTGGTGCCTGAAATTTGTTCCTTATTCTGTGTACTATCTTAGAAAATGGCCAGTCTGGACAAGAAAGTCTGTTCCTTTCTTTAAGTAAATAAATAGGAAAACAGTGGATTGACCTCAGAGCAACTGAGCCGTAATATACAGTCATCTACAGAAAGTTAGTGAACCTGGTAAATGTTTGGTCACTAAGAGGATGGACATTAAAAATTGAACCTTATGGACAAAATGAAATAAAAAAGCTTTTACTTTTAATGGAATACCCTTTTGTCAATTATATAAGCAAGGTCAGCATGTAATGGGATAAAACCCTAGATACACAGGAAAGAATAAAATTTTTTACCATCAGGATAACATTTACGTACTTCAATTTAGCAAAATTGAATGAATACTTAAAGTTTAATTCCAGCCTTCTTAGGGTGTAGCCACTACTGACTTCATCCCACAGAATTTGGCTTGTAAAGGCCTTCTGCCTTAACACACACCTGGTTTTGCTGTGTGAGATTGCAGTGACATACTGCAGATGCTACTACAGCATTAGCCATGGACTGTGGAACTGCACTGGGATCACTGTTTTCTCTGTTGCAGGTTACTCGGGAAATAACTTTTTCTCTTGAATATGCCAGGTATTTGCTGCTATGCATGCAGTGATTGATATTCAGCTCAATTACCTGACCCAGTGGTAAAATTTAGTTAGTCTTTTTCTAAAACAAAACAAAAACCAAGAATAATAATAATAAAAATAAAATTGAAGGAACACACCCCTGGATATCCTCCAGTAAATACATGATGTTCTTTTCTGTTTATGAAGGTCTTATTCCACTCCAGCACTATTACAATTCACTGTGCTGTTTACTATCTCTAAAAGAAGTGTCTAAACCTTTCTGTTTAGATAATCACAGGAAAGATCCATATTGTTTTTTGGTTTTAAAAGTCGGAATAATTAGTTTGAGGTTGAAATGTTTTATATCCTCTATCACTTACATTTTCTTGACCTTGAACAAAAATTCCCCCTGTTTCATCTAGGTCACTTCAAAGAGTGAAAGAGGAACCTCATCACGTTTACAAAGTTTAACCTCCTTGCTTTAAAATAACATGGAATAGTTTCTTGGGATTTGTTACAAGCACTGTGCACAAAGGCATGTTAATTATCTGATCTAAGTTTACATTTGCTTTATCTTCCTTTTGTGCAGATTGTAGCATATTAATTTCATGCTGCCTTCTAAAAAATGGTTATTAGAGCAGCAATTTGCATTCAAACCAGCTCAGGGCAACACTGGAGATGTGCCTCAATAGCACAGCACTGTCCACTACACTCATATGAAAGAAAGATGGGCCCAACGACAGAGAAGGAGGAAATCAACTCATCTGATGTTGAAGATTACTTTGAGTGTAATTCCTAATATGTGTCTGCAGTAATTTTCCAAGGAGAAAATTTTCTACTGAGTACAAATGTTGTTGATTTTCAGTAAGTCCTTTGTGTATGGCTCCCTAGGGTGTTTTTCAAATTATTCATTTCAGTGTCAGTAAAAATCCTTGTACCTTTTCTGTTAGCCTAAATAGCAAACTTTGTTTAAAGGGGTAATGGGATTAATAGAAACTTAAAGTGATCATACTTGTACTCCCAGTGTCCAGACATTACAGTACCAAGTGCAGAAGGCAAGTGGCCTTGTCAGCAGGTTTTCGGGTATTAGTCTACCTCTGAGAAAAATTATTGCATTGCAGGACACTAGAGACAGCTGTGAATGTTTTCCTTCATATGAGGTAAGGACAACTGAGGAAAATGGATGAGATTTTTCTTCATTTCTGTCAAATTCCATACACAGAGAAAACATTTCATTTCTGAACAGGGTATGAAGCAACCTGACTAAAATAAACAAGTATGGCTTAAAAAAAAAAAGGTATGAGATGGCAAGGACTGCTGCCAACATCTATAAGAAATGATTCCATCGAGTGGGGTAAGGTACATCTGCAATGACAGGACAAGATAAATATAGCTGTGTGTTACCAACTTCCACTGACTCACAGAATATAAAATCTAAGAGTAATGTTTTCTTCTGCTGCAGTTGGTCTAAAACAAGGCCTTCTATGATCAAATATTTAGAGGAAAAGGCTGGGAAAAATGTATAATTCTACTTGTGAATAAGTCACTTGTTTTTCAGCCTTGGTGATCTCAATTAAAATTCCTGCCTTATGAATGAGTTAATTGTTTTAACTTTCATGACCAAAAACACCAAACCTTTACCTTAAGATTTCTAAGGCAAGGAACCCATATTTCAGGGTCAATGGAAAATACACACAAAAACAAGTACCCTCACACATCAGGAGGGCAGCAGATGCCTTCTAGGAATCCTTGGTGTGCTGTTGCGTATAGGTGCTCCCACATGAAACCAGTGTTTTTGTTGTAGCTGGACCTCCTGTTCTGACAATGCCAAACATTTTGCACATTTTCAGCAGAGATGCAAATCCAAATGCCAACAGCTGTGACCTGGAGCTTTGCAGCTCAACAGCAATCCTTAAGCACAAAATCTACTTTTGGGGTAGTGAACCATCTTGGCTAAAAGCTTGCTGATAGTGATGCCTTAAGTTTTAGCTTCCGTATTTTCTAGATTCTGTGCTGCATTAGTATGTAACTCTGAGCTTCATATACAGTGTTAGCAAGCTCTCCTCACAGTTTAGTTAGACAAAACAATCCTTTTCCAGCCCGAGAACCAAGGACACTGTTGCAGCTTCAGGCCCAAAAAGTACAAACAACAACGAATTGAGGAGAGCAATCTGGGAGAGTGGGCCTTCATAACCTGCATCTGTAATTGGACAATTAACCCCAATATGTAAATGGACCAAAACTTATAAAAGTGTGAAAACTCATGACCTGCTGTCCATCTTGGGTGGAGCCATGGCTGGGCTCTTGTACTGCCCAAGATGTATCCTTTGAAGGCCTTTTAATAAATATCTACTTTATTCCTCTAACACTGCCTAGCTTCTGTTCTAGGGAGCCTCTCAAGACATCAATAGTGCAGTGGAATTCACGTTCTGTTTGCCTATGCTACGTCCACACGTAAAGAGCTTGTGAAGAGGAAAAAGCCTGATAATTAATTATAGAAGCATTATGGTCTTGCAACAATTGTATTGTCTATTTTCCAAATCGTACCAGAAATCTCTGTGAAAATGAACTGAAGTTTCAGCTCGCAAGGAATTTCTAGGTGGAATGCAATTTCCACAGCTCTTGGAATTCCAGACTTAGGCAGGGAACTCAGAAAACTGAAAAGGTTCACTAAATTGAGGTAAGTGCCTACACAGATAAAAGTCTCTGAGGCAACAAACAAAAGCACAGCAAAATCCACTGCAAAACATCCTGGAGGCAGTCCCATTTGTGGTGAAATAGCACACGTTTCCCATAAAGGTAGGAAAACCAGAGGGTGCTGAAAGAGATCCCAGAATGGATAAGGTTGCAAGGGACCAACGTGCCTGCCCAAGCAGGCCCATCCTCGACCAGTGGCACAGGATTGCACCCAGACAATTCTGATATATCTCCAGTGAGGGAGACTCCACAATCTCTCTGGGCAACCTGTTCCAGGGCTTGGTCACCCACACAGAAAAGTTCTTCCTCATCTTAAGATGGAACTTCTGTGCATCAGTTTCTGCCTGTGACATGAGAATCTTCTAACAAACAGCACCATAACAGGCTCAAACTAGCAACAACTAAATGGAAACGGATGCTACAGTTTAAGGCCCTTTTCTAAATAGTAATTTAAGAAATAGCTCAATCCCTATTTATTCCAAACTTGAGGATGATTTGCTTTGTACAAGAGTTGCTTTGAAGTCTGGGGAGTGTGTGAACAAGTTGTTTGAAATAACACAATGATTACAGGGGACAGCTCACATGTGGGGAAGAAATTACAAGGATCTGCAGAGAAATTGTTCCATGAGCAGTGCAGCTAACTGCATCTGGTTTCCACTGGACTGGTGTCTTCTAGTTGATTAACTTTTAACTGAATGTGTGAGGTCACCCTAACTAAATATCCAGTAGGTATTAGATGGAAAAAATAAATCTTTTTCCTTTTGCTGTGTTTGAAAACTGGTAATTCACACAAGAAAGAAGCTTTAGTTGAGGGGGGATTCTCTAATGCCTGAAACAGCAAACACTCCAAAAGCTGCTTTTTTACAAGCAGCTAAGCATCCGTGATGTACAATTCTGTGTTGGTTTTTTGATTTAGTAAGAATTTCATTGATTCTTACTTTTCACCCTCTCCAGTGGACACATGAAAAAGATATTTGCTTTCCAGGAGAGGTATTTTATTCCTTATTAGGAATTTAATGTGATTAAGAACTTTATTCACAAATATGTCTGATTCAAAATGGAAGATAGGTAAAGATGTTTTCATAAATCTTATTTCCTTAGGAAATGAGGATTCAAATAAAGCAGATAATGCAGAGAGGTGGAAACAACCTGAGGGACTAGGTAAACTTGGAATTCATTGTTGTTCATTGTTCCTTGTTGATTAGTGAATCTTGTTCAACATTCCTCATGGTGGAAGAACAAATGTTCTGGGAAAATCCAAGTACTTCTATGATTACCAGACCCCCAGCTACTCCTGAAGGAGCCTGTGGTCCATGCAAAAAAATGAGAGAATATTACTGATATTTTACAAACAGGCAAGCCTAATGCTGTTGCAATTTATGATATTGATTTCTCTGCATGTTCAGGGACACGTAGCTGAATCTCAGAGTCTGGATTTCCACATTGCCATTCTAAGGCCTTGAGCACAGACCTGCCTTATGCTCCTGGATATCCTCAGGAATACATGAACTGTTCCCCATGCGTTATCTCAGTGGGAAAGGAGAGAGGTCTATGCAGTGGAACATGGTATCTGACAGGCTGCCAGCAAACCCAGCACTGGTGATTCTGGATGTCATTTATAAAGGGGAATTTAGGCTGCCTCATTAGCTTCCAGATTTTTCTCATTGTGGAATGCAACTAGATAGAGAGACTAAGCAAAGACACTGCTACAGAGAGATCAGGACTACTGGCTGACAGATAAAGGCACAGACACTCTTTGCATGCTTGAAACAGTGCTCCACTACATTGATAATGGCAATAAAAAAACTACAGAAGGAAAAATATGCTATATTCACATTTTAATTTATGGAACTGCCAACAAAATAAAGTTAAGGTTTTACTAAGGGCATATTCAGAAGAGTAGTACCGTGTTGGGTTTTTTGAAGTATGTGGCAACTATGTGGGATCTATTTCAGAGAATGACTCTGCTTTGAGATAAAGTGAGAGCATGCTTCTAACTGCTGCCATTCTCCTCAAGTAAAAACCCTTCTTAGCACCCATTCCTGGCCACATAGCATTTCCATTGAACTTGGGTTTGGTTTTTTGGTCCACTTTACAAGTGATTTTGATTCTTTTAAAATGAGTACAAGTGATAAATCTACTATGAAACTACAAAGGCTACTGAAAGGCTTATATTTATTTAACAGGGAACCAAATTAGACCCTACTTGGCTACCAGGCAAAATGTACTTTACTATTTACACTGGAGAATACTAATTAAAAAGAACTAACCACTAGAAAAAAGAGAAAAGTTTCCTGTCCTGCCTTTAATAAAGTCAGAGAATGTGTAAACAGAAAAGAAAAAGAAAGGTGTTACCTCATTCAGAATGGAAAAAAGGCAGAATTAACTCAGGGTGTCTCCACTAATTATCTGCTTCAAAAGGATTGGGAATTATGTAGCCCTAGGAACTTTCCAAGGTAGGAGCTCTAGAAAAAGCAGTAGTTCATTAGCCAGTCCCATAAGCTGGAGCCAGCAATAAGGTGGAACCAACAACCTCTAAATTTAAACTTAATGACTGATTCTGTTGCTACTTTCTTTTTATCACTTAATTGAATTAGCATTAACATATTTGTAAGCAAACATGTCCTTAAAATCTACTGTGGCCTCAATGGCTCCTAAATGCTCTATCCCAGTACAGAACACTCCAAAGACAAGGAGACTGAGTAGCTCCACCCTTCCAGTGCTGTGCATCCTGCCTTAAGGCACAAGGAAGTAGAAAATCAACTTGGTAATTCTCCTCAAAGCTCAACAGGCAGCTTGGAGATTAGAGACAATACTGGATGTCTGCTTGGAACTACTCACTGGGTGATGGTGAGGGAACATTTCACTAAGCACAAGTACAATCCAACTGCATGGAAACACTGCAGTCCCTCACCTGCACTCGTGGGAGGGTGAGCTGCTTTCCAGGGCACTGAGCAAGAGCAAAAGCACTCCTTTGTCTCCCAGTGCTGCCGTTGTGATTAAAAGCAACAATCTTCTTATTACAAAGTAATATCAATTATATGGAGCACTTGCACAGATTCAAGAACAAGAGCTCTAAACAGCATAGGGAACAAGGAACACTTTCTGCAGCCCTGATCAGAGCGTAATTTCTACTCAACATTGCCTCACTGAAAAATGGCTTCCCTAGTTCCAGTTCTAGGCAGAATGAACTATTTTTTTTTTTTTAGAAACAATGATTTTTTAATAAGAGATATGACATTCAAATACTACCTCCAAGTCCTTAAATGCATTACTTTGTAATGGGGAAGAGTAAAATCAGACAGCCCTGTAAGGACCACCAGTGGAGACTGCAGGGCAAAAATGAAGAAAATCCTCTCTGCTTTTCCCATTTCTGAAGTCACATTGGCCATTTTCCATCACATTAGTAACAGCAAGAGGTGATGTCATTTTGCACTGCCTCCACCCTTCTATCGTAGTCTTCAGGGAGGATGCTCTGCCACTGGGAATTCAGATCAGCTTTAGAAACTGCCATCCCCAAGAATTAAACCCCACAACTTTCTGTTTTTATCTCTTTTGCGTCTGGAAGAGTAGAAAGATTGAGATGCCTTCAGTATTTAAAGATGCCTTTCCATGGAGTCTGTCAAAACTTCTCTAAGGATTCCCTCCTCTCTGACACAAATAACTTCCATAGGTCCAGAAGGAAGTTGATGCACATTTTGTGTCTGTTCCACACAGTCCTTGCAACAACTGCTGCTTTTCAGTGGAAAGGAAAGGGGAGTAAGTATTGCTTGCTAAAACAGACAGGGAAATCCCAGAGCCCATCTTTAACAAGATACTTCAGACAAAGCTGATCATGCTCCCTGGAAGCTATATCAGCAAATAAATATGTACAAAACAACAGGTAGAGCATTTGAGCCTCTTTCCATACTTCTGCTTTTACACATTCTAGGCAAAACTCCAAAAAATATCAGTGGGAGTCACAGTCTTGAATCCCTTCTACCTTCCTATGACAGTATATTGGTTTTGAATCTGTTTTTACTCAGTTTTAGAGGATCCTAAAAGAAATTGCAATTGTATGAGGCCACAGTGCAATGTGGAGACAATACAGTGGCACTTGGTCCAGGTATGAGTATCAAGTGACTTGGCAAACTCATTTAAATCCTCTAATGGAAGTTCTTTCTCTGCAGTCACACCTAGAATATTTTATTGCTATAAGTGATGTGTTCTGGGACAGAGTTTTGCATGAAGGCATCCATTTTTAGGCCTGATTGAAACTGCTGGCTGTGTTTTTAAAATATAATGTCATTCCTGCCTCAGGACAAGTGCCACCTACTGACAGCAAGAGCTGCTTCTGCTTGCTTAACTAAATTCATCAAGAATTCTAACCACAGTTCCTCTTGTTTCAGCCAGCTTTGCTTCAAGACCAGCTGGTGAACAGAGGCCTCCAAGATGAAGGAATATTTTAAAACTCTGGAATAGTATGTGCCTGATTCTGTTTCAAACCTGCCTGTCCAAGATGCTGATGACTGATGAAGAATTCCCTAACTCCAACACCATCACCAGTCACTCTACTAACCTTTTCTGGGGAAAAAAAAAGCAAACCCAACAAAAATATTCATACTCTATGGATTATCGAGTATTTAATTCAAAAGGCAAATTAGAAAGAAATCAGAAGAACCAAAAATCAGTAGAAATATATGTCTAAACCTGGACAAAGACTACAAAGCTCTATGTAAAGGAGACTGAGTATTACAGGAATAATAAAAATACCACTGAATAATAAAAAGTCAGTGGCATGGCTTCATCTAAAAGTGTTCTGGAAAAAATTTGCTATCAATTACACCTCTCCTCTACATACAGGCTTCATAAATGAAGTATAGGGTTTTAAGAGACATTTTCTCTTTCTTTTGTCAGGTCTGGAGTCATTAAACAGAGATTAGCTGGATAAATAGAGGAAGTGATTTTTAAACTGTTTGCAAACTTAATGTGAAGAGCCCAGCCTTGCAAATTATCACATCTAATCAGAGATGCACGCTTCACTGCTCCAGTAATTGTACTAGTATTAGTCAAATTCTTGTTGTCTCCTCATTAGCCATGAAAAGGAGACTCAAGATGTACTTCATTAGAGTATCCTGAATATAAATTTTTAGTATAAGGAGAAAGAGATGTGTTACATACTGTACTTTATATAGAAGGAAAAAATATTAAGAACATAAAACATATTGAATCATTCTGTTTTTTGACTGAATATATGTCTTTAACAACCAAACCCCTCTTTTCTCTTTTCATTTTTACTGTCTTGATCCCTTCTTTTATTTGCGGTGAGAATATAGCACTTGAAAATGTAATTTACATCCAATGTCATAAAAATATATTAAGAAATGTGCTGTATTATGCAGCCCTTCCCATTTCCACAGCCAGAAGAACACAGCTTAATCAAGAACTGTCTTTAGTAGAAACTTTTAGTAAATTCTTGACTACTGGATAGGTGATCTAACTTGCATTAAATGTAGATCAAATCAAAAGGTTTGTTCCTTTGATCAGCAAAGCATTTAAGTACATGCTCATGCTCTTCTTTATTCAGCAATGCCCTTAAGTATATGACACTAAATCAAGAGAATTTAAACACATGCCTAACACATGAAGCATGTGCTTAAGGGAATTGGGGTTTAAAAAATCCGGCTTGAATAGGATTTCCAAACAGGTCTATTAGAAAGCTAAAAGTAAAAACATTTCCAAGAATTTCAGTAGAAGGAGAGGCAACACAAATTTTCACATTTGTTTTTTCACAGCTATTTTTTTTGGTGCAAATCCCAGGCTGAAATATTTGTATTACTCAACAACAGTTAAGGGAAGCTGAAAAGGAACTCGGCAGGTCACCAAAATGCTACCAATAGATGTCTTCTACCTCTCTGCGTGATGACAATTAAAAAGACCCAGAAAGCAAATAACATGCAAAAAGGTACCCTTTCACCCCTGGAACTACAGCACTAGATCACTGGGAAGTCAGATGTGTGGAAACTACAATCTAAGCCAAATGTGGTGTAGCATTTGTTTCTGTGGAACACTAGGAATGAGGACTGTAAGCAATTCCAAAGGGCAGTTGAGTCCATAATGCATTGTCCAGAAACTCTGTGTGCTGCAAGAAAGTAAACTGGATTTCTAGGCCTGAGATTTGCTCCCCAAGTTGTCTCTTGTCAGAACACAGCAATATCCTCACCCAACTTCAGCTCTTTATCTCAATAAAATACTAGAATATTCAGTTCATTATTATTTACTATAATTTACACAGCATGCAGGAGCTCATCATGGAAAGAATGATGCTTGCGTGGTCAAAGTATCCTGGACAAAAAAAAAAATTCTAAATACTTCCAGGTGCCTCTTTGAACATTATTAAAACACTTCAGAAACCTTTCATTAAGAATTAATTAACATAAAAAACAGCCTCCACAATACGGCAGAGCCCTAAAGTGGTTTGTGGAATTTAATTAGGCTAACCTTCTTTTCACTACACTGGTACCACTCTATAAGAAGTGCAAATCATTATTAAATCCTTTGGTGTTCACTGTAATATCATTAAACATGATGAACTCTTTTAGAAGTAAAGTGTATGCAGTACGTAATTCCATAATTTAGCATTAACTTGAAATTAATTTATAAAATACACTATTTGTCACCATACACTGAACGCTTAGAAAATTCCTCCTCACCACAGTATTAGGATAACAGGATGATATTGAAGATCCCATCCAACCTAAACTATTCTGTGATATGATTCGGTGAATAGTTCAGTAATTTGTAATTTTGGGAAAAGGAGGCATGTCAGTGCAGCAAAAAGAAAATCAAAGCAAGGTCAAGTCCAGTCAGAGTGACTGTTGGTACTGGATCCCCAAAAGATCTGTGATACAGAGGTTTCTTTGGTCTAACCCTTGTTGAAAAAACCTGATGGAAATAAATTTTTACCAGTTTTTGTTTCTCTGGAATTTCAAATAAACCCAGAACTTGTGTATTGTTTGTAAAGAAACAATTTACTGTCAGAAAACTTCACCTGCTCATCAATTGCATCATTGTGTGAAAAATACAGCACAGACCTTGAAGCTCAGGAAAAAAAAAAAAGAAAAAAGGAGAGGCAGATACAAAGCACAAGTGCTTGTCAAGTGACATAGAAATGGTAAAATGATTAAGTTTAAGATGCTATCAGACACCAAACATATACAAACATCCTCAGCAAATGATACTAATGGAAAACAGTTTTGTCTTTCCACAGATGATTTGTTTTCATCACTGGACAACACAAAATCTTTTATTAAAAATTCACAAAGGAGGCATTTGGAATCCTTTTATCTGTCTGTCTAAAGTATTTCTAAGGTGCCAGTCACTATATTATCTAAACACATTAACAGAATAGCTGGATTTTACTAAATAAGAAAACAGATTCCAAAAGAATTCAAGATGAAAACACCTTATCCAGCTACAGAAAGCCTTTCTTGGTGCTGGGAAAGGCTTCTCACAACAGCTCTGAGGGTGTGCCTTTGGCCAAGTGTAGACACGAGCAGCACTTCAGCCCATGTGCAGGGCCCAGAAGCCGATGAGATCACATTTACTCCCACAGCCTACAGCTCTGAATTCCTTCTGAAATCACAGATATTACAGCTCTTGGACTATGCTGTAGCTGACATAAACTGTGTGTGAGAGTGAAGCAGTAGCACATATAAGCATATGCTGTGAGTGGGAATGAACGTTAGCATGTGCTGTTTGCTCACTTGGCTGAATCACGCCCCTCACCACTTGGGCAGATCTTCAGTGGATTTTGCATCAGCATTGCCTCAGCAGTTACCTCTCCCTTAAATTGGTACAAATGAAACACAAGGAGTATGGCCCATAAATTTGTGTGTTGAGAAGTATTTCCCAAATTATATGAAAAATGCTTCACATATATTTTACTCTATATGATTACTTTCCCAATACAGTAGGTTTATGTAAAAAATGGTTATTTAAACAATTTCGTCTAGCCTTGTATTTACAACTGCTCTTAAAAGAAGTATTAACCTAATTTACATAAAAGAAGACTCTAATTTGCAAAAAGTCAGATCCTTTGCCTCACCTATTTCCTTCCATGATTTAATGGTGGATAAAATAGACCAGAAGGATCAGATCTCCTAGTATAGATAGTTAGCTGCAGACCTTGCATAATAAATACCTTCCTCTTTTATATTATTGACAATGTTAATTATAGGAGACCCTGTAAAGAAGAATCAGCCATGATCCTGTGGTACAGCCTGCACTAAGCTTTCTATTTAAAATGTACATTCAACAAATCATAACATTCATTTTTTGAATGCAGAAAAACTCCAATAATGAATATATTAATACTCGAATGACTTACATTTAAGAAGTCTCCTCAAACCCGGTGATTAAAGTTGGAACTTGGCGGAATTCTATTTATGTTCCGTATCACTGATAATTCACTGTGTGCTGCAAAGAAAGAAACAACAGTTTGGAAAAATTGTATTCTTTTCCTTTTATATTAGGTATTACAAGTGTGTTCCTAGTCATGCTGGAGAGCTCTTCCTCATTCTGCATTTTTCTGTGTGTTCCCTCATCACTACTGGAATTTAACCATCAGAATTGTAGAGGGACAATTTTCAATTAGCCTGACCCTCATTACAAGAGCTGTCAGGGTTCTCTTGTGAACTGCCACAGTCCAGCACTGGCCTAATTCCAGCACTGCTTTAATGCTTTTTCTCCTGCTAACTCTGCTCTTTTTCTTCATCTTAAAATCTCCATTTTTTGATATTCTGTTTTCTGCCTCATTTTCCTTTTCCTAACTTACATTGTTTTTATATCCTTCCTCTATCCTTCTCTTTCCTTGCTCCAGTATCTAGTCTTCAAAACTCAAACACCTGCCCTTTTTATTTTTCTTTTCTTTTCAAGTTTTCCCCTTTGGTGAAGACTCCTCTTGTCTTCCAATCAGCATTTTGAAAAGAAATCCTAGCACATTTCCTCTCTGTACAAACTGAGGCTTTCTCTAAAGAGACCATTTTTATTGCAACTCAAAACATGCTTCTGCTGATACTACAACTTCACTCAACTCAAGGTCATAAAATGTAGCTTATATATTTTACCAGCCTAGTGATTTCAAGTGTTTATTCTCAACATATGCGAGCCTGAATTAAAATTTCCAGCACATGCCAGAAGTCACAGGTATTGCTCCAAACAAATTACTACTTAAATGACTTCATGACACTGTCATTCCAGGAAAAGTATCCTAGGTATTCTATCAAAGGCTCAGCAAAGCACCATTCAGAGACCTACACACAATATTTATGCACTCTATAAAGTTCCTTTCATCCCTAAGTTTTATTTTTTTTTTTTAATGAACTATCCCTGTGTAGATGCTTTTGGGCTGCATTTTTTGGACAAGAGTATCCCAAAAAGTTGTTTTAGTAAAGTATACAGGGTTAGATTCTTATAGAACAAATGGTGTAGAATGTCTGATATTTCTGGAATAAACAGAAAGCTAGAAGGCTCACTAGAAAAATACCATATTGCTTGCTTAAAAACTTTACAGTTGTTTAATGTGGGAATAAAAGAAAACAGAATATTTAGAAGCTTTTTTTTTTCTTTTTTAATAAAAGATTCCTTGAAAGTGTTCTCAGCAATTGGCTATGATTTAAAACATCCTTTTGTGTGTGGAACTGCATGCAGAGAAAAAAGCTAAGTCAATTAATTACACTCAGAAATTGGGCCAGGTAATATTCATGCCACAGTCTCTTTACATAACACAGAACTCTTGTGAACATGAAAGAAACAGGAAGCTTCCCAAAATTATTATATCAAATTCTTGGCTGGAGTAAATGAGCACAGCTCTTTTGTGCTTTGAAAGTGGAGGTATTTATATGGCTAAACTGTTATTTAATCACTGATTAATAACAAGAATCATGTCTAAGTAGTAAGATTTTATACTCCTGTCTAATATGCCCCTGCAGGTTTCAGCTCTGCCTTCAAAAGCAGAGGTTACCCAGCCATTCCCTAGAGCTTCTAGCTCTCTTCCATGCTCAGGAGCAACAGACCCTCCACCCAACACAAGGTACTGTAGCTGGAGCCATTTATTTTACTGGAAAAAAAGGGTACTTAAATACCTCCCACACCAATAAAGTATCACAAGGAGCTCCTTTCCTCCTTTTCCCCATCACAGCAGAGGGACAGCACCAGGCTCTGTACCAGCCCAGGGGTCAGAGCCTGGTGCTGATAGTGCCACGGCTGAGAGTTTGACCCATGTGCAGGCCATTCACTCAAGAGTTGGAGTCAATGATCCTTGTGGGTCCCTTCCAGTTCAGAATATTTGGTGTGATTCTGTGATTTTCTCTACTCGAGCATCAGTTCCTCTTCTCCAAGGTCAAAGGGGGCTTGCAAGGCCATGCACCTGTGTAAGACTGGCTTCGTTCTCCAGAGCAGTGCAGTCCTTCAGCAAACTGAGCCAGTGCTGCTTGTGCCCAGGACATGCTTCCCACAGCCAGCTGGCCTCACACCTGCCCTGCACGGCAAATACTCCTGCCAGGAAGCGTGCATGGTGTGACTTCGTGAGCACAGACTGCTCCTTGCCCTTAAACAGCCTATGGATTTTTTTTTGCTGATCTGTTTGATTGTGTACCATCTTGGAGTATTACATCTACTAATTTATTACCAGCATTTGCAGGTAATCCCCATCTATTTACACATTCCCAGATACACCAAAAGGAAACTTCACAGATTGTTGGCTAAAAATCACCTCAAAAAAGGGAAATGGGTTGCTTTCAGTGGCAGGGAGATGAGCGGGGAGACATTAGTAGGGGTTTGATAGTAGTCTTGGTTCATCTTCTAATAATAAACTAATTCAAAGAGTGAATATACTGAGATTAGCGATGAAGCTGGAGTAGCCAGTGAGTAATAAAGATCAATGCAAGTCACTTTGATGCTGCCAATTCACATCTTTTAAAGAACTGTGATGAAACCAAGGGCATAGAGCCACTTACAGTTCACTCATCCAAAATCAACACAAAACCTTGTGGCTGCTGCACAGGACCCCTCGTGGTGGCTCTTGGAGGTGGGAATCAAACTGAAAGAGAAGCTTCACCTCTATGCTAGTGAAGCATCACCCCCATCTACAAAGTTCATGGCAAGTCTCCTGTGCCTCTATGACACAATGAAGAGAATATCAACCTCTTCCATCAGAAAAACCTTCTTCTAAAGGCTGGGGTTGATTCACAGAATCTGGTGTTGCCTTACTGGAGAAAAGGCTGGCTATGCCCTTCCATTAAATACATCTGTTGCATCAAAGGATATTAAATCATGATTTTATCTAACTTTCTTAGGCTGCTTCTGAGGAGGAAGCTAAGAGTTTACTGCATTTTTCAAAACCATTTGTTTAAGTGAGTATTGCAACTCTGAGCAGCTTCAAGAAAATTGTCTTGATAGGAAGACATTTTATTTGTTGTTTTGGGCCCATAGAAGGTCACAGGATCACAATGCATCTCTGTAAACTACACCGAAGTTCAGATGTGATTGTGTTTTTCACAATTAAAGAAAAACACCCTCACTTCCCACACACTCACCACCTTCCTTGCAAATTCCAGCTCCCTCTCACGCTACTGTTACAGAGAAGCTACTCACTTAAAAGTGCAGGGATTTGAATAGTGGTTGTGATGCTAACTTATCTTGTGCATTCAAATCACCCTTTCTTTACAAACATATATAACCACACTTATAGAAATCTGTTAAGGATAACACACAATCAGCTTGCCACTGGTACTGAATGTATTAGAAAAAATATTGCTGGGTGCAAACTGGCCTTTCTTGGATATGTAGGAATGGGTCAGACAGAAATTGCCAGAGCAGCTCCAGCCAATACACCAGCTGACAATTACAGCATATCATGAAAATCACAATTTTTCCTCCTTTGTGATTACTCCTGTTTCCAGTCATGAAGGGAGGGAGCTACACAAAGAAAAAGTACCAGGGCTCACTAAGGAAAGCAAGGAACAATCTGGAATCAGTACAAGTCAAAATATATGAAAAATGTTTAGAATTTTAATCCCTGTTACAAATAAACCAATTAACCAACAAAAAGTCCCCAGAACAAAAAGAAACAAACCAAAGATTTAGAAAAAACTTTTCAGAGGCCCCTGCTTACCTGAATTCTGAAGTTATGAATAGCTTGTTTACCCTTTTCCCTGCTTTTATAACCTCTTCTACCAGCTCAGCACAGGTGTTCAGCATTCTCATTTCAGCACAGGTGTGAATCCTTACATAAGGCTCAAACAAGGAACTTGTGTGCAGGAAGGTTTGTTAGCTTCAGGCGGGTCCTCAATTTCTTTCTAGCAAGTCTTTCTTTGCATTTAAGCAGTCCCAATAGACCTCAGAAAACCTGACTCGGCAGGCAAGTTGTTCAGACTAGAACCCTAGTTCTGAAATCGTGATACAAGTGATGTGGAGGAACTGAAAAGAAACTTCATAATCTCACAGAAGTGTTGAAATTACTGACAGATTTGTTCTAATTTTTCAAACAAGAAACACCAAACTATCTCCTCCTAAAGGAGCAGTTCTTTCTTTGCAGCCTCTATTAGGCATTTGCAGGATAACAGCATCACTAATCCAAACACTGAGCTGGATGCCAGAGAAAGGACTAAGGAAAACGACTCAGTGAAAATAATTTCGGTTTCTCTTTGTTTAAGTTGCACCTTCCTAACTCCTCACTGCTGAGCCCCTTGGTCTGCTGATTCTTTTTACCCTCTGCTATCCCCTGCCCTACCTGTCTTGGGGGCAGCTGTCACAAAGCCCCACCTGCCATAGTTGCCTTCCCTTCTAAAGCTGCATGCTTCTCTCCCCACTCTGCAGCTAGCCTGAGCAGCACTGTAGGAATAAACTCCAGCATATAATAAATAATCTAATCTAGTGGGTAAAAAAAAAAATCTTAAAATCATTAAACCCTCAGCTTAGTTATTTTTATTAGGTCTTTTTGAACAGGGGAAGACAAAGGAAGATGTTTTGTTAATTTTGTTGCGGGTTTTTTTCTTCTAGTACAATACTTGAGACAAATTATTTTCCACAGGAAAAAAAAAAAAAAAAAAGACAACATAGCAACCCTACAGTAAAATTATGGGCAGTGCCTTTCTTTTTAGTCACATAAATTATTGCCAGCTGACTGATGAATCCACTCTGGGCAACATGACACAGTTTACAACCTTAAGGATTACAGTAGTCCAGATGCTATCATCTTAATTGGAAAAGCACAGTATTGCCAACTGTCCATGTTAGAAAATTGAAGATTGCATTATTATTATTTTTCCTTCACATTCCCCTGCTTTCCTTTCCTCTAAATAGCCAAGAACTATTAGATCCTTTGTATGGTTTTCTTTATTGAAGTCTTTTTATCAGCTCATAAAGACAGCATTTTTTGAGACAACATTAAGTCCCTCTGCATGAGAGCTCAGCATTTCCATTCCCTACGCTCTCATTTTCCTATCAAGAAGGGGAAGATGGAGGAAAACCTTTTCAAACATCAAGTTCAACCCAAGAAAGTGCCTGAGCTTAAGCTCTATGTCAATAACACAGTGATTACTTCATATGTGATAGGTCACAACCAGTAATTACAGTGAGAGAAGGGAAGAGGGATAACTAAGTTGTTATGCTAATCATCCCAAATTGGGAACTTCCTGGTCTGACTTCCCTTGCTCTCCTCTTTGCTGTGTGCCAGAACAACACTTCAAAACTTTTTATGCAGTTACCTCATACTACTGTGAAAAAATAGAATTGTCTATTTAAGGCACACAGGGACTTTCAGAAACATCTGACCGGGCACTGAGCTAAATTGGCAAGGCCCAGGCTAATGCCATTGCTCCTTTTTTCTGTCCTTGGGAGAACCACTTAAATCACACTGTGTCTGAATTTCCCATCTGCAAGAAGCCCTCTTAGACTGTAGACTGTGTGTCACCAGGTTTGCTCCTTCTGTGGGGTGGGGAAGGTACAGTCACAATGCTCAGTTACATAATGTAAAATAATTCCAGTTGCATTTATGCATGTGAAGCAGCTGGTGAAAACCATCTTCAGGTCTGTCCTCCTTCAAAGAATCCAGAAATACTCCCTTGTGACGTGGCCAGTTTGGGAAGGAACAGGGAGGAGGAAGAAGAGGCTTGAGCCAATCTTTTGATGCAGGCAGTGATTCAGGGGAGACTGTTCCCATGCAGCACAAATGTAGTTCTCTCTTGCACCATTGCTTAACAGAACAACACATTCCTGCTGCTGGGGAGTGCTTATAATCCTTCTAGGACAAGCTTTGAGGATGAGTTTCAGAATCATCCAAGGGAGTTAAGGACAAACCTCTTTGATGTCTTAGTGGGATTTCTGCTCCTTAGTTCCCTAGATACTGTGAAAACTCCCTTTGCTTTATATTTTTGACTCCTTTTAGAATATGTGGAAGAAATGTTGCTTCTAGTACATTTTTTGTCAGATCAGAATCATCTCACAGTTTTTCCTAAAGGAAAATCTGCCAGTGACAACTGCCTTATTGCAGCAAATTGAATGGTACAGGTTTCTTTGTAGAGAAGGTGGTAAGAGTAGGGACAAACAGGGAGATGCTCTGGGGTGGGGGAGCCTTTATGGACTGATGAGATATTTACTACTTTTGAAAGGGAAAAAAGGAGGCAAAGCTCTCAGTGCTGGAGGCACTCTGGAGCTCTGCCTGTAGGGTAAAATGAGTGGAAAATATACATGGAAATAATTTTTAAAAGGCACTAAGGCAATTAAAATATGAGATATTAGAGGGTAGAAAAAGGCTTAGTTTAAACAGCATAAAATTACACAAATAGCACAGCATGATAAAACAAATTAACAAGTCCAAGATGTAACACTCTGTGGGTTTATTCCAGAAGTCATAACACCAGTTCACTCATGCCTACTGCAACCTTCATGCCTGATTTTGTATTACAGTTGTAATGGTTTGTATGTAATCTATGACTATGCATGTAAAATAAGTCACCAAGTCACTCTTTTCTAACCTTTCAAATTCTTGGTTCCTCATCTCAAAACCAGACACAGAGTAGAACTGAAAAAGAAAGAAAGATCATTTAAAGTGTGGAATGTTTTTCATATATGTAATGACTACAGCTCTTCAACCTGGAAGAAAGACAGCTGAGTGGGTGTATGATAGAGATGTTTAGAACATGAGTGGAATGAAGACAGTAAATACAGAATCAGTATTCATTGTTTTTTCCAAAACAAGGGCTACAGAGCACCAAATGAAGCTAGCAGGTAGAAATTTTAGAGGAAAAGATATTACTGTGCTGTGCAGCATAGTTATAGAAGTCATAACAGGGCATTAGAGGAGCTAAAATTTGCATTTGTTCAGCAACAGATAAACGCATAGAAGAAAAATCCACAAAGGGCTATTGAATGGGAAAGTAATACATACAATTTCAGAAAGACTGAGCTGCAAATTGCTGAAGGCTGTGAGAGTGTTTGGACAATATTTGCCTGTTCTGTTCTCATGAACTTCTGTGGGTGCTAATGGTGTCATAGGAGACACCTGTAAATTCCATCTAGTCCTGGCTCATATTGTTTCTCAGCATGGCTCCTCTCAGGTCTGAGCTTTCAGCATACAAGGTCTTTTGGCCCGCCCAGAGTCAGCAGTGGTGGGTTCTATTTGTGGCTGACTTGAGAGGAAGCCTTTGGCCCTGCTGCAGTTCTGCCTTCAGCTGCAGCTCAGTGCTGTGGCCCATCCTTCCTGTGGTCCCACTGGTCTGCAGCCAGGCTGCTGAGCTGCTCCAGTCACACATGAAACACAAACAGAGGCGCTGAGATTTGACAGAAATGCTGTCTGTGTGCAGAAGTGTGGGCTAGAAGGGCTAGAAGGATGAGCAATTAAGCCGCAGAACCAAGCATCTGTATAGAAAATATTTTTTAATATGAATAAAAGAAGATTAATATTATAGATGATTATGCTCTATTCCTCTTCTTACTGAGGGACTTCAAAGTGAGTAAACTCTACCATTTCTTAATACTTCCATAAGTGGAAATGTAGCTAATGTTATTCAAGCTTTCATGTTTTTTTTTTCTTTAATTCTTCTCACCCCTCCAATGTGTGGTCCAAAAAAAAAGAGTGGGTGTTCTAATTAACCTTTTGCTTAATCAGTGAAAACATAATATTTCACCCCTGCTGACACTACAAGATTGGACAGAAAGGTCACTGGGTGACTGTGCTGAAAATGAGGAGACAGTATGAGATGGAATGGGGGACAAATGGGACAAAGATGAATTTGTGATAACACAATCAGTTTAGTGTGTCTGTTTGGCTAGGAGGTACATCCAGAGCCACTGTCTATCCTGCAGCCAAACAATTTTCCCTTTTTTTGCTGTACTCTGTTGCCAACTAAATCCTACTACAGTATGTTGGTTCCCTTCACAAGATGTCTGACATCTGTGAATGCATTAAAGATGCCAGCTTGGTTTTCCGTGAACATGAAAAGCCACAATAAATCCAGCACTTCTCACCTTTGCTTGATGAATGCTGTATAACTACATGGATTTCCTTCACTTTAGTAAAAAATACCATACAGGAAACTTCCCATAAGGGGGAAAAAAAAAAAAAAAGAGCTGCTTTGTACCAATTTAAAATACACCCCATAATTTTGAGATAGGTAGATGATTATGAAAACCAATCAGAGGTCACATATTTGTTTTGTCATGAGCTAGAATGGGAAATATTCTAATTAAAACTTGTAGTAGAAAGAAAGCTTTTTCAAGTTTTCAAAGTTCAGTAGGCTTGGGATCTTATGAAGTGCTTAATAAGGAAAAAATTCTATGGAGAATTTTAAGGCAAGGAAGAAGAAACATGACATTTCTTAATTAGTCTGTAGCCTGTTTCCCCATTGGGCAACCACTCCTCTCAAAGCATTTTAAGTAAAGCAACCTGCAAGCAGCTGCTTCTGTGACAGACACGTCTTTGCATATTCTCTGGATGGGTGTTTGATTTGGCATTTCAAAACCAGTCAGCTTCAAGACAAGGAGGAAGAAATCACCCAACAGTATTAAACCATATGAATACCCAGCAGATATTTTCATTTTATTACAGCAGTAAACATAACCAAATAGCCTTTGATTCATCTGCAGTGTTTGTTAAGACCTTCACCACCTACCAAGAGATGACTATTTGAAGCTCTTACTACAGTTTTCAAAGTCATGCTGTACAAACCTTTTCACCTGGAGAAACACACCTAAGAGAAAATATAGATCCAATCTATTTACATTCAAAGAAAAAAGAGATATTCAAAACATGAAAAATAGGTAGAAAATGGAAACTCAGAGAATCAAGACAGAAAAACGCATGTTTAGGAGATGGGAAAGACAAAAGTCTAAAAAGGCAAATGAAAAGGAAATATCTTCATGGTTTTTTTCTTGAAGCATATTATTTTTTTGTGTGTTTTCTGTTTTCTTGTGTCTGTTCTACCCATCATCTCTGGATCACAAATGACTGCAAAAGGCAATCAAAACAGATCTGGCTTTGTTAAGTCTTACTAACCAAGACCAATCCAAGTGAAAACTCAGCCACTGTTCATTACCAAAATGAGATCTCTGACTAAATCCTCTTGATCTCAGTATCATTATTCTTTCAACCTTTTATTTCTCCATTTCTCTTTTCTCACTAACTTCTGTTTTTCTTATACATTCTTATTTTCCCTTCCTTTTCTTTCTTCATGTTCACCCTGCAGACATAAAGTAGAAATGGCAAAAGGATAATCTGGAACAATCACCATTAAAGGGACATTAAAGCTATTAATTAATTCACTGGCAGTGGCACCAACAGCACACAACATGGCAGACACAAACAACATGTGCCACTGTGATGGTTCTCAGTTACTGATGCCAATCCAGTCAGGATTTTTCCATCTGATGGAGTCCAGAGGATCACAGAATCAGCAAAATGGTTTGAGTTGGAATCAGAGAATGGTTAGATGACCTCACAGATCCTCTAACTGAAAACCCCCCACCATGGGCAGGAACCCCTTCCACTAGACCAGGTGGCTCAGGGCCACATCCAGCTTTGCCATGAACACTGACAGGCACAGGGGAACCAAAACTTCTCTGGACAACCTGTTCCACTGCCTCACCACCCTCACAGTAAAGATTTTCCTCCTAGTACCTAATCTAATCCTACACTCTTTCAGTTTGGAGCCATTACCCTTTGTCCTGTCACTTTGCCAAAAGCACCTGTCCAGGTTCCCTGCAGGATCCCTTTAGGCACTGGAAGGTGCTAGAAGGTCTCCTGGAGCCTCCTGTTCTCCAGGTTGAACAGCCCCAACTCTCTCAGACTGTCTCCATAGGAGAGGAGAAATAAAACCTTTAGCATAGAAAGAGCTAAGAGCTTAGAGCCTTTTAAGCTTTCTTACACCTAAGAGCAGGTCTCCAGCTCCTGTGAAATGGGTGCTTTAGTGAATTCCATACAGTGTTTAGGAGATGCATGGAGGAAGAAATCTGTGGTACAGGAAGCCTTATTACTTCTACAAGAAACTGGAATGATGACATATATTCTTCAATGCCATCTGCTGGCACTTTATTTAATAGTGAATTTTTCAAAAATATCTACATTTAACATGCTTATAAAAACAGGAGCCTGAAGTTTCATATTGTTTAGACTTCAATGCCTGGCCAAAAAGAAACATGAATCTGGATTGCTCATGACTGTTGCTCTACTTCTCCCTGTTACCTTACTATCTTTAAGGATATGTCATGGATTTTCAGAGTGGCAGGAATGATTGAGTGATTTAAAGGGCCTATTTCATCTCCAGCTATTTTCAACTTTTTAATTCTATTAGCTATTTTATACAGTAACAATACAGAATAATTTTTTTTTTTTTAACTGGTAAGGAAGGTGTCTGAGATACTCATTTACAGGGGATTTCCTAAATTTATATAAAAATATATAATCTATAGCTATATATAAAAATAATGAGAGCACTAATAATTACAAGTAATGTGCTTTTAGTCAATGTTTCACCCACAGCCATTAACTGGAGCTCTTCCTTGCTCTTTCCTGAGTCTGTAGGCTCAGTGCACAGAGCAAACACTGTGACATTACAAAGCAGAGATGTATTTATAAAGGACCAACAGCTGAAAAATCAGAAGACTTGTAAGAAGCTTAATGTGCAAAAGAGCTTGATGCTGGGGTGAAAGGGAGGGCACTGGGACAACCAGTGCTTCTGATCTCTGCCTAGTCTCCTTTTAACATAATGACAAATGATCCTCAATGATTTCTACATTATGGACTCCTGATTACACTTAAATTATTTTGAAAGCTTAGATTTATGTTAAATTAACACTTTCTCATGATTTCTAGAATAAGGCTGTCCAGTGCTGTCACAGACTGTAAAGGAGCTTTTGCAGTATTCAGGGTTAGTCTTGAGTGGTCCAAATTCTGGAAGAAATTTATCAAGAAGTTATGCAACTAAGATTGTTTTCATACTTCCATTTGAGAGGGGCAGCAAGGTGGTTACTTAATTTTATTGGCACTTATTGTATTCATCCTTTTGTGTACTATTTTAATTATCCCAGGACCGACATAATTCAAAATACCTTCAAAGTAATCAGACCATAAATCAATGCAAATTATTAACCTATTAATATTTTGAATTTTATTGAAACACTTCTAACACCACATATCAAAATCTGCATTCACTTACTGTCCCTGCAGAGTTAATCCAGGATGAAAAAGTGGCCCCATGTCACAAGGGACACAACCAGTCTAAAATTACTTAAATAGCACAAGAAGATTGGAATGGTTTGTGACATGTAGCACGTCATTCCCCATTGTCTTGCACCTTTTGTAGTCATTTATATCAATACATTTATACCAATGTCTGTAAATGGCACACACATACATGATTGTATTCCCAGGAAACCCAAAGATACCAGACCCTCTTTTTACAGATACTGCACAAAGAAATGGACTACAATCTATACCCTGTTATTCATCCTTGAAAGACTAATTTAAGGTTTTGATCTACACAATATTCATATCCTTTTAAATTATGTGAAAGCTACTCCTTTTTAATAATGGTGCCTCTTACCCATATTAATACAGAAAAAATTACTTGCGTTTAAAAAATTCTATTTGGTCTTTCTGTGCAATGACTTCCTTAATTTTGTGGAGATTCATTGACTCTTTAATTTCAGGGCTGGATTTAGTATGAAACAAATGGATAAATCTTTTCAGGAAATAGGCAGGTTAAGAAGCCATAGATGATCTGTAAGCCAACATGTAGAGGCAATCATTCAGCTCCAAAAAGAAAGAAACAAACAAAAAAAAGAGAATGAATTTGAAGATAAAGTCAATACTTGTCAGCCTACCAATGACCCCATTCTTATTACATTTTAGAAGCTCAATTCCTTCAATTAAAATAATAATTTAAAAAAGGGCCAGTATTTCATGAATGCATTGAATATATTTTCTGTGCTCTCACCAGTGAGACGTACAGAAGTTAAGTTACTGAATTTCAGAAGAAAGAGCATGGGCACTTGTTTGGAAAGACTGACATTTATACACATAGGTTTGTATAATGGGAAAACTATCAGGCTTTGGTACAGTGTTTAGTGGTGTAAGTCAGATTTTTTCCAGCTAGACCTGATTCAAACTGTGGTAAAACTATTAATTTAAAAAAATGAAGACTGAAAAATTGTTGATCTGGTTTCCTGATAAGCTCAAAATCAAATTAGTCATATTTCAAACTATTGGAAAATTAACTCCTTTTTAGCAGCCTCTAATTTAAAAACTTTTGCAACTATTCTAGGCATGAAGCTTTCAAGAGGGAGAAGGAAACATTGTATCCTGTCCTAATGATAGTCATAGAAAATGAACCAGAGCTGACAAGTCTCCCAACAGAGCCAGGAAGAGAAAGTACCAGATGTGGCCACAGGTAGAAACATTGCATGATCTGGCACAGTGCTGTAGCCTCAACAATTTGGCACAACTGTATCTTGTTCTGTCAAACACTCCTTGTGATGGCAAGTGAATTGTTCCCCTAGAGTTTAGAGCAGGGAAAGTAAAGGGGAAAAGGAAGTAACTTTCCTCATGACTAAAGTAATAAACCAATATACTCTAAAAACACAAAGACTGAAATCTGTTCTTTGTATAAATCCATAGGATTTAATTCAAGGATGAATTCAGGGTGAATGTTGCTACCTAGCCTCAAATTAGAATAAAGATTTTTAAAAACAGAATGAGCAACAGCCTCATTTCCTTTCATGAAGCTACACAGATTTACACACACCTATCATTTATTCCCTTCTCTTGATTAGAAACTATTTTTTTGTGTCATTCCAAACTCATTTGGGTTTTGCAGTTCAGGAGATCAACTAAAATGTGCGCACTGATTTTCATGCAAAGATGAAAAAAAAAAAAAGTAGGACTCTAAAAACAGAGAAAGCATCAGGGAAAGTAAAATCAATCCAGTAATTATGTAAAAAACCAGGCTGAGGCACTAGGATAGGAGAAAGAGCATACCTTCCTTCTGGTCCAGGCTTCACCTTCTCAGGAGCCAGAGTCCCTTGTAAACGCATACTTTCTTTTTTTATTTTCTTTTTTTCTCTAGTACAGTTACACTGAAAATTTAATGTCCATGACATAAACAGCTGGAATTAGTGGCAGCTAGAGTCACTGACTTAGAAAAGCTGCTCTGAAATGCATCTTTCACAAAAAGCTTGGTCTTTCGGTTCTGATCAAAACTATCAGCATTTTTATCCAGCCAGTAAAATATTTTGAACTCTCCCATTCTTTCTGTTGACAAACAAAAGAAATATGAAATCACAAGCAAATGAGGAAAAAGCAAAAGGCTTTTCCTTTGTGAGAATTAAAAAAAAAATCAGAGGCAAAGATAAAAAGTAGTCCAGTACAGTGCTTATGTTATCAGTCAGAGAATCTCTTGAACTAAGTGACAAGGAGTACCCTGCCAGAGGGATTATTCTGCTGAGAACAGTGGTACCACGCATCAGGGGAAAAAAGCACTCCTGTTCCACAATCAGGAAAGGGATAGGGACTATTTCCAAAAGTGCCCACTCTGTGCATTAAGTCCTTTCTCTAACATAAATCAAAACTTCCAGCAGGATTAAGTTTTTGAGCCTTCTAAAATGGAAACTGTAATACTCAGAATATTCTGTGAAATCTGTGGGAAAAAAAAAGAAGTCAAGACTGAGGGAGGGCTTTTGGAGAACCACAGTACAGAGGGCTCTAGGATTAATAACTGGATTTCAAAATCTCCATTAATTTGATCTAACAACATGAAAAGTGACAGAAGTTAGTACAGGTGGTTTAGAAGGAGTACCTTAATATTGTGATATTGCAATAAAAATCACTATTCTAGAAGTGTAGAAAAATCTAGAAAAATCACTGTACCTCTACAGCATCACAGAATTACAACAGGAAAACAATTTTCCATGTTTTCAAATTACTTAAAATATTGTTTGAGTTCATGAACATTAGGGAAAAAAATTCCCAACAGCAGGATTTCCTAGCCTATAAGACAGTCCCTTCAGAGGAGTAAAGGAATCCAGTATGATTTCCTAATTTAGGAAGGATAGGACAGAGTGCTGGAAGATATCCTGTAGTGAACAATACAACATTTGCCAGTGAATTGCACAAGATGACCTAATATGCCTTTTGCATAAGCCTGTGATTTAGCCAGATGCTCTAATTAAAAATATTCATCTGAGGGTGACTGATTACTAAGCAGAGCTGCAAATTTTTGGGAAAATCTGTCTCATGAACAGTCCCATTTTTAAAAAGAAAAGTAGAGCCCAGTGAGTGGACCAAGTCAAGAAATCAAAGTCACTGGAGACATTATAAGCCAGGAAAAAAAAAAAATCAGAACAATTAGTTGTTAGGAAATGTACTTCTTCCTTTTCTTGAAAATGCTTCAAATTTCTTTCCAGTGTCCCAGTTAAGGGAAGGATTTGGGATCTGTTCTTGCCCCTAGGTGTCTGCTCAATGTTACACTTGAAAACTAGTTAGAAATTATTGTCCAGAGGAGATAAAAAGCTTTTTCTTCATGAACTGTGAGGGGTAGTACAATTATACAAAACTATATATAAATTGAGCATAGTGCCTACCTCAGCATCCATATATCACGAAGTCCTGATGCTGATGCATGGATCTCTCTCTTATATAATGTATTTGGGATCCATTAGTAAGAGTAGGCATGCACTCTGTGCCACAGGTACCCAAATTATTCTGAGCTATACTACTGCACTGACACAAAGTTTCTAGCAGAAATGTATACCACTGCTCTAAAAAACACAGCTTGGTTGTGATGTGCACCCTTCTCCAAATGCACCATTTTACAGGCTGAATTTTTTTTATGCTATTGTTAAATCTGAAACGCAAAAGTTGGTTTGCTCAAAGTAGATGTTTGAGTTTTCAGTCAGGGACACACACTTCTATCACCTGCCCAGCAAAGCCTGGCTTCATTTAATTTTCAAGCATTTTTGATCTCTTTTAACTCCATTTCTCCAAGCAGAAAGCTCGGAGTATTTAGGTGAAGCCGTGTGTTTGAAGCAAAGGAATTGATTTGTCTTTATCATTTTCTATTGTTTAATTAAGTGGGGCTACTTCCAGAGATTACCTGCAGGTACATTTTCCACACAGCAAACGTTATTATATAGAGAGAAAGTGCAACAAACCCAGTGTTGTGGTTTAACCTCAGCCAGCAACTCAGCTCCAGGCAGTGGTTCACTCACTCCCCTCTGGTAGGAGGGAGGGAATCAGAAGGGCAAAAGTGAGAAAATTTGTGTGTTGAAGAAAGACAGTTTAATAGGGAAAGCAGAGCAAGGAGTTTATGCTCCACTTCCCATGGGCAGGCAGGTGTTCAGCCATCCCCAGGAGAGCAGAGCTCCACATGTAACTTGGGAAGACAAATGCCAGCACTCTGAGCCTTCCCCCTTCCTCCTATAGCTTTATATATTGAGCACAATGTCATATGGTCTGGACTCTCCCTTGGGTCAGCTGGGGCCAGCTGTCCTGACCTTGTCCCCTCCCAACTCCTTGTGCATTCCCAGCCTCTTCCCCAGTGCGTGAGGAGCAGAAAAAGGCCTTGGCTCTGTTTCATGCTGCTCAGCAGTAAGAGAAACATCCATGAAGTACCAGCACTGCTTCAAGCACATACCCAAAACAGAGCCCATAGCAGCTACTAGGAGGAGAATGACCCCCCCCAGCCAAATCCAGCACCATAACCATGCCATGCCTGGGCACAGGGACAGGGCTGTCACCCGGGCTGTGCGGGGACAGTGTGCTGTCCTGGCACCTCCTGCACACAGGCCAGGGGAGGGCTCTTCTGAACTAGCCAAGCCTGCTAACTGAGCCAAACTGCCAGGGCAAGGCTGTGGGGTTTGGAGGGTGATGTTCAGCAAGACTAGTGTAGAACTCTTCAAGCAGCTGAGAGAGATATCACTAGAAATAGTTTGATGGAATTGATAAAGAGGAAATTTCAGCGTAATATTTTGATGCTCTCATCAGTGTCACCAGGACTGGTGAGACTTGTTCAACTGTGTAATAATCATCCAGGAAAACAGATGAAGTTTTGTCACAAGAAAAATGGGAGAATAATTTGACACTTCATTCAGATGTATACTTTCTAAGGGAGTTCTGTACCAGCAGGTAGATAGGGCAAACCAGCTCTTTTCTAGGTCTGGGGCCAACTTCTTATCAGCATCTCTTCTCTGAAATTAGGAGAGCAATCCTACCTTACATCTGACAACTTGACATTGAATTTCTGTGAGGCTTAATGTCTACCCGCAAAACACCTCCACTAAAGTCTCATAGGGATTTTGACTCTGCAATAATGTGACATGAAAATTTCCAAATTGGTAATAGAAAACTCAAATATATCATAGGAATAAGTGATTATTTCTTGCTAAAATATCTCTATGACAGTGCAAGAGACCTGATGCCTATGAAAATTCCATGTCAGTAGTGGAAGGCAGAACACAATCTGTTACTTTATGGACGAGGACGCATGTTTAAAAAAATGTTTAAACATCTCTTGTTTTAAATGCAAAGCAGCTTTCAGGAAAAAAAATGCTGCTTGCCATTTCTAAGTATTTTATCTGTGAGCTGAGTTTTTTTCCCTTTAAGAGAATAGACAGCTCTGCAAAAGGAATTGATATTGGGATACTCATTACAGGGCAATTATAGTCTACAGGAAAGGCAGTCCTGGAACTTCCATGAAAATCTTCTGCCCCTTTTCCACTGGTCATAGATCACATTTTCCAGGCTCAGACATCAGAGGCCTCATAAGTGAGTAATCCGTAGAGGGTTTGCCTTCATCTTTTGCAACCTGCAGGGAAAGGTTTTCTCTGAGATCCAAAGGCTCACTGATGGTAAACGGTTCAGGTGAGACCATTTTCTCCAGCAGTTTTATCCTCACTGAAGTCAAACCTACTGCACTGAGTACTCAGTTGCTGTTTGAAGGGGAAAGGAAGAAAGAAAAGGAATAAAACCCAATCTTTCTCCAGCTCAGTCCAAATGCCTTTTCTGTAGACCTTGGAAACTGATTGCAATTTCAGACAAAGGAGCTTATCTCGTGGGGGCTACCATTTTCTCACAAAGCCCCCTGGCCAAAGAATTGTGTACAAAATGCACCCTAGGAGGATTAAATCTGAGTGGAAGGCTCATATCTCTCTGTCACCTGGTTTTCTCCAGCATGGGAAGGAGTAGTATGTTATCAGCAAGGGCAGGATCCACAGTCTTAAACCCGTGCTTCGTCTGGACCGTGAGAAGTGAGAAACGAGACTGGAACACTCACCATTTCCCTGCTTAGGCATGTGCTTGACAGCTCAGTCAAATGTTTCACCCATGGCATTTCATCAAAGCTCCCACATTGCCCACAACTCCAAACACACACACACAGCCACCCAGAGAGGTGGAAATATTTAGCAAATGACAACACTTTAGCAAATGTCCATTGTGAAGTGTGCTGTCATAGCAGCAAAGGCCTTCTGCACAAATGGCTTCCAATAGCAAGATCCGACTGATGATGCTTGCTTATAAAAGGCAAAATTGCCACTTAAGAGAGACAAAGGGAAAAAAATGAGATCATGGTTAGACTGTTACAATATATTTATGTATTTGGGTGAATTGTATTTGCATCACTGTGTTTCCTCTTGTCTATGGAAGAAAGGAGACTGACATCTGCCAGTCTTTACATTTTACTTTTCTAACAGCAGGACTTGTGCAAATAAAATCTGCTTTATTGGCCACTCATTTATCACCTCAACTAGAAATATTACCAATGAATGGTACTCACATTGCAGCAGTGGATTAAAGAGTTTCCTCAGAAGAGGTGTCTGAATCTGGACTTTTCTCCAGCACTGAGCTCTCTGGAGCAGCTCTCAGTCAGGAGCTGTACATGCCACACCTGCATGGAAGGATGGAACACCTCAGTCAGAGCCCCAGGAAGCATTTTCACCCTGCTGCACACGGGAGAGGCAGGATGGGGAGCTGGAGCATGTTTCCTAACTGAAGGATGAATTTCAAATGCTTCCTTTCCTAGATCCCTGCAGACAGATCTTAAAGGACAGCTTGGTATAGATTTAAACAGCTCTTCTATAAATTCAGACAAAATAAGACAAAAATAAGGCAAGGCTGGTCCTGGCAGGATCCAGGACACTTGTTTGGCCAGACAATGGGTGCAAGGATGTGCAGTTGTTCCTTTACAATGCATGTTATGACAGGTATTTAAATGTATGCCCTCCCACAGCGAGGGGAGACAACCCCTTGATTTTTGTTTCATTGTAAACAGAACAAATAACATTTTTTGTCATTCATTAACTCTCTAATATTTTCTTAATTTAATCTCTTCCACTTTCAATTATGAAAGCCTTTGAGATTTGAGTTGTTAGTCAGGCATGGGGGTGCTTCATTTAAGGGCTTTTTGCAATGGTTTAATTAGCAATCAGAGGCTTATCTGCTTTGCTCTGAGACACTGTCAGAAGTAATAGTGATCCTTTGATACTAAATTTGGAGAAGCAGATTTCTGCTGATGTTTGATGAACTGGGATAGTTCTGATTATTTTTCCTTTCTCTATTCTCAACACCACTATTATAAATATGTCCATTTTCTAGTTGTCATCCAGACAGGTATTCCTTCTCTAACCTTGGATAAGCAGAACTTGAAATTTTCATTACTTAAACAGCAAAATGACTAAGTTCTTGAGGTCCAGGATGACCATTTGGTCTGAAAATACAATGCTGTAGGAGACGTTCACAGTCAGGTCTGTATAAAAATAGGTTGCAAACTTACATGGCAGTGAGCAGAGATACTTTTTATAGCCTCACAGCATCAGGACATGCAGTTGGTTGCTTAGATGTTTGTGATCACCTGCACGTGCCAATTAACTGCACAGGCATTTTCTGCCTAGATTTCCAAATAGATTATGAACCTGATACCCTTTAAAGTGCCTTTCCCTCAGTCGGAAAAAAATACAATTTTTGTTATGTAATGATCTTTCCAATTCAAATCCTTAATTTTAACACATAAAGCCCTCCCCCTGTGGAAGAATAGGCATCAGAGTTCACAGTATACCCACAGACTGGATGCAGTTGCTTTGTTTTAATACATTTGGTGTTATCAAGGGAGAGCTGGCAGTAGAGATCTCAATTGAATACTGTAGACTTTAATACAGGTTACATTTTGAATTTTAAACAACACTGTGCATACTATGAAATTGTAATTCATCAAGCTACCTAATTAATGCTTAGAGATAGCTGAAAAATAAGTGCTGGCTTATTTCCTACAGTAATTTTGACATTCAGAATTATTTTCTGTAGTGGGCTTTTTAGCACAAAGGTATAATATGAAAGGGTGTTAAGAAATATTTTAAGACAATTCCAGAAAGATCTTAATGAGATGTTTTGAATTACCTCATTGCAACAACTAGTTTCTATATTTTCATCAGAAATATAATTTAATTTTTCTCATAGAAACCTTTTTTCTTTTCTTATTTGCTGCTGTGAAAACTGCCTAAAATATTTTAAGCTATGATATTTCTGACTATTTACTCTACATGGCTTACAGATTCTCTGAAATATCATATATAGAGAAGATAAAAATGTATAATCCAAATGATATAGCTTTAAGGCCTTTTTTCCATGTACTACTAAAGCTGTTAAAAACTGCTTTACTTCACTGGGAGTAGAGCCTCTGGGACAGCACAGTATTCTGTGCTTAAGTGGCCCGGAGGGAATTGTCACTAGGATTTCAGATGGGGTTAAGATAGCTTAAGGCCATTATAGGTCACTTTCCTAGCTCGGCCATGGTGCTTTCAATGTCTGGAGCATCATGTGGTACCAGGTACTGAACCAGCCCTGCCTTGGCTGCTCTGGCAGGAGAAGGGATGAGAGGGGAAATGAGGGGCTGCACTGGCTCCCTTCCTTACATCTTTGCAGCTGGGGAGGAGACTGGCTGGAGTGTCAGATATTTCCCTAAGGACAGCTTGCTAAAGAGGGAGTAAATGAAGTGGGAAATACCTACACCATGGCCAGACACTCAACTTCAGCACATCAGAGTACTCCTATTGAAATCTGAATTACTCTGAGGATACCAGCTGAGCACCCATGTTCCTTTGGTCCGGGCAGCTGTAGGAAGCTCAATTGATGGATTGAAAATACATTATCAGAGCAAGAGTAGAAGACAGTGGCAGTGATTAAAACCACAGTGGATCCACATTGTACCTCATATTTTAGATAGGGTGAGCAAAGTCACAAAATTTAAGAACCTTTGGTCTATAAAACAGAAAAAAGTTTTAAGTCAGCACTGTAGAATTTCACAGGAGAGACCCTCTCAGACTTGAGAGAAATACAAGTAACCTAAAAGGCACTGCTCATGATTATATCACTGCAATTGAGTCTTTGGGCTTAAAAGAGTGGCAATGATGATCAGTTACTGATTTCAGAAACATGCTGTCAAGGATTAAAAAAGGTATTTTTTTAATATATGTTAAAATACCATATATATTCTGCCCATTGTATGAGGCCTCAGCATTATGTAGAAGTATTTAAAAAACAAATTATGCTGACAGAATTGCAGAAGAGGTTAATATAACTAGCTCTTCTAATGGAGGCAAAGTGAATATCTGGGCATCTGAGCTAGATCATGGCTGGCTACTGCCTGTGCATGTGTGAATGTGTGTGACTAAAACGACCAGTTTGCACTGCAGAATGCACCACTGGGGAGGGAATGATACAGGGAATGGCTTATGGCCTGTGTGTCTGATGGTAAAAATCAATGACTTGCCTTATTGAAAGGTGCCCTCAGGGGCAAAAAGCAGTGAATAGCTTATTAGTTTGTGTGTGCATGCTGGCAGATGATAAAGCAGCATTCAAATCAGTCATAGAGCATAATAAAGTACCCATCCCCATCTTAAAGCCAGCGTGTACTTCTGTCTCAGGGGAGAATGCCTCCATTAACCCAAACTGTGCAGTAACTCATCTTTAACCACAGAACAAATATGCAGTAGAAGAGGAACCAATAACAATTTCTTATGGTTACTGATGCAAAAAAATATAGCAGATAAATTACTGATGTGTAGGACAAGATTCTTTTTGGTGTAATATTCCATAATTCTATTTTACTGCTATTTGGAATGGAGTGGAAGAGTTCCACTGTGGATCTGGCCTGATACCAAAAATATTTTACTCATTTCCAAAATAAAAGAGGAAAACATAAAGTGATGCAACAAAGAGTAGATGCAAGAGACAGAATGTTCTGTCCTTTTTATCCTGTCAGTGAACTCTGCTTCAGAGTATATTCAAATCATCCACTCAGATACATAAACCCACATACAACTGCGTTGTCACTGAAGTATTTATTGACCTTAAGATGTTGTCATCCTAGGCAAGATGTGCATTTGTTGGGATATATCTGATTAATGCCAATAACGCCTTCAGCAGACATAAGAGTCATTAAATGTGAAGCTTTCCCATAAGAACATTAGGGCAGATCTGGCCTAAGAATTAGAAGTGATGATTTCTCCTGGTTGCAAGGTGAAATGACCAACTTCTGTAAATATTTTCATACTTTAATTATTTCCTAAGAGCTGCTGAGGGCATCTGGGCTTGCATCCATGGATATACAAAACTAGTACAAAGTGTGCCTTTTTTAAAAGACTTGACACGGCAAAAATGCAGTATTCTGCCTTGAAATATGTCATAGTGATGTCCGTGTGGGGCAGAATAATTCCCTTAGCTGGAGTAACTGATGTGAAGTGTTTATTAAATAGACAGATAGACACGTGTACTCTCACACACACAGATCTGCTAACATTACGATAGCCACGGCACTCCCTGAAGGGAGTGGAAACCAGAGGCAGAAGCCCTGTCACCATATTGTTATATAGGAAGGTGCTAATGGCTTCCATAGCAGAGCTCTGAATGAAATGCTGTGGGGAAAGAGCTCAGCACGGAGCAGTGGCATCCAGAGAGTCAGCAGGACTCTCGCACCCCTTACCCACACGTTCCTGTCTTAGACATTTCCCAACTCCCCTCTGAAGGAAGAGCGGTCGCGCTGTCTTTGCAACCCCGCTTATCCCAAAGAGCCTCGCAGCAGGCAGTTTCTCAGGTGTGAAGTCAAGGGAAACAGGAAGGAAAGTCTGACTAAGCAGCTGGATTCCACTGAGATTTGTGCCTTGGAAAGAAGTGGTGGAAGTATTGGCGAATAGGACAGAGACACCCAAGTAGAGAAATCTACAGCTAGAAGTTTTCCCCTCTTCTTAAGGAAGCAGTCCTTATCAGGCACAAAACATGTTCCTCTTACATTTAGATTAATTCTTCACACTTCATCAGTGTAAAAGACTATTCCCTTTCTACTGTGGCATATGTATATGGCTTTACTGACTCTACAGAGTAATTCAAAAGAAAAACAAGAAACAGAAGCAAAAATCCCCATCTACTTGACAAAAATATTTGTTTGTTTGACAGGTATAGATATACCATGCTGCAAAGTACTGGCCATGAGATAGAGCACTCGTGCTCTTCTCTTACTTTGTCTTCTTCAGAAAAAGTCACGTGTAATATTAGGCTGTAAACATTTTCAATTACTTATTTCTTCATTCCACCATATAAGGCACTATTTTGAGGGTGGTCTACATATGGGAGCTTGGACAAGCCAGTCCTTGTGTGGCATTTTCCCCCCAGCTGTGTAGGGCAAAAGCACAGCAGTAATATGATGTGAGAACTGATTGTGAAGAAAGATGGTGAGATGGCAAAATCCTTGGTAATATGGAGAACATATGTATCTAAGACAGATTAATATAGGCATGCTTTATGAGATGTATTATAAAAAATGTGTTTGAAATTTGTCAACATTGCACTGGTCCATTAAGGATCAATCTTTTCCTTATCATTGCATTTTGGGCTTTCAACACAATCATGAAAGAAATAACACTGAGAGAATACGCATGCCAGCAGAAGTGGAGGAATGGGAATTGCACTTGGAAAAGGAAGTGGGTCTTTCTGTAACAAAGACTGCCTTTATCTCCTCACAAGCCATATGCTGAGGAGGGCAAGCTATTCCCCAGATAAACATGCAGGAAGGAAAAGCAGATAGAAAGGCAAAAATGAATCCATTATCACTGCTAATTTTTTAGAAAGGAAAGACAGCCTTCCTTGTACAGTGTTCCTCTAGTTCTTAAGAAGATACAGAGTGGTTTTGGACTTGAGAAAAGAGAATCAAAATGCCTGTGCTGCCAGTATGGACAATTTCCCAGAAGTTCTCTCCCAACCAAGAGTAACTTGCAATCAAGGCCAGTCACTGTACATTGGATTATTATACTTGTCCTCAGAAAGTACACACTAGTAACTTCACTGGCTGGGTACCTCAGTCTCTCCTAACTCAATTCTCTCAAAAAGAAAAGAACAACTGATAGCCTTATCTGAGGACTGATCCAAAACTTGCTGAATTCAATGTCTGTATCCATGTTAGTGTTTTGGATGAGACAAGGCTTGTCCTTCTAGAAAAAAATCCTCCACTTTTCCCCAGTTACTGGGCTTTGGTTTGCTCTTGGAGAGCACTGGATTCTGTTTAAATGAAACTAAATGGGAAATGCACTCCAGGAGCATCTCTATGCATGCCAGCTCATGGTAGGAGGTCAGTCCATGAAACCAGACTAGAACTCAAGTAACCTTCCATTCCCTAACACACACCCTGTAGGTGCCAGGTCCTTAGCAGCCACTCTTTCAAGCTTCAGATACATTTCTGTTGTGCTGCCCTCCTTGTGAATAAAGATATAGCTAAAGAAATTCCTTCTGGACAACTGACCCATGCACAGCCTGACAAAATTGAAGAGAACCCTGCACAAAGGGGAAGATTTGGTAGCATTTTAAGTCATGACATAGATTACCAGCCAAAATGGGAAAGTATGTTTTGTTTTTCTGTAGTTTGACCTTTCTTCAGGAGCTGCAATTTTACACACAGAGAAGAAAATAAATGCAAAAATTACTGAATTATTGTGGACAGTAACATTTTTTTTGTGCTTTCCTAGGGACCTTATAATAACACTACCCTGATTCCCCAAGGAGGTAAATTTGATATTTCTCCAGTGAGAATCCAGACCCCTTCTGGATATTAATCCACTTCACAATGTCATTACGAATAATTTAGCATAAAAGCAGCCTTTTTCCTCACAAGACAAAGCACGGAGACTGAAGCATTTGTAGAACAGTGTGAAAAACATACTGTAGCTGCCTTGGCTCCATTTGGATGGCGTATAAACAAGGAATTTTGGCTGCAAATCCTGTCAGTCTCTAAGTCTTATTTAGGACAAATAGTCAGTAAAAACAATGATAATATAATTTGGCTTGCCTTTTTTTTCTTTTTTTTTTTTCTTTTTTTTTTTATTTATATTCATAGTGCTAAGTCAATGCATAATTACTGGAAAGAATTTCTGACTGAATTTTAGATGAGCATTTTGATAAAATATAATATTGGAAACAATCTTTATCAAACATTCATGCGTAGTGTGAGAGATAAAAACAGGAATCCATAATTCATATGGCAGAATGTATTACCAAGTGTGAATAAGAGGCTGAATTTAAATGAGGGGGTCTGAACAATATTTTCTGCGAGGCATCTGCTTTAATCATTTACATTATTCACTAGCTTTTCCAGCGCTGTAAATCTTAAATATATATTTGTGTTAGTGAGACTGTGTATGTAAATACACACATATATGCACACATACACAAAGCATTATACACATCCACACATTAACACATATTCACGCAGATACAGAAATGTGTTTGTATACAGACACAACAGCTTAGGGCCTGATTACAAATCATTCTACATGAATGAGAAAACTGCTATCGACAATGACGGATTTTGGGATCAAGACCTCAGTGCCTTGGTTTCTCACCTCAGCCCGAGTTTGCAGTGATATGAAACAGATTAAGGTTAAAGGAAAGATAAGTCTTTATTTACCTTAAAATAATTGAAACATTTACTTATTTGACACACATTACAGGAAAGAGAATCCCCCTACCCTGAGATGAAATCCTTGAGACCTTTCTGTCAAGTGTTATACCCAGCTGACCTTCTCACCCAAGTTTTCAGCACTGGTTCTCTGTACTTCGGGGTGCAATGACAAGAAAGACCTTGAGTAACTGTGCAGGGCTTGATCGAAGTCTGCTTGGGGGCCCATCCAGACCTGAGGCTTCCTTTACTTCACTGATCCACCTTAACTCAGATGGAAGTAATTTTAATCCTCCTCCCAGTGGTTGACCCTCCTTAGTTTGACTCTGGCTATGCACTTAGATGTTAATTCTTGCCAAGGTAGCAAAAGGAGTCACCTAATGATTGCTGGGTGCTTCACTAAGCCCTACACTGATTTTTGGTCCTTCATGATTAACCAGGGCCTCTTCTCATTGTGCTTTCAAATCCCAGAGCGGCTTTTTGGGATTTATTTGGTTGTTTTTTGTTTGTTTGCTCATTTGTTTTGTTTACAAAATAATAATGCCTTGATTTCATGAAAAGTTATCTAGTTGCTAGTAATACTTAATGCTTTCATACAGGTACACTTTATGTGTATAGCAGCTGCTGGCTCAGTTTTCACTTGTGCGAAGGCAGGTGAGGCTGATAATGATTCTGAGAGCCTGCTGCCCCCCACCCCTCTTCTGGAGGGACACCGAGATAGTCTGTCTCTTCCCAGTTTGGTTGCTGTGTACAGTTCAGCCCTCTTACTGAGAATTCCTTTTCAGAGACTTCCTTAGGACAGTGTAGAACCAAAGGAAGATTCATGAAGGCAAATAACAAAAGACAAAGGCCAGCAGTACCCAGACGCAGAGTCTGATGCTCACATATTCATTCTGACATTTTATCCCACATAAGGAGCATCCGCTGTGCCAGATTCTGCGTAACTATGTCATCTGCATAACTAATCCTTTTATTTCCATGTCCCAGTTTAGTGCCTGGTAAAGCAATGTCACAAAGCAGTAGCTGTCACTTTGTTTCAAGAGAAGGGCAGAGGACTAGAAATGGCTGAGTTCTACTGCACCTCTTCTGACAGGGCACAGGGATTGCCTGTTTAAAGAAATCTGTCTCTGCTCCTTCCATTACTGTTCATTTGTCACAAATAACCCATTTTTTTCCCCATTGGAACTCTGTGTGCCTTTCCCTTCTATTCCCTTTAATAATGTGTTTCTTGATTGTAACAGATCTGTTTGTCAGGTCAGGAACAGCTGGTATTCTTGCACAGGAGGTTGTTTTACTCTGGCATCTATGTGCTTACTTCAATAATTGTTACTTTCTTGGACGGTAACAGTGAACAAATGATAGAAGAAAAATACTCAAACACTGCAAATCTTTCTTAATACAGCATTCACTGAGTTATATAGGGCATATTAAAAAAATCACATTTTTAAATTATGTACAACAGACAAGTCAATGAAGAATCATGCATGAAATCCAGGCACTCTGAAGACCAGTGAAAAGGAATTTCACCTCTTTTTATGAAGCTGAGACCAAGTGATTAAAATGATTTTGCCCTATCATTTTAATTCTCTTTCCTCTAAGCTTATTTAATGGTGCCCTCTTCCTCTGCTTAACCAAAATGATGAATTAATCCAGTTTCTCCCCTGTGGGGCAGAAGAAAAGCAATATTCACACATCCCATTCTGCCTATACTTCATTCACAAGGCACATTACATTTACCCATTTTTTCCCTCCTTGATTGTTTTATATTGTTATTCTGAGGAATAGACACAGATCATAGAATTTGTGACTGTGAGACATTCTGATAAGACAAGAAATCAGATGCAGTGCAAAACCGTGCAATGTAATTTGGAACAAAGCACTGCTGAGAGGATGGGGAAGAGGGACAGACACATATTTCTAGATGATAAAAAGAGGCTGGCTTGCCCCTTTTGCAAGTATGTGTACTCTTGAAGCAGTTACACAGCCCCAACAGCTCTGTGACCTTTAGCTGGTCACTTGGGAGTTCTGACACTGCCCTCTAAGTGAACTGGGAACCTGGGCTCTGGCTGTGCCCCAGCCAACCCCTTAGAGCACTTGTGAGGGTATCCTCAAAGTCAAATTCCCTAACCATACCTAGTCTGTGGATTGCTCTTCAGGGTTCTTGCGTTTCCTGGCTGGAAATTCAGCAAGTGTAACCCAGGGCCTTTGAACAATGCTCCAGAGCTTGGATGAACCCTTATCCCAAAGTGTCCCTGGTGAAGGTTGCCTGAATCTAACAGTTTGTGTCCCACAGGGCACTGTGCATAACCCCCAACACCAGGCCTCACAAAAAGTCCTGCCACTCCAAAGCACTCCGTGTTTTCTCAATGGCTGTGGCACAGGCAGGACGTGTATCCTTTCCACACACCTGATGCTCACATCAGCACCTAGATGCACTGTCAGCTTCTTGTCCAAGTGATAGGAGACAGCTTGGAGGTGGGAGGTGGTGTAGGTACTTCTCTTCAACATTGTGCATTACTCCTAAGATATTTTGAAAGGCTTTTCTGAAGCAGCACTTTCATTCACAGATTAACGTGGTTTAGATTCTTAGATGAGAAAAAGTTTTTTATCAGAGTTATAAACAGAGTAAAATTGAAAATTAGGCTGTGACCAGTCACTCCTACTTAGATTTGGATACATTCCTGCCTCAGGAATGAGCACTTAGATACCACTGTAGATACTTGTCAGGGAAGTTGCTATAGAGTTTATATATTATCCCAAAAGAGGAAGGCAGAGATCCTGTATTTTCACCCTAATATTTGCAGGGGAGAAATATCTGGCTTACAGATGTGGCTGTGGGCCTTCTTCAGCCAAAGAATGGCCACCAGCCCAAAGCAAGTTTTGGATGGCCTGGCCCATGCACAGTTTAGGCAGTCTCTGTTGCACATCTGTCACGCTGAGGCTGATCACAAACCTCATTCCAGCAAGAGCTGCTATTTAGTGCTATGTACTTGGCCAATGGGCTCCTTCATCAGTGATTCTCTGCTCCATTTAATGACCATGACTCCAGTGGATGGAAATAGGTAATCTCAGAGATGCCAACCTTTCTTGAGTCTGAGTGACAGCTGGCTGGTCTGAGCTGGAAGTCTCGATTAAGATTCTTTTGGTCTATATTCCCTGAGTAATATTTCCCTAGTGGAAAGCTCCTTCCATCTTTGGATAAACCTTAGTGAAAAATAAGGAGTAACTAATGATGTCAGTGAATTTTCTGGGCTATTCTGCTCTCAAAAAGGGAAAGACTAGAAGTGGGATTATGCATTGAACCAAATCTTTCTTACAGGACTGCGGGTAGGGTAAGAGGCCTCTGTATTTGGGTCCAAACTGCAGGATCATTCATTATCCAGACTCTTGGCACAGGGCAAAATATTTTCACTTGATGAAGCCTTTGTCATGGTAATTGATTACTATATTGTCACATCTTTTCAGTTAATCACATCTTTTCAGACACTGCCAAGGTCTGGGTTGACTGCAGCAGGGTCATGGAAGTTATCATTCAGGGAGAGAATAGATTGTGACAGTAGCACAGGGCACCCATATGTTCCTGAAAAACATCTGTTTGAGTGCCCTTTTCAGGGGCTAAAACAGTGCCAAAAATGAAGGCTAGAAGTGGGCAGGGACTTCTAGATGGCACAGAGCATGTACTGGGCAGATCAGTGAGGTAAAGGCAAATACCAGAAGGGCCTTGCTCAGGGAGCTTAAAGAACAGTTTCTGAATGGTTTGAAGGTTTGTCTAACCATGTGATATGTAGATGTGATTCATTTTGGGTAAGTAGTTGTCCTAAAAGTTTGAAGTGTGAATTTGCAATGTGCAGCTCAGGCAATATCACTGGTGGAGAACCCCGGCCAGTGTCAGCAAAACCATTAGCACTAAATGGTGACCCAAAAACTTGAGACAGCCAGCAGACCTCTTTCACTGACCTGTCACTTTTACCTTGGAGATGAGAGGTTGTTTGAGGCCAGTAAGAAAATCCTCCTTTTATGCTTCAAGGCTCAGTAGGCAACATGAAATTAAAGAAAGTGAACAATGCCTTCATAGGTTGACCAACAAAACAAAGGAGATGCCCTTAAATGTATTTCCCACTTAACAGCAGCACCTTAAAAGGAAGCAATTTTAATGTTTAGAGCAATTGAAAAATGACCCAGAACAACTAAATCCATAGCAGCAAAGATGAAAGAAAGGGCATACCACCTTTTTTGTATGGTCAATTTCTCCTTAAGGAAGATAACTCAAGCCCATGTATACATTTATGAAAGAGCGGATTTAGATGAAATATTGAGCTGCAACTTGAACAAGAGCAATGTTAAAAGGTAGTTTTCTAATAAAGATTCCATCCGCATAAATAATGGCTTACTGCAGCCTAATAAACCTACTCCTCCTACATAATTATGTAGGAAGTGTAATACTGTGTTGCCCTGGTCCAACAGTCTCCTCCCCGTCACACACTCACACACAAATTCCATTTGTAATTAACAGGAAAATTCTCTGTATTAGTTTTCTTTGCACTTTATAGAATAACAGAGAGATTAATTAAGAGGTCTGTATTTCTATTTCAAGGTTCAAGTACTTTCATTGAGCACATTGTGCTTTCAAAATCTGTAGTGTCAGCAGAATTCCTTACTTCAAAACACAGACATTTCTCTTCCTTAAGTTTTACTTTTATATATGCATTAAATGATTGTGGGTAGTTAGGAGGCCCAGATCACACTCACCTGTTATGTATCTAAGCTGTGCTGTATGTGTGTGCAACACACACATAGAAAAAAGTTTCAATGATGCACATGACTTACTGCTGTCTTTAAATATAGCCTTTCATTATTCAATCAGGCAAATGAATAAACATTTTTTCCTATAATTATTATCTTTTGTGACATGTTTTTTCTACTTTTTCTTTTTTTCCAGTGGCTGAACCATCCCATTGAGAGGACTATTTATGTTGCTGCTAATCCTAAAAAATATTTACTTTGTGACTAATTTCTGTACAGGAGTAGTGCTCCTAGGTGTGAGAGTTAGTTTGGACAACAAGGGCTGTGATGTAAACCACTCAGTCCTGTTAAGCAGAAATCTTTGAGTTTTGCTCACTAAGTTTACATCTCTCCTTAAAGATGAACAGAGATTTAAATGACCACCCTGAAGAGGAGTCTTGGTGTCTGCAAATGAATATACAAAAACCAGGAAACAGCAAAACTGTACTCTCTTCCACTTGTGCCCAGAAAAACACTTCTCTGCTGTTGTGCCATAACTCTAGCTCTGTGAAATGGGAAGGGATTTCTCTGGAATGAGAGAAATGTTATCTCATGACAGAACTGGATGGAGATCTGGGGCCTGACTTCTGCTTGTTCAGTTCCTAAGCAGCTGAGTAGTTTCAGTAACTCCCATGGAGATCTGCAGGCATCAAGAGCACTCACTCACTAATAAGGCACTGCCAATCAGGCATTAAGGGGCAATGCTTTTCTGTGGACCCTTGTAACCAAGAATTTAAACTCAAGGTCAGAGTTAAAATGAAGAAAGGAAGGGAACAATTTTCCTGCAAGGCAGGGGCCAAGGAGTTGCACTTTGAAGCCGCAGCAATTCTTTTATGAAGACTTTATTGTTGACACCATCAACACGCAGAGTCCTCATGAGTGAGAAAAACACTATCATTAAAACAAGAGGAGTGCCAGAGGCAACTGATCATTCTGGGATGTGCTTGCAAGGGCACCCTTTTTGTCCATCAGGGTTAGCTAAGTCTTACTTTATATGGTCTTGCATAATGTTTAATATACATTTATCACCAAAAAAAAAAAAAGACTAAGCAGCAAATAATAACTAACAGACCTAGATCCAACCATTTACTTTCTAATTTGTCACTGAAAAGTTCTTGAGAAATAAGGTATGTTTGTATTTTTAAAATAGACTGTAGTGAAGTGTAATAAATTCAATATAAACTGTGAAGACAGTTGTAGCTGATCTGCAGCATATAAAAACATCTGGGACCAGACTCTGAGATGACCTCAGTACCTACTCACTTTCATTTCATGACCATGAATAGCATTGCTTAAAGACTAAGAAAAGGAATGGGATTGACATTTATTAGCAAATATGTTCTAAAAATGTTTTAAAGGCCTAAGGCAACTAAGTGTATAATAAAATATTCACTGACTGTTCCACATTAGTGAATATACTGGAATACAGTGATTAACATACCATAACACCATTGTTTTAGACAAAGCCTGGATGGTAAAGATAACCCAAAAGCCTAGCTCTTATTCAGAAAATGCAGTGGATGTCATTTCCCAATAATTTGGAATGCAGCTAAAAAGTTTTGAGAATTTTTGAAGTTCCGTTCAGCAGAAAATTAAAAGACAAGCACTAAATCAAAGCAAATAGAAGAATCACAGAAATGAGGCATCGTGGAAGAAAAGTCTTGCCTCTGTGCCAGCAGCAGTCACAAAGCTGACAGGTTCCACTCCTGCTCAGCCCCTGGGCTGCATCACCATTGTCCATTTCAGGACCTGAGCATTCAGGGCTGATACATTTCAGTCAGACAATCCAACCCAGAGAGTAGAAGAGCTAAATAAGGTAACTAAGATAGAAATATCAGTTTTTTTTGGGAGGATGGATAGATTTTTGTGTGAAATAAGACCTTTTTTTTTGTCCTGGAACATTTTCTGAAATAATTTGCAATGCTAAATAATTTTTGAAACAAAAAATTTTTAAGATTTTTATCTGATATACATTGGAAAATCTTAATTATTCTATCAAGAAGTATTCTGTTTGAAGCTTACTTGCACTGCCTGAGAAAGATCCCAATGAGATAATGTTCTGCAGGCCTTTTTCCAATTTCCAGTTGTCTTCTCAAAAATCAGAGAGCCACTTGGCAGTGCTTGCCCTCATTATTGAGAGAGGGAGTTGAAAAGCATTGTCATGAAAACATTATTTTTAAAAATCAGGAATAAATATTCTGATTGTTCATGTTGATTGACTTTAGATAAACATATTGACATAAGACTGTATGCCTACACCAAAGAACTGATACAACATATATAATTTACAGACAATTATTCATGATAATTTAATTAGCTCTTTGTTTCCCCTTGATTCACCACTCAACTGTGAGACACTTTGTCACGAATCTGCAGAGAATGAAAAAAATCAGAAATGTAGTGAAGCATGTATTTCAGAAAGTAATGAAAATTTTACACTTTCTAAGAAGTCTTTAACAGCCTGTCATCCAAGGGAAAATCCCCACAGGTCTTCTAATCCCAAACAATATTTTTGGAAAATCCTGTCATCTCTTCCTACTACAGCCTTCTGTAATTGAGACTGAGAACAGGATTCAGTTAATCTTTGGGTCCACCTAAGTATTTATCACCCTTCAAGTCTGCCTTTCAAGGTTCCTACATGAAGCTCACTGTTTTTTGAAGAGTATACTGCTAAATCATGCTGTGCTGAAGATTTCTTTATGCAAACAAGGTCTGTTTTAAAAATTGAAAAAAACCAGAAACCAGAACTATTTATTCCAAGCAAGGGAAACTCCATCTGCCTTTAATCAGTACATGGACAACAAAGAGAGGGTGCAGATTTTCAGACATATGCTTTTGCACAGATGTGTAAGCCAGAGATTGTGGGTGTGTAGGACACAGGCACACACATATCCCTGTGTGTAAGTTTATCCCCATGCCCCTCATAAATGACAGACACAGGCAGAATTGTCCTTCCTCACCAGTTTGTGTCCACAGGTTTGCAAAGCCATTAGAATTTTTTTTTAAGTCAGAGTTATTCTGGGGTATCTCATAAACCAGAAAAGTTTTAGAAAATGGTTTCATGTTCTTTTTTAGGATGACGGAGGGAAAAAAAAGGATGTTTTAAAAAGCCATTGACAGTGACAATAGTTATGAGGTTATCCTCTACTAACATGATCTGAATCTGAGAAACCTTTTCATCACCAGTTTAGAAAGTAGAAAACAAAAATCATTATATATCAAGTAGTTGCTCAGAAATCTAAGAGGGCATGAATGGAGTACCTCAATCCATTTCTTAGTGGATAAATATGGATTCACAGTTTGCAAATGCTTCTCATGCTGTCAAAAGTCACTAAATTAGCTATGATCAAGGGCTGATTAGTAATGATAAAGGATATTCATCTTTTTTCCTCATCTAAAAGAGCACTCTTTACAGAACAGAGCAGAACTTAAACGATGGTGGCAGCTTTTTTATACATTCATGGAGTTCAACAAAACGTGGGCCTGCACCTAAAGCTATTGTATCTGGCATCTTTCTCACAGCTGCATTTGTACTTCAGTAAAATTTCATAAATTAATGTATCTTAAACCATATCTGGTTGGAGCTCACGTTTAACCAAACGTTGTTCCTGAAACAGATTTAGTACAAGAGAAGGAACCTTTTTGTTTCCTGCAGCAGTGTCATCACTCAGACTTGCCGGGCCCACACTCTGTCCATCACTACCTGGTGGGGCAGTGAAACACATATCAGCCATGAAACCTCCTGCAGTGATCTCCCTGCTCCTTCTCCCTTTCCCTCAACCCTCACGAACTCTCCATTCCTTCAGGAGCATGCCTGGTTTGCTCTGTGTCTCTAGAGTCATTTAGTTACCCTACTAACCTGTAACAGTGTGAATGCTGTCCTGCAGAATTCCACAAAACTAATTTATTTCTAAACCATGTGTTTTAATCATTATATTCAGCATATTTTTTCAATGGGGAGTGTGGAACAAGAGAGAAGTGATCTTAAAATATTTTCCTTTATCCTCATTTTAAAACTATGGTGTTCCAGGAGGTAGGAAAATATCATCATTGGTTGGTTTGGGGTTTTTTTTTATGGCAGGAATGGGAAAGGGAACAGATCACTCAGTTTTCTTCTGCTGTATCCTTGGGGACTGTGCCTAGTATATCTGCACAATGCTCAATCAACATATTTCATGTTTTAGGAGGCATAAAGCTGCACCTCATGAGATGCATGGCCCTAATAAGCCCAGTGAGATGTGGCCAGACTTGTCACATTAGTGGGCTTTCAGAGCAGTGCTGAATTCATTGCTTTTTTTTTCCCATAAACCTGATTCAAACTCAGGTCTCAAGCTGAGAGGCTGGTGAATTAACCTAATGTGCCCACTTGACTCTCTCCTAAGTATCATGATAGATTTCTTTTAATCTGCTGCAGAAAATAAATTGGTGAAGAAAAAAAAATAAAGATTTGTACTCTTTAAAGACTAATCACTTTCAGGCACTGTATGGCAAACAGCAAGATTCAGAATGAATCCTTTTACTGCATTACTCATGACAGCTTACAACCCAGACTATTAAACATTCATCAATAAAAATTTAACATCCCATCTTCCCTTTGATATCCTCAACTGCTCCCTACATAAGACAACAAGAAGGCTTTCCACAGCTCAGTGTGATGGCAGGACATCAAAGCAGCCTCCACAGCTAGCCTGCTTCGAACAGTGTCTTGTATTTAGAAAGTAGAGTTGTCACATGGGAGGGGAAAAAGCAATGCAGGAGATTCTCTCTGGTTTGAATATATATAATCCCTCCCAAGGGGTGCATTATGGCCATGTTGTGGCTAAGCAGCAAGTTGCAATTCACTTTTCTTCATATAAGGATATGACAGACCACACAAAAGCAAAAAGAAGAGCTGGAAATTTCCCTTTGTTAAGCAATGAGCACTGCATGCCAGACTGTAACTGCAGGAAAAAAAAGAGCAGGCTTTTGCTTAAAAAATTACCAGGTTTTATTATATCCTGGATTGAGAAATTTCTTGTAGCTACTGTTTGTTAGAGAAGTGAAGATTGTAAACAAATAAATCTCTTTGCTTTCCTGCCACCTACAGAAGATTTGTGCTTGCCATTGAAAAGCCAAGCAGGGAATTTTCAATGGGCCAATTCAGTTCAGTTGAGCAACTTCCATTTTCAGCTACTTAACAGAAAAGAGCTGGAAAATTAGACCCTGAAATAATCCTCTCCCAGCAACTGCTGGGGCTCAGTTGTACTTATTGTCCTGAACCTGACTCAAATCTCATTGTAAGAGTTCTGTGGTGCAGGCAGGTTTTGGGTCAGATGCTAAACTGAACAGTCCTTAGGGTCTTAGATTTGTTCCATCTGCCTTTCTCCTGCTTCTACATCCTAACACTGGTCATTTTTACTGCCTGCTGTCCACCTGCAATGGCCTGGGGTTTCAGCAATGCTCCTGGCCAAAGACTGCCTGTTTCAGGAAGAATGAAGGGCCAGAAGCTGGAGAATAAAGCCCACATCGTACAATTTTTCAGTTATCCTTTTCAGTCAGAACTTTGCTATGAGGAGGGATGTAACACAGTAAAAATGAAGAAAGCAAAAATAAGAAGGCAAGGCTCTCATGGGGGTATGATTCCTAGGTTTTTTAATAATTTGGATTGGAAACTTCCAGTAGCTCAGGATAGATTTTGATAGCATGTTAAAGTATCAGTTGACAAAAAAAATGGAATTTATGTTAGCAAAGGACACAGAAAGAAGAGCAACTATTGTCCAGGATTATGTCAAATTTACCTGGTTTTGCTTAGTCTGTAGTGACCTGCTTAGCAGGTGGCGTACGGTTAAGAAATTTTAGAAAGGACATGTTCCCTGCTGGCCTCTCTGTCATCCTGAGTTACTATCAGAGAATCAAAGTTGTTCAGATTGCACACGGACTGCAATCATACCTGCTACAAGTGTTTTCTGTGGCCTTCTACTTAGCTTTAGTTTCTCTCAAAATCCTTTGCAGTCAGCTCAATTATAGCACTAAAATATCTGCAGAAGAACAAGCTAAGTTTAAAAAAATACAATAGAGGTGATATGTGTATTTTTTTGTTGTTCTTAGATTTAAAATCAATTCCCGGTATTTTAAGATTTTCCCTAGCAATAGCAGCAGCAACCAATATCTTTTACTGAGACAAAAAAAGGTCTGTCATAAAGTCACAAGTATTTTATAGAACAGTTAGGGGTCTAAAAATAAGTGGAAATTAATACACTTTCCTATTTTGTTTCCTCTCTTTAAGAAGTGGATTTTGTTGTTTAGTTTGGGTTTTCTTTTCAGTTTGGAAATAATTCTATATTCAGCAACCTTGGATCTGCCTGTAATCTGCTTAAGGGTTTTTTATTGACTTTCAAGCTCTAGCAGTGAAATAAAATAGGGTGAGAGAACGAAATGATCTGGGTGAGACAAGAGATTTCATTTGATTTTGAGTCAAAAAGGGCCAGGGAAGGAAAATCACACCTCTTTATGTTGCTTCAGAGATATAAAATCATGTCAATACTACCAGGGCAGGCACTGTGCTGAAATCCTACAACTGGTAGTGCAATCAGTAGTCCAGCCACTGGCTATTTGAAAATGGCACAGTGCCTTGTATGTCTCAGACCACACTGTAATTTTTGTTTCAATGCCAGTTCATTCTATGCTAGGCTTGCCTTTGTAATGAACAGGTGTCACAGAATCAGTCATGAAATCATAAAATGGCTTGGACTGGAAGGGACCTTAAAGATCACGTAGTTCCAATGTTCCTGCCATGAGCAGAGAGCCTTCCACTAGATTAGGTTGCTCAGAGCCCCATCCAACCTGGCCTTGGACATTTCCAGGAATGAGGCAGCTACAACTTCTCTGGACAATCTGTTCCAGTGCCTCACCACCCTCACAGGGAAGAGTTTCTTCCTGTTATCTAATCTAATCTAATCTAGAGCTACTCTCAGTTTAAAACCATACCCCCTCATATTGTTACTACGTGCTCTTGTAAATAGTGTCTCTCCATATTTCTTGCAGGGTCCCTTTGGGTACTGGAAGGCCACAATTAGGTCATCCAGAAGCCTTCTCTTCTCCAGACTGAACAACCCCAATTCTCTCAGCTTTCTTTCATAGGAGAGGTGCTCCATCCCTCAAATCATCTTGGGGGGCTCCTCTGTACCCACTCCAACAGGTCCATGCCCTTCCTGTGCTGGGAGCCCAGAGCTGGGTGCAGTGCTCCAGGTGGGTCTCACCAGAGTGCAGCAGAGGGGCAGAGTTCCCTCCTTTGTCCTGCTGCCCACGGGGCTTTGGATGCAGCCCAGGACACGTTTGACTTTCTGGGCTGTGGGTGCACATTGCTGGCTCCTGTCCAGCCTCTCATCCACCAGCACCCCCAAGTCCTGCTCAGCAGGGCTGCTCTGGATCTGTTCATCCCCCTGGATTGATACTGGGGGTTGCCCTGACCCTGCACTTGGTCTTGTTAAACCTCACGAGTTTCCCAAGGGCCCAATTCTTGAGCTTGTCCAGGTCCCTCTGGATGATATCTTGTCTTTCAGGTGTGGCAAAAGCACCACTCAGCATAGTGTCATCTGAAAATTTGCAGAGGGTGCACTTGATGCCCCTGCCTGCATCATTAATGAAGGTATTAAATAACACTGGTCCCAATATAGAACCCTGAAGGACACCACTCATATCTCAGAAAAGTGTATTCAGAATGAAAATTACTTATTTTCTGAATATTTTGGACATTTCCTAGCATTTGTTGTGTTTTCATGAAAGTAATATCACTAAGCCTATATTCCCTCCTGAGATCCATTTCAAGAGAAATTTAAACAGGTACTACATGAGTCACCCAAATGCAGTTTTGCCAGGATAGTGAGAGTAGCACCCTTCCTTTCTCAGAAGCTCCATATGATTTTTAAAGGCAGCATCCTTTGAAGCAGTCTCTTTCTTTGCTCTCTCACCTAGTTAACATTACATTCCTGAGCAAACACAGTGCAAATACACACCATGATTTTTGGTTCTTCAAATATGCTAATACTCTCTGCTTATGGGGTGTGGTATGCAGGTTCAAGCCATGTGGATTTGATTAGTGTAACTTAATAGACCGAAAATTGTATGATAAACATTCCTATTAATAAAGGAAGGCATTTATTCTTTTATTCTTTACTACCAAACTTTTATTCTTTACTACCAAAACTGGTGCAGAAGGCATTTCTAATTTTAAGCAGGACATATTCTTAATATAAAAACCACATGATATGCAGAATAAGGCTTTGCTGCAGGGCAGTACTGCATCTGTTACCTCAAATATGTAAGCTGTGACTATAATTTTAAAAGTAAAATTATCTCACTTTAATACCTGTGCATACAATTTTCATTCTCCTTAAGTAGATTCCAAACAGCCGTCTGTCCCAACTGCAAAGCAATTTGAGGAAATTCTCAGCACTTTGGTCAAATTTCACACCTGTGCAGAGAGACTGCACAGAATGTTTTGTCATTTATGTCCCACTCACATTCAGTGAATCTTGCCTCTACTCATTTTCTAAAAGATGATGAAAGGGGAAGGTGCTCAGCAAGTCAGAAAAGCAGGCACATTTTTTGTAATAGTGGGCATTCACTGTTTTCAAGTGGCTGAGGTAGGTGTTTTGCACAGCAATGAGAGAATTCTCTGGTTTAAAACCATGTCTAGTTAGTCATAATTCTACATGGAAGCAATTTTATCTCTATATTTGCAGAACGATGTAAAATTCACACAATCTTTTCAAATCTGCACCCAGATGTAACAATCAGGGGAAGTGTATTGTACCAGTACTGTTATTAATCTTAAGCTTAAGTGGCGTGAGGGTGTAACAGCAATATAGCAACAACAGTGAAACTGTAAGCTGTATTAATGCACAAGCCAGTCAAAACTGACTTTGACATTTGTGTGGTAGAAGCAGAATATAAAAATAACTCACAACAGTAGAAAATAAAAACATCAATGATACTAGCACAGCTGGTGGATTTCACCACAGTTAAAGAGTTCTACAGGCAACAGGGGGAAGAAAAGCAACTCAACACATTGGACCTCCTCTTCCTGTTGGTAAAAGAAATTTAGGGTCAAGAAGTCTCTCTAATGTCAGCCATCTATCTACACCTGAACATTTTGGTGAAAAACTCCTGTACATAGAAAAAATACTCTTGTAAACTACACTTGCATACTGCAAATCTGAACTGTAAAGAAAATGCAAAGTATAAAATTTTTCCACTCAACCACTTCATTTTAATAGCTGACAATCAAAAACACATTAGCTGCTGTCAGTCACCATCACAATTTTATAATGTTGATATCTTTATAGTAGGAATTTAATCAACATATCAACTAATTTCACATATGTGAACACACCGAAGCTGATTCAGTCATGATAACCCTTTTTATGCTAGAGATTTTCAAATACCTCAATTTTTACTCCTCCAGCTTCCACTGAAATATATTATGAATGAGAGAATTAAAAATAACTGAAATAGTATCCTCAGTCTATAGATAGAGAAGTAAAAGCACAAGCTGTGGGATAAAATAGGTATCACACTGAGAAAACCACTAATATCAAATTTTCAGTGCTGGCCCCAGGGGCAAAGGAGAGCAGAGAATTCAGGGCTGACACCTAAACCATTGCAGCTCAGCGAAGGCAGTGCACACCAACAGCACTGAGGAAATGCAGTTCCCTCCAAGAATGCCTCCCTCAGATACCTCTGAAGTTGAAACTCCTAACACACACCCCTCCCTAAGATAACAGAGGTTTTGTTTGATTACAGCAGTGGTCCCACAAAGCCGTGCTTGCAGGAACAAAAGGTTTGGTTGGCTTGGTTTCAAAGTGGTCTGCCTGGGAGTAATCACCCAAGTGGTCCAACAACCCATAACTCATCCTGAATTACAGCTGACCACCAGAGTGATACCAACAGCACCAGTGCAGAGTCCTGAGCCAACTCTGCATTCCTTAGAGTTTGAATATTTCTGTGTGTTCGTTTCAATCTGAGACAAACTGCCTGAGATTCAAAAGTCTCTGTTAAGGATTGCAGCACAGTTGCTTAACCCTGTATTTGAGCTCATCATTCATTCACAAGCTTCTCCTCCCAGCATGGATTTGGCACAAAATGTGCTGGTCCAGGGATTTCTCACCACTCCCACTGTTCACATACAGACTTTTCACACTGAAGTACTTGGCTGGTGTTGAGCTCTAGACTGCCACGAGTGCCACTGCACTTACTGGGATGCAAACATGCCAGTGAGGGAGAAATTCTAAAAGCAGAAATTAAGAGCTAGCAGGCATTTAACACAAAAATATCTGACCAGCATATGTTTATATACAACGAGCTGTCAGCAACAAAAAGTGGGATGTTGAACTGCTGATGATGTTGAACTGTTCATTTTAGTGCATTTCAGTTGTTTTAAAGGAACTTCTGGTAAACCACTGTTTTGATATTTTACAAATATAACCAAGGCCCTGTAACAAAACCACAAAAACCTCCTGCTGTGAATGTTGTCCGTTGTTTGTTGAAGCATTATTCCCCATATAGCTGTAAGTGGGGAAGACAGAAAGTACATAAATAATGACATTAAGGCACAAAATCACGAAGAGTCACAGCTCTGTATCTAGGGTGACACTCGTCTCAGAGAAACACCATCAGCAGAATACAGTCCACAGGACAGAACTTAAAATCAGAACTTAAAGCACAAGTTGGTCACACTTCATGTTAAAAATCCATTTGAAATGGTTTAGAGAGGATTAATATGTGGTTAATAGATTCTTTTAACACATATTGTAAGCTCTTGTAGCTTTTGTGGTGATTATACGTGGTTACAGATGTTCTATGTACATCAGAATAAAGTCATGAAGATGGTTATGAGTCACATTTGACCCTCCTATAAACAACATATAATTATTTATTAAACACCCACTAATGTTTTATGAAATTTTCACACACTTATGGATTTCTTGGTTCCAGTGCTGACTAGCTGTCATTTCTCAGAACACTCAACTTCCACAATTATAAAACAAAGATGACAAAATTTGAAGTTATGGACCTTAGGAAGATACTAACTAAAGTTCAGGTTCCGTGGCAAGAGTTACACAAGTCGAGTTACGCAGTTCAGTCAATTCTATACATTTATTTGTCACAGAAGAGTTCCATGATACTTAGTTTTCATGAAATAAATTCAGAATCCTGATTAAAGGCTCACTGCCATATTTGGTACAAAATATCCACACAACAGTCAGTGCCAATCCAGAACTAGGAAGAATTATATCTCCTTTATGTACATGGAACCGAGACGTGCAAAGATAAAGGGCCACATTTTCCTGGGAGATCTTTGCCTTCACCTGCAGACCATACTTTGTATACACTGAGGAGAATGCCTGGGTTCATTTTTAAGATAAGGAATGCAGAGCAAAATCCAGTGTTCCAGTTTCCCAGCACTGTGGGATATAGCTGTGCATTTACAACAGGATCATCCTGTCACTACTTGTGAATATCAGACATATATTTAGATAAAGCCATCAAATCAGGGCTGCGGACACCTGGGATATATATAATCCCATCCTCTTTATGTAGGATCTTTGTAGGTCTGCCAATCCCAACTCAAAATAATCAAATCTGAGCCAGGCCTCTTTATTTATTTTTTTTTACTTCAGTTTTTCTTTTCGAACCACCTTAAAAACCAATTAGTTTTTATCAATGAATAATCTCGTTTTCCAAGCTTTCCAATCACATCTTCCAAGTATAGGAGTTAAAACCTTGCTTTGCAAGTTCTTAAACAAAAGCTAAATTACTTCTGAAAAAACAGCATCCTCAAGACTTGCTAGAAAACCAAAGGAGGTGGAAATACTGTATTTTTTGCCATTTCTGAACAGACAATTTCCCTCCCAATTAAACCAGACATTCTGTCTAGAGGGTAAATTTGAATTATGCCCAACTCCAAGGAAGTCCAGGGACCATACATTACAGATTTTCTTGAGTCAAAGAAAGTTAATGTAATTTCTACAAATTCCTGTACGCCACCAAGATCCATCCTAGCATTTTCATCATTTTTATTTTTGGTTGTAAAAAGGTCCAAGAAGAACACAAAAAAGGAAAATAAGCTGAACTATTTTAAACTCAAATTAACTGATTCTGATTAAAAGACTGGGCAAAGTTCCAGTGGTGAGTTGTATGTTTTATACAACCCAGACTGCTTTGCCCTTTTCTTCACATAATGCTAATGAGTAAGAGAGTAACTTGAAAATCTGAGCAGTGAGGTGTGCTATCATTTGGGTTAGTCTGTTCCAGTTTTAAGAAGGATTACAGATTGGGAACTGCAGTTCTACTGAGGTGTGGAGCTGCATTAATGGTTTTATATATAATACTAAATCACTAGACCTGTTCCTGCCATTCTGAAGTATCAGACTGCATTTGATTCCCTTCTCAAACAATTAGACCAAGCATCTACAGTGCAGCAGAACAGAAAAGAGCAAAGGGGTGTCATCAGGTGTTAAGCAAGAAAATGCCTGTATACTCTGCCTGCACCATGTAAACAGCCTGATTTTTGCAAGCCATCCAAAAAGGAAATCAATGCTGAGTACATTTTTGATATCCTTATGAGCCAAACAATATTTTTATCTCTTGTCTTCAGAGGAAAGTAGTTAACACAATTGTTTGGAATAATTTTACATGGAGATGCTATAGTAAAAATTTATAATATTCTGGAGTAACTCCTCAAAGATGACAGTGATTCTGACTTTGGAACAGGAAGGCTGCACAGTTAACTCTTCCAGAAAAGTTATTCTCCAGTAGCTAAACTGGTATGTTTCCTCACGTAAATATGAGGAAATGGCTTCTCTTCAGATGAAGAATTCTATTTATGCTTCTTTTATCCAAGAGAACAGTTTCATTCTCAACTAAAATTGATCTGAGTCCATGCTTCTGTCAAAAGGGAAGATCCCTTCTCGTCCTTCAGTTACATATGCCTACTACTTTTCTCTTGCAAACATTTGTGTTTTTATGATTGCCCAGGGATCCAAAGGAAAGAAGAAAATTAATCCAAGACTGAAAAGGGGTAGTGTTCATCAGGATCAATACCTGATCTTCCTGTGCACAAAGCTCTCTAAGATGCATACTGGCAGAATAAAAAATATTTCAAGTGCAATAAAAGTGGAGATATCTCATTTGGTATCAGTGTGAATTTGTGTCAGTTGAAAGTAATAATGAAAGTGCACCCTGGCATAATTTCTTTTTCCTTCTTTCCTTAAGATATGTCTTTCTTTTAAAAGTATAACATAAAACATTATAAAAATTATAAAACAAACAATTTACACAGGAACATAGTATTCAGGTGAATTTTTTCTTTTCCCCATGGGTAAAAACTAATTGCTACCAAGACAAATGTTTATAAAATGCAAAATTTGATTTATAGATTTGGTCCAAAATATAGGTCATTTAATGTTGTTGGCAAGACGAATGATGACAGCTGGGTTACATAATGCCAGTACTTTCATTTAGCAGGGGACACTTACTGAGTGACTGGCTGCTGTCAGGCCTTCATAGTTCATCAGCTAAATACAACTTGAGGTGCCAGGCCTGTAAAATTGTGTCAGACAGGGGACATTCAGAGCACTTCACTTTATGCTCCTAACTCAGGTGAGGAAGTAAGAAATTACTTTCTGGATCCTATACATGCACTAGAGGGACAGTAGCTTCTCTGGAGTTCAAGTCAAAGCTTAATGAGGGTACTGTAACTGACCAGAGAAATCTCTCCTTTTTACTTGTGACTCTACAGAGAAAGACTTTACTTAAAGGGAAAAAAAAAAAAAAAAAAAAGCTTGATTTTATAATGTTAATAAAAAGAATGAATGATGTATCTTAGACCTTATTGGAGTGAGTTATATAGTCCCAGGTTTCACACTTGATTTGTTTGAAGAGACTGGGTGGAAATGCAATAAGACAGAGAGAGTGAAACTCGTAAATCATAGGAATTAAGGATAAGGAGGAGAAGCTTTGCTTTTCAATTCCACAAGCTCTATAAAGGAAAATGGAATTTCCAGAAATCCAAGACCAAATCACCTTTGAACAAAGTAATCATTTTGTCAAGGAGGATTCTTCCCTAGTCTTCAACCCATGTCTCTCTATCAAAAGAAGACCAAGAGCACTATACCAGCATTTTCTGGCTTCTTGATATTGTTCTAGATCATCAGGAATCCTGAGGTTATAATAATGAAAATTCTTTTTACTTTCTCTTTTTTTTTTTTGTCTTGTGTTTTTTATTAGCTGAGAGATGGAAAAGACTTTTATCCTTTGATTATAGAGTGTGAAAGTGTATTGTATGTACATGAATCTCTATGATCCTGTAACGTTTACACAAGAAAGATGTCAGACAAAGGTTTAAGTATTCTAGAAATAATCTCATAAATATACTCCAATACTGAGTTCTAAACTAGTATTAAGACCAGCTCATTGATTTCTTCACAGTCTGATTTGCATTATTTTAGAAAATGTTAATTTTGCTGTTATGAACAGCAGCCTAGCACATGTGACAGCATTTTCTAAGTGTTAATTTTTAAAATACTTTTAGTAAAATGTGTAGAAGGGAGTCTGTGTTTCTTTCCATCAGCAACGTGTTTCAGGGATCTTTCAGACTCCATCTAGTTATAAGCAGGTTGACCTGAAAGCCCTGAGCAAGCATGGACTCACACAGAATTCACATCCATTCCGATGTGCTGACTACATCTTCACAATTGGCCTTGTAGCTGATACAGCATGATAAACAGGAACTCAAATTCAGACTTGTTTTCCTGCTCTGCAGAAAATGCACTTAAACTTTCTTTTCTCTTGCATTACTCTAGCCCCACAGCAAGCACTAGCACAAAAACTTCAGATATAAATGTACATTTAACCCATGTGCAGCTAAAAAAGGAAAGTCACAGGTGCCAGCAGCATTTGTATTTTGCATACAACCAGTTGCCTCAGGCCACTAGAGGCTACTGTAGGCTAGTAGTAATACTCATTTTCCAGACTATTCTGCCATACATTGTTTAAAAAGAGAGGACATGGAAACAGGGATTAACACACTGGATATAATGAAGTAACTTGAAAAAAAAAGTGAATAAAGTTCATCTATAAAGAACGTTTTTGTCCCCTCCAAAAGATTTCTGCCAAGAGTCTGAACAGTGGCATTAATTAAAAACAGAATTTTTTTTTACTACATAAATTAATCAGTCTTAGAATTATCTTACGCTCAAGGTCTTACAGCAAAGTTTAGAATTTCTTTTTCCTAACACTCAGAACCTCACAAATCATCCTGTTTTGTTCTCAAACAAGTTTCTAAACAAACACAGTAGAAACAACCCACTGTTGCCGTAGGCTTTGACGAATCCTTTAAACCAAGGTAAATGATATTAGATTTGGATTAAGACCCCTCATGTCTACTTTATATTCTCTCTCATTTTCATAAAGAACATAGAGACTCAGGCCTATATGTCCTCTATTTGCTTTATAATCTTTTTTGCTCTGTTCTCCTTCAGATGCAATAACATACCTTTTTAGTTACAAAGAAAAAGTGCACCAACATAAAGCAAACATATCTGGACCTAAAGAAGTTATGTGCATTTCTAATATACAATGGCCCAGTACTCATACCGGAGAGCTCAACAGCTTTTTAAAGCAAAAAAAGAAGTGGGAAAACACATCCAACACTTTGCATGGTTTATATTCTTACCCAGGCTAAGATTTTGGGCATTTGACAAGTGAATAAAAAGCATGATATAAAAGTAATCATTAACAGCATTATGTAGAACTTTTTATGAACATATTTAACATTAGCTCCTAAGGGAGAATTTTAAAATGAGAGATGAGCTGCTGCAAAGGGAATTTAAAGGGCACAAGGCAAAAAAGGGATTATGAACTCTAAAGCTAAAGAATTAACATCAAATTGTTGCTGCAAATTTATTTATTACTCGGTTCTTAAAGCATTTGAACAGATTCACTTACTAAAACAGTTCTAGAGCATTAACCATATTCTATATATATTAAATGCTGATGTTTGTGGTCACTCCAAAACCCTATTTTCTCTCTACATTATGTTAGTACAGTAGCCAGCATGACAGAGGCATGAACACTAGCATCATGTAAGTGAATAATTCAGGAAAGATGATAGTGCAAGGGCACTAGTACAGCAAAAATTGATTCGTGTTTTGCAAACTCTTAGGTCACTGGTCTAACTGACAGCAGTAACCAGATTTTATTCCCAATATTTTTAAAAGCTATCTGCTCCCAGTTAGCTGCTGTTTCAGAGGTTTCCAATTACACTGTCTGAAACAAGTGTATTTTCCCACCAAGATGGTTTTATCTTATCTGGTTTTAACCCCTCTTTTCCAAATAGGCTGTGAAGATAGCACTGCCAAAATAATCACGATAGCGTACTTGGACGTATAGGGGTTATCAGCATCATAATATGGATCAGAAGAGAAACTGGACCACAACTTGTGCAAGGATTTATCACCAGTTGGGTCTGTCAGCAATGATGACTGCAGAGACACATCTCCCTCCTGGCAAATTCCTGCTAGTGCAGGCTGCTGCAAACCTCAGCCTGGCCGGGCGCCCATGCCCTGCTGGGCTGCAGCAGGCCCTGCCTTGGCCTCTGCCCACTTTGGGCTGCAGCAGGCCCTGCCTTGGCCTCTGCCCGCTTTGGGCTGCAGCAGGCCCTGCCTTGGCCTCTGCCCACTTTGGGCTGCAGCAGGCCCTGCCTTGGCCTCTGCCCACTTTGGGCTGCAGCAGGGGACAGGTGCAGAGAGGTGGACGCTGTGCTGCTGGCAGCGTTCGTCGGGAGAAGGTCCAGAGACAGCGGCTGGCTGAGCTGCTCAGAATCCAAACGGAAAGTCAGAGCGGGCGCTAGAGGCGCGGGAGGTTCAAAACAAAGGCGGTCTCTGAATCTAAGTCGAGTTTTGGGCTACACATGCTCTGATTAGGACAATAATGAGTTGTCAGTCTCTGGGGCAAGAAAAGTAACCCTGGATTTTTGGATCCAGTAACTTGTTTTGAGTTATTCATGAAAAGTCATTTTAGGATGCTTCAAGAACATCGTGGGCTATAATGTCTGTTCCTATGAATAAAAAAACACCAAAGGAAAAGGAGCTGCATGACATTTACTAGTAATAAGTTTGGCTTTAAAACGTCATTAACATAAATTACTGACACAAGATTCGTAAGGGCTTTCTAAGCCTTTACACTACCTCAGAGCCAAGAAATGAACAAAATATTAATATATCTCATTCTTAGGGTATAATACTGGTAGTTTGCAACTCTTTTGGGCTCCCACTCCTGAAGTTCTTGGTGGCTGGGCTGGCCAGATAATGTCTTACGGCCAGTGCAGTTTTACACTGCGTAATACACTTTTAGAATTGTATTACCAAGTAGACTGTCATTATTTTACACTTGAGTCTTCTGGAATAGGTAGAATTAGTAGCCTGTTTTCTTTTAAACTAAGTTAATGAAAAAAGAAATATACTAACACAGTGAGACAGAATGATATGGGCACCAGGTCTGTAAGAAGAGTCAGGGACAGAACTTGAACTACTGAAATATCTTTCCTATGCCCAAAACAAGGCATGCTGATGGAAGAAGTATTTGGAAAATTCCATTTTCCTTGTTCTGAATTAGTAAAACTATCCATGAAAGTTATTGTTATGCAGTAACAGTCACAGACTGGAGAAGAATGGATTTTTCTGTCTCCATCTGTGACCAAGTTTGAGGTTTGCATTTTCTTTCATTCCAAGTTATACAAAATTCTGTTCTGCTCTGTGAAGAGTTTAGCAGGTCACTCATTAAAATTACTCTTTTTAAAAGGGCATATACAACAGTCTGTGCTTTCTTGTGTGTTTCAGATAAAAAACTTGTCAGCAAAAGTTGCATTTTTAATGCAAACTTATTCTTGTACAACTCCATTGTAATAGAGATAAGACATTCCTCCACATGAAAAAGAGGAGCTTGCCCAGTAGGGGAAAAGAGAAAGACATTGTCTTAAAATATCTGGAAGGATGACACCATTCAGAGAAACTCTCCACTCAAATAAAAACTTGTCCTTCTGGAAGTTATTTTGTTAAATTTAAAGACAGATTATGTTGTCTCAAGAATTCTTATTGCTATTGTTTTAAATAGCAACTTCAAAGAGTATTCAATGTAAGGTGAATCTTTTGCTTTCACTTCCTGAACATAAACTGTTCCTAGGAATTAGCAAGAAGATTGGGCTGAAGAGAAATGTAATTTAATATTACAGAGTAGTCCAGCATGAAACTGGAGGGCTTCTATTTTGTTCATATGGCTTAGAGAGAAAAGAATTCTGTTCTGTGGCTCCCTTTTCCTTTATGCAAAACTTACAGAATTTTCAACCCAAGAGAATGACAGAAGCATTTCGTTCTACTCATTCACTTCATAGCTCCTCTGGCAAAGTACTCCAGCACAAGCCTCACTTTCCAATGTAGCTGATAGCACACAACGAACGTCTCCCTGTCCTCAGCGAGCCCTAAGCATGTGCTGAAGCACTTTGACAAAGATGGACAAAATTAAGCATATGCCTAACCAATTATTCATGTTTGGATAGACTCAAATGTAATCTGCTATAGCTCCTTGAAGGCTAATTTGTAGTAAATTTAAGAGAGAACATTCATATTATAAATAGAAAACAGATCTAACTCAAAAATTCAGTGACAGTTGAGCCTTTGGGGTGTTGTGTCAAAATAGAATAATTATAACAGGCTAAACTGGAGAACTGCTGATGAAACTAATCTCTATTTCTTGTTGAACTTCTGTCTCAGAATATGATACCCCAGTTCTTGCTGGAATATATGCCTGTGGTAAGAAAATTATTAGTGTTGGCACTGGAGTTTCCAATTGATGATCACATAAAGGATGGTAGTAATAACTCTGATTTCAAGCATCTTAATAACCGAATCTCACAGACTCTTATAATGATTCATTCTAGGGTCTCAATAGGGAGGAAAAAAATCGAAGTAAAACACCTTAATCATAAGTCATTCAAATGACAAATATGAAACAGATTCAGAACCTTATATCCATTTCTCTTTGGTGCTATGTGCTTCTAATCTGGAGAGGTTCCTGGTACAGTGGCTGTAACTGTGTAAGCCATGGACATAATAACTATAACTGCATAGTCAGCCATTAAGAGCAGCTCATATTTTAAGAGGTGTCAAAATGGGTTTGAGTGCCTCAGTATTCACAAAAAGGATGTTTCTCAAAACCACAAAGTTTTTAAATGCAGATGGATAATTATAACCCCAGTCAGTCATACTAATATAGTTAAAATTTATATTCTGTTTATGCACACAAGATTATCCAAAAAGGTATGTGAACTGACTTTTAGCGAGAGATAAGAGCAAGATATTTATATTTTGAAATTATTTCATTTTCACCCATATGTGTGCAAATTTAAGCGGCTATTTCAAGAAATCTTATCCATCATTTACAAAGCCCACCACACTCTTTGATGACTCTTTTGTTCCTGGGAGGAGCAAGGAGTAAAGCTTTTAACTACATAATACAACAAAAGGAAAAGAAAGGATTTGTAAAATTCTTCCACATTCTAAAGGCATGGGAGAAACAATCCTGCTGAGATGGTGGCTGCCAACTCTGCCACTCTGCTTTTTCAATGTTATTCCCTTCTACCCTCTTGCAATTGGTTTTCAGACTTCTCTGCTGCTAATTTTGGTCTCACTGCTGTCAGTGATTTTTAACTTGCTGCTACAAGTAATGAAAACAATGGCAAAATTCAGCTTTAGGGAAGATCTTTACATGGCATTAATGTCTATCACCTTTAAAAGTCAGTACTTCTCACCATGCAAGTACTAACTATGTATATCCCCACAGCTAATCTTTAGAATCTGAAAGGATAAAAGCAAACAGGGCTAAGAACCAACCTGTTATAACTTTCACTGACCAAATCCCATGTTTTCATTAATTCTAAAGAAAAAATATGAATAAAATGCAAAGTACCAGAACAGCATTAGAGAGAAGTGCAGTGGCATTAGCGCTTTTGGTTTTCATTAAAATCAGAGGAATGAGGAAACTGAAACTTCTCCTTCAATATAATCCCCTAGTTAAGTCAAAATTCATTGAGAGGCAAAGACTTTAAAATATTGTACTGTTGTAGCAGAAAAAACACACGTTAATGATTTAAACCCACCCTTTGTTAACAGTGATACTTATTTACATATTCGATGAACATAAAAGCATCATTAGTGACTTGTATGAACATGTTACTCTATATCATTAGGTTTCAGAGAGAGTTTTCAACCTAACAGAGTGAAACTTTAATCACAGTCAGCTGAGTTCAGCCCAATGCAGAAGGAACACTTCACAATTAATTCTCTTGGCCCAGACACAGATGCCTGGAAAATAGATTAAATAGGTCTGCTAAAATATTATTTGCCCTTATTAATGCTGAAGTCCCATATTGCATATTCTCTCTATTCTCTATTCTCACCAATATTTTTCACAGACTAAATTAGATGATTAAAGTTCTTATATACCTTTAAAATTATCTTCTTAGTTCTTTAACCTAATTTTACTTCCTCAGACCAAACCTCTCCATCTCATTGCTGAGAAATTCACCATGCCCAAAATTTCTCCTACACTAAAAACTTTGTTTAGTCAGTTGTCAAAAATATATTTTATTACTTCCTGATTTCCTTCAAATAACATAATAAATAGTGAATGCCCACATTCCTTTTTGAAATGTCATTATTGTTATAAAATTAAAAAAAAAATCTAATTTTTGAGGAATATTGCTTTTTTTCAGTCAATTTGTACTGTCTTATTTTCCATCATTTGTACCCAGCAGTCACAGTGCTTAGCCCTGATTCACTTGATTCATAGCTTCTAACATGTTTAATTGTTATGATTGATTTTCATGTCTTTCTTATCATGAAAGCTATCTTCTATATATTAACCTCAAACCTCTGTTCTTCACTAGTTTTCTGCCTCAGTTCAAGGATTTGAGTGATTTACAAAAGGTCTTTTCTGGAACTGATGGTCTTGTTACTTCTAAAAGCTTTAGCTATTTTTTTTTTTTTTTTTTTTTTTTTNTTTTTTTTTTTTTTTTTTCATTTGGAATGCAAATTCCTTGATAATTTTCAAGTTGCTTAGTGTTCTGTTGATGGGTGGATTGGTCTTTGGGACAGTCTTCCAGAGCATGGGAAGTCTGTGGTTTGCATGGGTGGCTTGGAAAAAGTAGTGTGTCAGAAAAGTTACGAAGACCCCTGAGGGGGTGGAACGAAGTCTAATGGCAGGACATGAGCTGGAGCAGTTCTGGTGCTTATTTAAAGTGCTTTGGGGTGCCAAGTGGCCCTGGAACAGCTTGGATATCAGAAATTACATGTATGATTGACAGGGATATTTTCTACCATCCCCCCAGCTGTGCCAAGTGCAGCTGATGGTCTTCTCCAAGGAATATGAAGAACAGGTTTCTCTAAATTGAAGATGATATCTCTGTTTCTATCTATTGTCTCTAGGTAAAGCATAATTTTCAGGTATTATTGTTTAAGATCATTCAGTGAATACTTAATCTAAATATTGCTTTCAAAATCTTCACAGCTTCTGTATGAGATTCAGAACTGGGACATAGTCCCTGTTTCTTAACTGAAATGCCCTCACTGTCTGCTTTCACTCAGAACTTGTTCTATTTGTTACAAATAAAATTTATTGCTTTACTAAAGGTGATTTTGGATGCTGGCTGGATACAGCTGTTTATGAAACCTATCTTTTAGTAAGTTCACGGAGGACACAGGCTCAAAGGATTCCACAGCTGAATTCATGAAGGCAAATAGACAAATCTTTTCCCCTCCTATTTCTCTACCACTTGCTAATAAGCCCTCTTCCTGAATAATCACAAGGAGAAGTTAATATAGAACACCTTTTATTCTCTAACTACCCCACTCTAATGCCTCTTATTCTAGGGTTTCTTTTTCAAAGCTTTTATTAAAAAGGAAGTCTGTGACAAGCAGTATTTTCCAAAAAGAGTAGTTGTTGCATACCCAAAGCAGTTGCAGGCAGCAACATTCAAACACACTGTGGCTGTAACGTCCACTTGATTTCTACACCTTTCCTCAAGGACTCACTGTCTGCATGGCAAATAAGCAAGGGTTCTTGTGTTTTCATTTCACTTGTAATGATAATCAAGAGGAAAAGGGCAAGCACTATCCTATCACAAGTCATATGATTGCTGTGTAATTACTGAGTTTCTAATAAACAGACTTCAGATTTACTCTCTTGAAATAAAAAAGAATGATTTCAATAAACAAACATAAAAAAATGTTAGTAACTGGCATAAAAGAAGCCTATTCTCTCAGGCTCACACTTGAGTGATGCATTCCACAGTGAAATCAACATAACAAGTCTTTTGTTTTCTTAGCGTCTGTCATTTTACAGTTTTGACAAGTAAACATTGTTTAAGGAAAGAAATGTAAATATTAAGAGGTCTGGTTTAGCTATCAAGGCTGGAAAATCAGATTGACTAAAAGAGGATGCAACCACAGACACTACCTTGCATGTTGTCTGCACTCCAGGCCTTGGAAATGGCAATGGCTGTCCTGATCAAATGTGTCACTTGCTCCCTGAGAAAAACCATGCCTGCAAACACAAGGGCTACCCAGAGAGAGGCATAAGAATGTGGCAGGGCAGCAGAGACAGTGAACTGAGAGCCAGCAGGGCCCACACAAAGGGAGACTTTACAAGTGGGAGAATGAGTGAGGGAGCAGTTACACAACCTGGGTTTGCGTGCTGGCCCCAGAGGAAGTGAGAGGGACTGGAAAATAGCCCTCACGCAGAAGGGAACCCCGTGTAGCCAGAAGCTGAAAGAAAGCTTTTATTGCACAGAAAGATAATGCAAAATCTCTAAGTTGCATGGGGACAACATTATGGAGAGTCAATAACACTAAAGAGGAGAAGGAGGGGGTAAAAATGCAGTAGGATAGTCCAGTGGTGGCCATGTGGCTCCAGGAAAACACTTCTGGACTACTGGAACAGCCTGTTTAGCAGCAGCTCACTACAGCCCTGGGGGCTATACTTGTAATGTGCCACTGTTTGACACTGCAGCCTGTCAGATACAAGGACACGTGTGCCTCCCTCTGTCTCCAGGCCTTTCTGGGACTCTAACACTGCTCTGTCCAGCCTGGATCTGCTCGTTGGGATATTAACTCTGACGGGTGCACGCCCACACTGGGTTCAGGCCTGAGCCTCACTGTGCTCTTTGGACATACCTATGAACAAGAGGTACAGCTGTGCATATGTCAGGCTCAAGTGGATAAAATAAATACTTTCTCATACATTTATTTTATTTTCTGTTGAAATGACCCCTGCCCTATCACAAGCCGGTCAGATGCACCAACACCAAAGAGAGTGGGAAGACACCAAATTATTCAGTGGCATCAGCGCTGTAGCCAAATGCCCACCAAATGCTATAATGAAGGAAGATTTGGAAAATTGGTATTTCATACTGAAACAGTTATACTTTTTCCAGACTCAAGGGGTTCGTTGTTTTGTTTTCTCTAATTAGTTCAGCATTTCCTTAAAAATCAGTTTAACTTGTATTATACAATAAAAATTAACATTAAGATATTTAATGTCAGATTTTCTGAAAATTTGTATTTTCCTGAAAATTTGCATTTCTTTATCAAAATTGAAACTTTAAAATGGTCCTATTTCTTGTAGAACTGAATTCTGATATTTTGGTTAGCTTTAATCTTCCATTTATCGAAGAATGTCACAGTAACTTAATGGTACAGTCACTGACATACAGGAGTGACATCCACTCGAATGTGAGTTTTGTGCCACTCCCTACAAAGCGTGCTGGCTGTTTCAGCTCAGCTCATGAATATGTCCATAATTTTAACTTTGCAGGTGCCTGCTTTGAATTCATGTCAAATGCCAGGGGTTAGATCTGCACTTGTAGTGAGAGAGGAGGAAAGTGACACCTGGTTCATGCCTCTAACTTGGATTTTGGAATGACTGAACAGCTGGTAAACCTACTGGCCTTTCTTAATATGGCACCATCAAGGCTTTCTAAAAATGTGGTATGATGTGTGGGTCAGGCTTGTTTCTTCGTTATTTCTATCACAAAATTGCTTTTGTACAGATTTCCATACTCTAGACTGTGTTAATTACGCATTACATCGTTTCTGTGAACAATTCCTGGTAGCTCAGTCACCGTTCATTTTGACTTGACATATGGGTCACAAGCATCCTTGATTAAGTAACCACGTCAGTAAGCATCAGCTAATCAGAATAAATATGATTCTGAATTAGGAATTCACCCTCCATCTTCTGTGATACTTCTTTCAAAACTGTAGAAACAATAAAGGCACTTGTTCCAGAAAGTGAATACTGGGAAATCCTTGAAAGTTGAAGTTTCTAATAGTGAAACAAACAAGCACCCAAGGAAAACAATGAAGTATTCCTACACACTGTGTTCATACCACTCCCATGCTTATAAGCATTTGTCTAGAGTTCAGAATTCTAACTTTTGTTGCATACAAACAATGTCAGATTCTGAGTGGGTTTTCCTATATTAAAAAAGATTCAGGAACAAAAATGTTGGAATAATGAAAATAGCTGACATGTGACAAACACTACATAGTGTGTCACAAATTTTTATATGACATGCTGAATTTTGAAAAATTTGGGATGATTACTGATAGCATTTAGATTTTTGACTTTTTTTTTTTTTTTTTTTTAATTGTAAAGAGTTTCTAACGGCTCATTCCCTTTGGATATCTTATCACAGCCTTTATTTGATTTTTACTACAAATAATAAGGTCACTGAGCTACACGATAAAAGAATGATATAAATAAATATGTATGTCACGCAAGACAAAGCAAGAGAGATATTCCAGAGCAGCATTCAAGCAGAGAATGGTGGTGCTGTGTACATGGATGATACTGGGCTTGGCACAGAGGTAACAGCAACCCTCCCCTTGCTGCATGGAACGATGACTGGAATTGACCCTGATCCAAGATTAGCAGTCAGGCGTGTCACTGGAAACTTTTACATAACCATATGACAGATGTCACAGAGCATACACGGGATGAATGCATCCTAAGAGTCAGGATAAGCTGCACTTAAAACTGATGTGCAGTCCTTCTGCTTCCTGGGATTAAATGAGATGAGTTGCAGGGTGTGCTCAGTCATTGCAGCACACATTTGAACAGATACTCTGATCTCCTTTTAGCACTGCTGATCTTCCTGTATGTACTTTCAGCTGGGGGAAAACCAGTTGAAAGGTTTTCCAGATTTTAACTTTTTTTAAAAATTTATTTACTTTGATTGTTTTTGCCACAGAACACCAATGTGTCAGGGAATCAGTCACCTGCAATAAAATATTGCCATCTCCAGGAAGCAGTTATTCTGCACCTGCAAGGCTTCTCACCTTGCATTCAAAAAAAACCCCCAGAAAACCTGATAAATTTGGCACCATAAAAAAGTAATTATATAGATAAGGTCCCAGAATTATTTTCTATACAATGAGAAATGCTTGAAAATCTTTTACAAATTAGGATTGTTTTATAATTTATGCAAAACTACAGTATTTTCTAAACACACTCCAAATATAAAATTTGTGGATGGGATTAGGATTAATGTAGACTCCATTCCAAGGTAGAATTTGAAGCTCTCTCTTGCTTTTATCCCCTGTAAATATCAAACTGATCAAGAACTTCAAAGTTAAATGATTTGCCCGTGATTGGCCGGTGATTTAATCTGCATTACCATTCAGATTTCTTGTTGGAGAAAACTTATGTCATTCACAGTAGGAACAAATAACAACAGACAGTGACAACACAGCAACAGAGAACTGGCTGCTTGTAGAAGCAGTGCTTAAAAAACCACAGAAGGTGTGCATATGAAGTTTAAGACTTGTCTTATTCTAGTACTTCTACTATTTTATGTCATATCAGTTGGAGTTTTTAAATTTAATGCGTTTCACAAGGGAACTGTGGACTTTTTAACTTTGCAAGAAAAGTGAGATTTGGTTTACTTAATCCATTTAAACAGCCCACAATATAAAGTGTTAACTAAAACTTCCATATTTGTATTCCATGTAGACTCTTTCTCACATCTAGTACTAGACATATAATAGTAAGAAAAAATGGAGAATGTAAGGAGACCAATCCTTGTACAAAACAGGAATTTGATATTTGAAATACGTGGATTTATGCCACTGCAAAATTGATTTCTCAAGGACTGCATCAACTCAACCACCTACTTGGCAAACAAAATTGTAATCATATAATAAGACCATAACCAATGTTTTGTGCTATACTCTCAGCATAACAATTATAATTTCCTATCTGGAAACAAAATATTTAAATTGCTTCTGCTATTCCTTTTAGTAAAGGAGATGTGACATGTCATATGCAATACAAGAAAGAGCTAAGCTTACACCAGCGCAGTCCCAACAGAATCAGCCCTGCTGAACAAGTCAGGGAACAGAAAACTTGGAATGCTTATAACACCTGCAACTTCGATGGCCTAGGAAGGAAGGAGAGGGGATCCTTTATGAAGTCTCTCAGGAAAGGTTTGTGTGAATGAAAAGAAAGCACTTTAGATGCAGCACCTACCTGTCCATCCACACAACCTCATCACAAGTTAGGAAGCAGATGACTCTGCAGGAGCCTCCACTGAATGAACAACTTAACATCCATGGTCTGTTTTATATTTCTAAATCCCTTATTTGTTTGATAGTACTGACTGGTCCCTTAGACTAATTTAAAGTCCTTGGATGAGTACTTCAATTACAAGGAAAACAAAATGTAAACAGAACTTGAGATACCTATTAAACTATTTAAGTGTAATGTAACATTACAGAGCATAAAAGCGTCAACTATCTGCCACTGACAAATCAATTTTCAACTAAGAAAAAGAAAATTCCTTTAAAGCTGTCAACAATGTCTTTCATTTGAGATGATAGAAACCCCTAGTTTCCAAGTCTTGGAAACATGGAGTAAGTCCTGAAGGTTGTCCCACTGATAGCTGGTTTTTAAGACTCCCAAAGATTCACACCCATTAAACCCCTTGGAAAACAATAAGTAAAATTTCTGAAACCTTCATGCAGGGGGCATATGGATTTCACTGTGTGAAAATCTAAATTTTATGATAAGAGAGATACAGAGTTAGGCTAAGTAAATCCTCCCATTCATGATATATTGCACTGAGATCTCAATGGTTGCAATGAAAGCCATACAACACACAGACAGGTAGGATTACAGGAAACAAACATGTCTTTCTTAGGCTAAATTTATGGGTTTAACATGGACTGAAATACCAGATGTTTTCAAATTCTGGGTTACTGCAGACAGAACGTATTTCTCCACTTACACTCCTGTTACAGTCAGTGGTTATGGTTCATGATCAGCAGTATCTACTGCAGATAACAGGCCTAAAATAATCAGCAAGAACACCTAAATTTTCATCACTCTTCCAACAATTATAACTATAAACAGAGCTGGTCCTGGGTTGGTTCAGAGCTGAAACTAAGCTTGTATTATTTGCACCTTTTCCATCCCCATGTGCTACATCAGGAGGCTTCAAATCAGACTTTCAGCCCTCCCCTCCCATTCATACAGATGCTGAGCAGCCTGTAGCTCTCTCATTACCACCACCCCATGCTTACATGTTCTCTGCCACACAGCAGGAGACAGACTGAATTGTTGCATAGGTCCCCAAAAGCAGCCTTATTTCAGGCAATCCTGTATTTGGCAAAGGATGTTTATTAGGCTTGTGGGCTGTGACAATATCTAAAGCCTTAAATGCCCTTGAGAAACATGGAAGAGAGACTATCTTCTTGTGAAACTGATATTACATAAAGCACGAGTGAGTGATTTGAAATCCAAAGGAGTTCTGCTATCTGCTTCAGTGGAGCTGGATTTCAGCAAGAGCCTATGAATGTAAATCTCATAAACTGTAATATTCCCAGGCCATATGGTCTCCCTCTGTGCAGACGCTCATGGTGGAGGCGAAACAACACTGAATCACTCAGGGCTCTTCCTTCTTTACCAAGCACAGGCACATCCCTCCCTGTGAGTCTTCCCCAGCAAGGGAGGGAAGAAATCAGTGCTGTGGATGTGGCCTTATATGTATAATTCCTCAGCGCTTTGGTGATGAAAGATACATCAAACTCTGATCCTCCTAGACCTCAGTACTCTCCTGGACTTGATGTCACTGCTGTACAGGAGCTGCATGACATCCTTTGTGCCTTTGCAGACGTTTGTCCCGTACTGCTCGGAACCACGCAAGGCCACGCAAGCAGCTGAAAGAAGCTTCTTCTGGACTTTGCCTTAGAAAACCCTGTTATTCAGTGAGACTGTGAGGCTATCAAGAGCTCCTCATTTCACTGTAACTTTGCCTCCCAAAGGAGACAAGGGCCTCATAAGGAAGGTCTCTACGATCTTGAGGGAGAAAGGAGGATTTCAATGTACTAATATGAATGCCAAAAACCAGAGGGGTAGATTTGCTTTCTTATCTGTGAAGATAAAGATTAGATGAGATGAACTTGCCTTTGCATCTCTTCTATATTTTAAGGCACTTACCCCTCAGCCTTCATCTGGATTACTATTCCCAACAGAGTGTTGTGAAATTATTCAGATAAAATACTTAGAAGTGTAGAATTGGCAATTTTATATTGTCATTTTTGAAACCTTTATTTAGGTTCTACCTTTTATTAACCTCCAGGGTTCTCCTATTGTCTCTGATGACATTATACTGCATGAAAATTAAGCCAAAGATTTTCACTGGGAGCTGTGCTATTTCTCATGACTTGGTAGTGCTAATGTTTAAATTCTAAGTCCTCTTACTGCTGATTAAACCTCCAAAGACGACAGGAAAATTTCTGCTTCACTGCTAGAAAAGAAGAAATCCAGCACAGTTTGTACCAAAGAGATCACTTGAAGAATGTACATAAGGTTACTGCATTAATGAATAAAGCAAAGCATTATCATTTTTAATAGGAATTAAACAGCTAGAGGGAGAAGCAGGGCAATGCTGTGATCAGTGCAAAGAAAAACAATCTAACCATTTTAATTAACTGTATTTTAATAGCTTTAGTTATAATTGAATAATTTAAATACCAAGGGAAATAGTTAAATCTCCTAAAAGCCTTCTTTTTATTTACATTTTAAATACAGTTCATGGAAAAGGGGTGGCACTGTAAAAGCTTAAAATAAATGGGTGGGGAAAACCTTACTAATTTGTGCAGCTGCTGGACCAACAGAAAATATTTATGGGACCTTAGTCATTGCTCTCTGCAGGAGCTCCAGTCCAAACCTTAATATATTTTCTGCTTTTCTCTCCACTTCCTCGAAGTATTACACAGCCCCTGGTGCTGCTACGCTTGACTGTTATAACCATAAAATGCACAGAAAGCTAAATGTGAAGCAAGGATCCTCTAATCCAATTTTTTTATGTAGGCATCGGTGAAGAGGATCACCACAGAAAATAAAACTATTCTGTCAATGAGGAGTTTCACTTAGATTTAGGCAGAATAAAGATATTTAGACAGAATGAACTGACACACACATTTGTCTTATGTAAAAAACCCAACACCAGTCATAAACAGAGCCCTTCCCTACTATACTTCTCGTGTTTCCTGTAATGATGATTATTGAGTTCTGTGCTGGTTTTCAGAGTCAATCTGTTATGAGCTTTGTGCTTCCTCCCATGCAGACTTTACCTCTTCATGGTTTCACTGACTCTGTTCCATTACAGCAGGTGAAGTGAGAGGGACAGGATTCCAGCCCTGTCTGTCACTCCATCAAGTCTCTGAATGTACCCTGCCGTGCACTGAGCCCACTGTCCTGCCTGCCACAGCACCCAAGATGCCAGATGTGCCTTTGCAGGGTTAACACACAGTATATCTCTCTGTGATACAATCTTCTGGCGCTCAGAAATTTTTGCAGTTTAACTTTCCCAGCTAGAGGAAATATTTCTGTGTTTGAATAACACAAAACAGAGTTTCCTTCCAGCAGTATCTCCACACGACCTTTGAAAATGGTGTAAACTTTTCATGTCCAAAGTATCCTATGGTGAAGCCTCTCTGCCATGCGTTGCCTTCTGCGGTTTTGACCCTGCCATTACTCGAGGCCAATTAGTTCTTCTCTTAGAAGTTACAATAAAGGATAATTTTCCAATCACTTCTGCTTGCTGGTTGGGATTTAATAGACCTCTGTCATATTCCCCCTCACTGGTTTATTCTCCAAACTGACGAACCTTAGTCTGTTTAATCTTTTTTTTTTTAAAGTTCTTCCAAACCTTTGATGTGTCCTTTCACACACCTCTACCTCTCTAAATCTCCTAAAACCTTTTCAAAAACTGAGAAACTGTAAATGAAGACAGTATTCTGTTCACACATTTTTACCTTCATCAAAAGAATATTTCTGGTTTTCTTCCTCTGTTTCTCTTTTTTAAGATTTTAAGCAAAATGTGGAACATATTATGGATGTGCAGCATTTCGCAAAGGATAAGGTCAGTAACTCTAATACCTGGAAATAATTAATATAAATGCATAAATTAAAATATCTGTATACTCTTCATGAAAATATGTAAACCCAAACACAGCTAAGGGACAGCTCTTACTATTTTTTTACCAGTTGTTAATAATGACAATATTAACTGAGTAAAATTTTGTCAGAATAATGTGGTTTTTAATAGAATTATTTGTAAAGTGTTCAAAAATCCTGATCCAAAAGCCAGCCTATAAATTTTGATAGGCTCAGATTTCTAATTCTGGCTCAATTTTTCTGGGAATATAAAGACAATGCTAATGAATCTCATTTTTATTGCTTTTCTGGGAGCCTGAAGTACATTAGGTGCCTCACAGGCTAGGAAAGAGACTGGAGTCAGTCTCAAAATGCTTCCAACCTAAATACACAAATTTGATTAAGAGTTTGGAGGGTGGACCCAACGTAAAACCAAGATGATCAGTCTGATGTGGCTGACATTTTTCATTAGGGGATATTTGGCAATACTGTTATTTCAAAAATTCAGTTCTTCTAGACATTCTCTCATGTTTGATTCCTGAAGAACTTAACCCATCACAATCAAGGTTAACATTTTACTCTGCTTTAGTTTTTGCTTTCTCATTACTGGAAAAGTCCTGGCACACCTGCTTGCTGTAGCATGCCATACATTTGAGTAAAACCAGGGAATAGGATTATTTTGTTGCCATGAATCCCACAACTGAAGAATCCCACAACTAGCAATTCTGACCAGATTCCAGAGGATCTTTGACTGTCCCAGTGTACAGAGTGATGTGAACATCTAATCTAATTTGCATCTTATGCCTTTCTGTTATAGAAATACAAAATAGGAGAAACAGGCAACAGGCGTCCAAAGTTTCAGTCCTGGCTTGAATTTCTCACTGATTTCACTGGAAAATTTACTGCTTTTTATGAAATACATGAAAGTTTAAAAACCCAACTGAGCTTTTGGACAACTGGTTGCAAGACTGTCTATTGACTCAAAATCATGTAGAGTTAATTTTCTGTATTATTCAACATAGGATATAATTAAAATTCTGAGCTTCTTTAGTTTCCTGAAATTCCCAACTCACAGAAAAAAATAGAATAAAGAAAAAAAACCAAAACAAACTTTTATGAAGCCATAAAGAATTGTCATTTCTACATTTTTGTTATAGTCTAAGAGAAGCTCTATTGCTATTTCTGATTCACGTTTAAGAAGAAATATTTTATACAATGATTCTGGATTCCACTTGGCAACAATGAACTCACACTGTTTATTTTTGAATCCTGAATTAATTCAGAATATATTTTTCTTGGTATTTCACTTCCAAGCCAGGCTTTGTTTCTGAAAGTTAGAAAGAGAAGGCTAAGAATAGAGAATTATGATAATACCATATATGGCAGAAGAAAACTCATCCATCTAAGATCAAGTTTTTTCCATAGCTGGAAAGCACTAAGAAGAAAATGGTGTTCAGCTGGTCTCTGGATGGGGAATATTCACACTTATAAAATATGTTGTCATTATTGCAGTAAGGAGAAGAGAACATGAAAAGTGGCAGCAGAAAGAAATTCCAGATTCTGGAAGTGAGAAATTAGAGAAGAAGAAGTCTTGAACTCCCAAAAATTGTCTAACATTTGTAGTAGTAGTAGTAGTAGTAGTAGTATTAATAATAGGCAATGAGTAAATTGAGGCAAGAAAAAGCATAACACCACTTTATTTTATAGTATCTGCCTAAGTATATTAACATAACGTGCAAATCCCAGACACACACACAGACTGAAGAAAAGGCTGTATCCACATTTGAAGCTTGAGGAAAATACATGTTTATGCTACTGGGGAATATGGAAATGAAAAGTCAGTGGGAATCCTGGGGACCAAGGTTTTTAGAAGATATAACCCATATCTCTCAATCAGATCTTGACATTCTACCAATTACATTCTGTATGTAAAGACACAGTCAAAAGTTTTAATACTGATACCATAGATCCCTGACCCACTATCTTCTAGATCAAAATTGTTCAATCTCATTTCCTTCCCTCAAGTTTCTTTGGATATCAACCAACATACTTACTAGGGATCTAATCCCCAGTGACACATCTGGTGTGGGTGGCACTCATTAGAATATGCTTTCCAATAAGTGATCTGCTGAGGTTCTGACATAATAAATGCATATTTTCATTATCAGTCATTTATTCCCTGCCACTTCAAATGCACATCCTCCCAGGTATGGCTTCAATCCAAACTGACATCTGAATTACAGTCAAGCGTGATGCCAGATTTTAGTTGATAACATGAAAGTGCACATGTAAAAGTGGAAGACAGATACAGCTATTTACAATATAGAAACAGCCTCAGAGGTGAGGGCAACCAAAAGAGAATAGTGCAATTAATTACTTAACTGAAGAGCTTGCAAGAAAAAGACAAGAAGAGAAAAAGGATAAAGAATAAATAGCAGCAGTTGGTTTTTCCTAGCTACGAACATTTTAAGAGAGTCCCACCTATCAGTGGGAACAAAGAACAGAAATAGAGTGGTAAGAGCTAACTGGCTTCATTACTGGATTGTCCACCAATCTGTTAGCAATATGTACAGCTGATTTCATGCAAAGCCTACATCTGTCTTTCTGAAGCTTGTCAGTAAGCAGAAAAGTGATGCAAAGAAAGGATTATCAGGGTGTGTGTTTGTAGATCTGTGGTTACCATTAGTAGGGAAAAGTGGACATGCTGAAAATAACCATATGATTCTTTTTGACATGAAACTAAAAATAATGAAAGAATGTTTACAGAATGACTCCTTCTCATAAGGCAGAAAAATGATGATCTAAGCTGTATGACAGGTGTCAAGAAAACTGATGTGTGATTTAGGAAGATGCTTTTAAGGACATGCTTGCAGCAGTTGGAAACAAATTGTCAGACTAATAGCAATCCTTTTTACTGCAGACCAGCCGAAGGAAATGCAAGTTCTGCCTTGGAAAATACTGAGGGGAGAATGATTTGCCTTACCTCAAGGAAACAACTTTCCTAACATGAGAGCAAAATTTTCAGAGTTAAAGTTTTCATTTTTATCATCTTCAGTGTTCGGGGTGCAATGGTACACGTTAAACTATCAGCTAAATGCTTTGGACCATGGTATTTTTCTCTTCAGTGGCAGCCATGCCCTGCTACTGTGCTTCAAATTCCTCAGTGGGTGGATAGCTAATACAAGATCCTACAGTTTAGAAACCAAGGCATAGGGAGACCAGAGGACTTGCCAAGGTCATGCACCAGTTGAGCCCAGTCTCCCGAGTCTCATTCAGTGCCCTAATTACAAGATCTCTGTTTTCCATTGTAGTGGAACAGATTTACCTGGTGTGCCGTTGTGTTTGATGTAAGAAGCACCACAGGCTTTCTTACAATGTAGGCTGAAAATATGGCAGAGAAGAAAGCAGAGGAGAAGGGGGTTTGTACTCAGTCCTTCCATGACCCAGGGTGCTGCACAAAGAGGAACTACTTAAGGCACTTAATGGAGTAAAATTAAGTAGAACTATGGGAATCTCTAGAGCATATTCACAACAGGGCAGTAGTTGGACCATATGAATCTCTGATGTAGCATGAGAGCTGAGATCTTTCTTCAGATTTTAACTTCTCTATTTTTAATAAGATAAACTTTATACCATGGTAAACAGAATAGAATTCCCAATCCTTAGTTAATTCTGCAAATTCATATTTTTCTTCCTGTTCCAGATGCAGTTGGTGTTTTACTTGGTTTCCTTTACTACTTGATAATTTAATGCTACAGCGCCATCTTAAACAGATGGCAGCACTTCAGACAGGTGATTTCCCCAGAAAGGTCAGCAGTAACACACAATCCTTGGAGATGGAAACAATTATTTAAATCTATTGTTGTCTTTAAAAGAAAACCAGTGCATGATTTCTGTAGACCCTTTTGCATCAGGTTTATTCTCAAGTCTCTTCTCACCTAATATTTCAGGGTCTTTACTTTCTTTCAGAAGGCAAAATTTCCCTTCCTTTCTCACAACATATTTTTTATTTCTTAGCAGATGCTGGACCATCCAGTACAGATCAACTCCCTCTTATGATGATCTCTGTACAGGCTCTTCCACAGAGACAATTAAACAGATCTTGAGAGTTAAAGGTTGATCAAGACAAACAACCAATGGAAATCAGCAGTGAAAGAAGTAGGACTTGAAATATCTCAATTTAACAAGAAGTTACAGATATTAGAAATAGGTAGTCAGTAGGTCTGTGTTGTAGACCTCAGATCAAGCCTGGAATGCAGTTTTCTCCTCATATGCTCTTTTTTTCTCTCTTTTAATTTTTTTTTTTTTTTTTTTTGAAAGAGGACACATAATAGCAATGCATTTTTATACAAAGAATATCTTCTTCGTTGTATTTTTTCTTTCTTTTTTAAAGGACTAGTTTAGCTTGGAGGAAGTAAATAAAAGCTCTGCGCTTAAATCTGCATTTTAATGGCAGTCTCTGTACCACAAATGAGTCTCTGATCATAGCTATGATCTATTATTATGTACCACTGAAAGTTCATTACTTTAATGTGTAAAACATAGATTAAAATGTGACAGAAAGTGACTACAAAGTAACAAATCAAGTCAAACTGGACTAAACGTTAGTGTAAACAGCATAAAAATAAATCCTTTGAAAATTAAAACCTACTTTCTTACTTAGCTTTGGGGTTTGTTTTAGCTCGTTGTAATTTCTGTGCAGTGAACATTTCTTTTGGGGCAAAACCCATCTCCTAATAAGTTTACATAATGTATATTTGCAATCAGAAAATGATAATACAGAATGACTTCTACTATTTAATTCTACTATTTAATTCTACTATTATTTATTTATTTACTTCTAGCTGGCTATCATTTCAGATGTAAAATTTTCTTGACCACAGGCAAAATATCTCATTTACAGATTGTGGAGGGTGAGTCCCGTGGTCATAGTACAAGATGCAAGTTATAGAGTTCAAGGTCATATTCCAACCATGTCATACCATTCACAGGTGAAAATAAACAAGTCACAAGCTCACTTATTTAAGGATTAGTATTAATGACCATTATAAGCTGGAATTTTCTGGACCAGAACATGAAAAGTAGATATTGCATATTTTAAATACGTCTCACAGTACCTGGGAATTACTTGATGCTAAATTTAGGCAAATATGTCTGGGATATGTTAGTTTTAGTCTTTCCAGAAGAACAAATTGCATTGTGTGAAGTATAAAGCATAGGTAGAAATTACTCTGCTTTGCTGCATCATCCATGTTCAAGAAAGTATGCAAAAAGTATGCAGAAAGGTTTTAGCATGACTAGGGAGTAACATGAAAATAGCCTTCCCAGGAGGCTGAAATTGAAAATTAACATCTTTATGATTATGGTCCATCAAAGACATCAACTTAATCAAGAGCTGAGCTTTCAATGCTCTGGTTCATAGCTGGTATAAGAAGAAACAGCAGCAAACTAGACAGAAAAGTTTGGACAAAAAGATGTTTCAGCCACTAGAGAAACAAAGATTTCTAATGCAGCAAAAAAGCTGGTCCAAAGATGGAGTTTGATGGGGGTTTGTGCTGCTGTAGCTGCTGTTTTAGCAGCAGAGTGGATTTGATGACCCAGAAGTTCTATTCCTGCCAACGCTGTAATTCCTCTGTAAATCATCTCAAGTCCTGAAATCAGGCTAATGTTGTGCTGTTTCCTCTGAGTAAAACAGTCACCAACATTTGAGAAATGTTCAGATCCTTCAGTGTTGACTACTATAATCATATCCTACCTCATTAAATCAAAAACCAGGTTTGCAATAACTCAGCAATACAGAAAACTGGTTATACTATTTATTAGGCATTTTATTTAATTCAGGCAAATTTTCTGATTCTGAATGATCTACCAATATGCAGATATTCACCAAACTCATTATGGCAGTAAAAGTATTTTCCAAAACTGCTATTTAATAAGGTTAAGGAAAATCTCTAACGTAATATGGAGTTTGCTTTGTCAGTACTTCACCTTGGGCAGATATACATGAGCTATAACTTCTAGAATACTCATTATTCCACAAAACCCTCAACGCCATTACTAATAGTTGAAATTTTACTCTCAAATAGGTTTGTAAGGATTTTGTCTAATATTAAAATGGCTGAAGTCAATAGGAAGACTCCAAAACTCCATAAGATTCAGAATAATACAAGGAAGAGCTTTTATTAATGCTATTTTTCCTTTTTTTTTTTTTTTTTTACCACAAATAGAGAGCTATTAACACAAGTTCCATTACGCTAGCTGATATACTGAGGCAAGAAACAGTGGTACGTGGTTTTAAGAGTGATTATTATTTGATGGAATTGTTCTACATTGTTTATGTTAAGCTTTCAGTTGAAGCTTGCAGATTTAATTTATGGAAAATGCCTAGAGTGTTTGACAGATGCTATAAAATCAAAATGAAATAATTAACTTGTAATGCGAATAGAAGGTCTAAGGACAAAGACATGAAAAGAACAACAAAGTGATTCAAGGTGGGGGAGCAGGGAAAGCAGTAGACTCCATCTAATCAGAGTTTTCAAAAGATGACTGAAGAGTGGACTCATTGCAAAGGCTTTCTAAAAGCAAAGAAAAGGCATTACAGAGTGAGGTAGAATATGAAGGTTCAAATATTCAGTTATCTAAATGTCAAAAAACCTCACCACATGTGAAGATTTACCACTGGAACAAACTATTATAGACAAAAAAGATTCATTTGAGAGGTTCAAATGAAGACAGGAAGCCTTTCTTTAACAAGAAGTTATTAAAATAAACAAATTACTTAACTGACTATGCTGAAACATGTAAAGCACAATGGTCTGTGAAATACAAAAGGTGAAATTCTAAAGTAATACTAGAAGGGAGCACTGTAATCATTTCTTGTGTAAAACAGGTATTGTGGCAATCAGATAACTGACAGATTAAGGTGCTAATAAATTAGTCTATGACCTACCCAATTTATGTGTCTCTTTAAATGTAGGACTGCCCTTATAACAGGACCTGGGCTTTAAGTTGCATAACTCTGTAATGTTTCTCCCCCATCCCACATCACAAACAGACCCATGCCTGTTTGATAGAAGCAGTAAACTCAAATAGGAGGTGAACTGCTGCTGCAGTCAGCATGGCAGATATTTTAGTTTCTTCACTATAACCTCAAGGCAGAGCTTGAAGACAATGTAGTGGAATTTGTTAAATAATATAAAATGACAGGGAGGCTACCATCGCACAGCAATTGTACCCTGCAGTTCTTAAGAGGCACGAAGCAGAACCAAATCCCTCCCTGATCCCTGTGGGCACGATTATTTTGTAATAACCATGCCCACACCCTGCAGCTGCTGTTTGCCTTATAAAATATATATCATTGTCCCATGGTGAAGAAAGAAATTGTCATACTTTACTAATTAAAACCACAAAAGGTGGCAGTTAAACTGGTAATTAACAGCTCTAGTAGACCTAGCATTTAAAAAGACTGGTCCAGTAAAGTCTACTGCCCTTCTATCTCAGATGGTTCTGAGACATCAGTGTCTGTTGTGTCCTAGTAACACATGAGATTAATCTTAGTCTGGCCTTCTAAAGCTAGGCCCTGTGGCATTTTGGGGTGCTCTATGGTTCTTTTCAATAAAAGGCCCCTTTACACCTTAGAAAGAAATAAAAAAAAAAAAATTAAAGAACTGTTTTATTGTATCCTTAAAGCTTGGAAGGATAAATCTCTATAGCACAAGAACAAAAAATAGAGTCATCATCAGCAAGAGAGACAAAATGCCCCCACGTGCTTCCTGGCTTTCAGAAGTGAGTCTGTGCTCTGGAAACATTGCCCTTCCCTTACTGTTTCACAGAGTTCTGTAAGGGGATGCTGATATGAACAAGGACCAGCTAGCAAGTTGCAGGCAACTGCAAGCATTCTTAGGCAATCACCAGCTTGCACCTGGGCTGTGCAAGCAGGAGCCACTTCCTGTACATCAGTGGTTTAGTAACTTCTGTTGTTTGCATGGCTCCCCTTGACCCTTTTGTCTGCTAATTCAGTTTTTTTGTAAAAAGCATGCTGTTAGATGCTGTTTTCCTCCTGAGCCTGCTGTACAGTCAAAGTGGGCTTCTGGTGTCAAGCATTCACCCAGTAAGAGGAAGTGAGCTTATAGCTCTGGTATTATGATGTCTGTGCTGCACAGGATAAAGTACAAAACAGACTGAATCCGAGAAAAACTTTACATAATCATCTAGAAACACATAATAGCACTGTCAATAATACATCAAGTGTATAAGTGTATAAGGGTATATACATCAAGTGTGCAGTAAGAAGGGGAGCAGGAGAGGTGTTATTTTTTTACCACGAAGTAGAAGTGTTGTCTCAAAACAAGCATTTGAGATGCAATTCTTACTGTGGTGAAAAAAGACCTGGCATAACAAGAGTTGTGTGAACAGAGTTGCTTGAGGGTGTCCTTACTATTGCAAGCATATGGTGGCCTCCTATTTCATATAAAATAATTAAGCTCACAGAGTTGATACAAATCTGTTACCCTCAATAAATTTTTACTTTTGTAAGACTGAGTTATGTGATTGCCCATTTAGGAAGATCCAGACTCAGCCAACTGAAGCTATTTATTCAGGTAACATGTACAAACACCACAGCCAAACAATGCCAAAGTGCCAGAGGAGCTAACAGGACCACTTTCTAATGCTGTTCTTCAAAATACCCTTCACCAAATCATAATACAGTTTCTCTGCTACTACAGTTTGTTACAGACTATACAACCTCTCTTTGTAGTCCGAGAGCTGCTTTTAATTCATCAGATTTAATCTTTCAAATGAATACCAAGTTTCCCCCCCTCCTCAGCCTTCCTTGTAGTTTCTTAGATAACTTTCAGTCTCTAATGGAGCTTTGCATACAGAGCAGTTTCCTCCCTAATCAAAATTTTGAAAATTACACCAGCCACCTTTTAGACCTAAAGAAGAAGAACAACAACAACTTGATGGAAAGAGCACTCAATTTTATAACAACCTAAATCATGACAAATCATGGTCACCAAAGGGAAACTTGTGACTAACTTCCCCAGCTTTTAAGAGGACAATTGCCTGGGAACCCTTTACTCCCTAAAAGAAGCAAGACTTGAGAAAGAGGCTCTTTGCTTAATAATGCTAACAGGCTAACTCAAACATACACCCTATCTGCCCATGTATCAAAAGGAAAATATGAAAGTAGTTTCTGCAAAGTTTGAAGCTAATAAAGGGAGAAAAAAGCAAGAAAAGGAATGTATTTTTCTTTTTAACTCTTGTTTTCCCCTGCTGTCCCTCACAAAACATCTAACCCCTAATAGGAGGCAAACTGACCCCTCTGAGCACCTCCCTTTTACAGACTGCTGAGGAACTACTTAATTCTTGACAGCTGGGTCAGCCCAGAGACTGGAAATCCCTGTGCTGAGGGGGTGCAGCTCTGGACTTCTCCCCAGTCAGGGGGGTGTTAACTCTTTCCAGGACCTGCTCCAGCAAAATCCATGCACAGTATATGCTTCTAAAACAAGACTGAGCTGTGCACATGATGAAATGCTGAAGTTCTTTGTAAATACCTTGTTAGGGAAGTATTTCTTCAATCTATGTCACTGGAAATCTTCCTCAAACAAAAGTGTCTCACATCTTTTCTCCTCCAAAGGTAACATTTTCTGAGAGATTGGTTTATACTATTTTGTACTCAGATGATATTTAGCTGAAATCCAGCCATGGTGATTAATAAATTAGTCAAATATGTAATACTAATGTCTCTGTACTACTCACATTTGGAGAAGAAACTATTTAAATCCATGAAACTCAGAGGAGTTAATGACAAAGTGATATTGAATCAAATTAGCAACCTAGGGGCTAAATTTGCCTAGATCCATTGCTCCATTAAACTTTCTAACTGTGTGGGGTTACATGTCAATGAAGCAGTCTAGCCTGTTTAATGTTACAAAAAACAAAATCGGATTGCAAAGCCAGCAGCTGAGCTGAGGTGTTTGAAGGAGAGCTGTCTCATTGACTCATTTGGTCATGGCACAAGTGCAACAGGAGGAATGCCTCTCCCTCTTCACATCTTCCTGGGTGCCTAGGCTGGCTGCAAACACCCCAAGAGCATTCTTCCTCCATGAGCTGCATACTGTATATACTTCCCACAGTGCTGGTCCAGGGGAATCTCTGTTTCTGTTCATTCCCATGGGCTCTCCAGGCCATTCAGAGGCCAGATAACAAGACAGAGGCACACAGATATGGTGGCCACAACCCACCACATCCATTAGCCATGCTGCAGGAATCATACTGGGCCACTGGGCCCACTTCTCCCACTGACACAGAACCTACTCTCAGTTATGAACAAGAAGCTGTAGACTGAGATATTGCCCTTTACTGCATCCAGACAGAACTCCTGTGCCTGAATGCAGTGATCTATGAGACTGGTAGATGAAGGTAAAGGTATGCAATGGGTATTTTGTAGACATACTTATTTCATGTATAATTAAAACCCAGTGTATGTCAACTCAGCACCTATTAATCAAATTATTGATATTTTAACTGTCTCTATAGACAACAACGACTGCAAGCTGCTCTGCCTGAGTATCACTTCAATACCATGTATGCTGTGCATGAAGTTCATGAAAAAGGCTTAACAGGCCATCAAATCCTGATTCTCTGGAGTACTAGCACCCATTTATATGGCCCTTTTCATAAAAGTATCAACTTCTGATAAGGTTTATTAGATATCTCATCAGTTTCATTCCATCTACAAGGCTATTCCAAGACCTCTCTCTTAGGTAGAAAGAGGCTCAGGAGTTTTCCAACGTATTTTAATTCACAGCAAGGTTAATTTAACTCTTTTGTCTCCATGAAGTTTATTCCTGTGAATTAACTCTATAATGTAATCTTGTTACCCCCGATGGGAAAGAATGGACTAAAACCAAGCCTTCCTATAAAAGTGTTCAAATCTATATTATTATTCATTGTGTTGACTCCTTGCTTTGAATAAAATACACACACGAGAAGAGTTCCCACAATTTTTAAGGTTAACACAACCCAGCCTCACGGGCTGCCAACTGTAGCTACTTGTCTGTGTCAAAGCCATGTGAAATTTGAAGTTACCAAGAGATTCTTGCTAAAAATAATCACACGTATATAGACCTTTTCTGGAAAACTTCATCTTTCACTGGTAAAGGCAGCAGTGAGACACTGTTCAGGAAATGGCCAATTAATCATATATTCGAGAAAGAAAAAAAGTAAATCAGCTCTCAGCCGCAATGAAAATCTGTGTTATTTAGAAACATGCAGGGGTATTTCACTAACAGACAGCAGGAACCCTGCTGTGTAATACCTGCTTTAGAGCTATGGAATCTGCCACTAGTTCATTAGTGGCTTTTTCTGTTGATTAATACTGGTAGATTAGTTCAGAGCAAATCAGAACAGCCAAACTGTCTTTTATTGTTCTAAAAATTATCAAAGGTTAACCCTTTCCTAAAGGCCCTCCAGTTAGGCTGGTGGTAGGCTCATGAAAAGAAATGCTCTTGTGATTGTGGTACTCACCATGAGACAAAGCAGAGAGTCTGAAGCTTTTATTCAGATGTATATTACCCAATAGTCACCATTTGCATGATGATGGAGAAATGAGAGATCTGTGGAAAGCAATTCAACAGCTTACACTGGAAAATTGTTGTCTGATACTGTGCATCTAACCTTAAGTTGCAGATTTATGCTTCAGGTGGATTGTGGATTGTGTTTTACCTCTGAATCTCCTTCTCTTGGGAGGGGGTAAAAATGGAATTGGATTTATATCCCCGTGTTTTCTGAACCAGACGCTGCCTAATAATATAGGAGTCTAGGTACAGAATGACATTAAAGGCTGTGAGTATTTGATGTTAATCAATGGATGGCTGTCTCTGTGGGAGTTTGCTCATTTCTGCCTTAAGAGAGCTAAATTGCTACATCTAGCTATGCTGGGCAGTATTGAAACAAGCAGTCAATAGTTTTTTCCCCGGAATCAATATATAAAAAAGTAACTCAATGGAAGTGACCTGAGAAATGTGCTAGAAGGAAGAAAACAAGAAGCAGTCCACCTTGTGCACTATACCCCACGCTGCTTAACCAGACAAAAACATACATACACCCGAAAGAGGATACAGTATTTCACAGAGATGTTGCCTGGCCCAGAACTGGCTATGGAAACTCCTCAACAGTAAGACTGAAGATTAAAAGCAGAGAAGACAAATATTTCCCCTTCCATTGACACGTGATACAGAAAAGCACTTAATCATTTGCTTAAGTCTACCCCAATTCAGCCAAGCTGTTAAGTTTAAGTGCTAGAAAGTCGATAGGATATAAGCACAGGTTTAACTGCATTGCTGAAAGGGGCAGTTTGCAGCTCAGGATGGGGAAGATGTGACATGAAACACTGTTTTCTGCATCGGCCTTTGCCCAATGCCAGATCCAGCTTTCATGGGTGGCAGCTGAATCCCTTTCCATCTTTGAACTGAGAGAATGGTAAGGATGTTACAAGTTATACCCCCTGAGAAGTGCTGAGTGCTGGGAATCTTCCTGATGTCTCTAAAGGACTACAGCCTCTCCAGTGGAAAGTGAGGGAACAGGTGAAAGTCTTGAAGAGATATCAATAAGTACATTTCTGACCCAAGGTGGACGAGTGCCTTGCTGAGTCTTCTTACTGCTGCTGATCCTCACCATTAATGCAATATTTGGGGAGCACTGGAAGGGACCCCACGCTGGTTTGATGGGAGAACAAATGACAGCCTTCCTAACATAGTCTGGTGCATTCCCGTGAAGCAGCTGAAGTACAAATGAATTCAGCAGACTGAATAACCAGCCAGGGATAATGTGCAGTGACATGGTAACACTGAAAGCATGCAGTAAGGGAGTGTGTCTGTGAGCTTGTGCCTGTGTTTATGTATAGGAGGAGAGCTGCACCTGTGCCTCAGTCCCAACATCTGCTTTATTAATGGGTAATATGTGCTCTTTACAAAAACAGTTTTAGTTATGTGATTTGCAAAACATGAGCCCCAAGAGTGTTTTAGTGGAAGAGTAGAGATACTCTGCTCTGATTTCACGATCAAAAAGTAAACATGAGAGACAAAACATTTAGTATTCCATTTCCAAAGTAGTATTTTCTTCTTATACAAACTTAACAGTAATTCCATTCATTTTTCATGGTCTGAAAAGAGGCAATTAAATTTGCTGTATCATAGGACCCCACAAATTAGGAAGCAAATGAAGGCTTGTCATGATGTGCTTTTAAAATCACCACTATCTGCTAGTAAAAGCTCTCTTCATATAAATGGAGAGGCAAGACCAAAGTGTATTGTGAGAGGCATCATCCTGGAAATGAAGAGCACCTCAGTCCTTCTGTCAGCCTGGATTGTTGTGATATGTGTCAGGTATCTTTACTGACAGCTAGGATTTGGGGTCAGATTTGTACCTACACTGACTTTGCCTTTTTTTTCTACCATTTTTTTCTAATATAATAGACAAAATAATAGCTTGCTGGGATATTTTTTTTCCTCTTTAAGCTTATCAGTTATGAAAAGTGTGGGTGCATGGAGCAAATGCATTTGAGTTATTGCTGTTTCTCTGAAAGTGGTGAATCTCTATTGAGCAGTATATGCAAATAACTCTTTACCTGAACCAACAATCCAAAAATAAGCACAGGACTCCCAGGAACAGAACTATGTCTCCTCAAAACCTTCAAGGACTATTTTGGGTGCTAATGCTTTCAGGCATTATGTCCTGGGAGAAAAGCAGTCTCTAGGCATAAACCATTACACTTCTGACAAAAAGCAGCAACAAAAGGAGGCTCAAAAGTTGCCCATGGCAGCTGGAAAGAGATGAGTGTTATTGGATATGACAGAAAGTGATGGGGAGCTGGTTGCTAACCAGGTGTACATAGGCTGCAAATAGATGATTAAAAACACTGTAAGCCTTAAGTGGTGGAACAAAGGAATAGCTAATTTTTTTCAACTTTTTTTTTGAATAGAGGGGACACAGTTTTTCCGCTGTGACAAAAGTAAATCCAAATTTATTTTTATCTCTGGCTCCAGATTATTAATTGTATTGACAGTCTAGTTTGATGCTACTGCTATAAAAAAATCTAGGTTAGCTGTTGCTCTTTATGCTTCTTCTGTCACAGCTGCTTGTCAGTCATCTGAGATACAGGTTGAAAGCAACCGGAGTAAATCATGCTCTGGTTGAAAAGAGCAACCTACCAGTTTAGGAGAATTTTTTAAAAAATATCATCTTTATATGTATTTTTTTCCCCCCGATCTTTGTTACATTAGCTCAACTTTTGAATCATATTTAGATAATTTAAAAAGTGAAATTTTCTCTTCTTTTCTTATCCAAGTTTGCACAAAACTACTTCATTCAGAGAAAAAGTTTTAATACCTTGTAATGAAGAAAAGTTTGTTTTTCTTCACCTTGGGGAGAAACTCTAAGTAATAAATAAATTTTAAAAGCTGCATCAATAAATCCAGCCACTTCTCAAAAGCTGTGGTGACATCAGATTTATGGTGATTTGTGAAGATTTTGGGGAAAATTATGGAAAATGAGTGTGTAAGAGGAAATACAGCCCAGTTTTGTACCAATTTGACACACAGCTCTCTCAACTGAGAGTTGCATAGAAAAACAAGGCTACTTCGTTTGTTTCATTCCCACAGTAGGAAAATGAGAACCCAGTATTTAACACAAACTGACATTTCCACTGCTGATGTCTTGTAATGTGTTAACTAGATCACATTTGATTGTTATTCCAGTGTCTAGAAATGTGGTCAGTAATACTTCTTTCATATTTCTAGAGACCTCTACAAGAATCAATTTTAAAAAAATTCCACAGCTAACTGAGAAATAAGTCTTTTTCATATGCCTCAGGGCATATAATTGATAATACTTACCCCAAATGGCACTTATTGCAGAAAAATGTAACCAGCTGCACAGCAATGAAAAATCATGACAGGACTTTCTTTTACATACCAGTGCAGCCAGAAACATAACCTGGAAGGTCCCATTGGCCATTAAAAACTGTTCTGACTGTAGGGAGGTCATGTTAGGTCAGCATAGATGCATATATTACTGACATTTGTACTGTAAGTAGACATTAACTTGAAATCAGATGGCCATAACCCACTGGAGACTGAGTCTGTGCTCTGTGCAGCTGGAAAGGAGAACGCAGGGAACTGGTCCACAGAGCTGCAGCTCCCATCCAAGAGGTATCGATAGCAAAAGTCAGAATCCAAAAAACAGTAAAAGCAACACCACCCTGGAGACACAAAAAGTCTACCATTCTGCTTCTAGAAAGGCATTGGAAAGACAAGGAAAACAACCCACTAAACTTAATGGCATTTTCCTTCTTTGACTACACATCTCACAATAACTAGTAGTAATTTCCTCAGTTTCAAAAAGATATCCTCGCACCACTGGGATGGCTTCAACTAATTTGAGTGCAAATATACTCAGCTGAGAAAATTTTCATACAAAATGGTTATATAGTCATAATATCATTAAAGGAGATTAAGTAATGGCTAATAGAGTTAAATTAATCATGGTTAATTGATTAAAGTATATGAACAATTTCTTTCAGCATGGCACCTTCATTTGAAAAGCAATTTGGTTTAGGTATGTAGGAGTGGGGAATGGGGAAATTAAAGCAGAGAAATGTATGGAAGGAATATGGTAAAGCCTGAGAAGTAAATGCCACTAAAAATTGTGGGATTTAATGTTTCAAAACCAAACTATCATGTAAATCCAAGAGGATGTTCCCAGACTACAGGTGAGAATGATATAATTTTGGGAACAGCAAGGATAAACACATGATATTCCTCAAGCTATCTCTCACATGTTGCAGTGCACCTGTTATCAGACTGAATCTATCTGCTCCTTGAGCATTTAATAATAACTGGAAACTTTGCAAAAACCAAAAGCAATATGAGTATAATAATATAGTGATTTTAGTGTTTTATAGTGCCCCAATTGGTTTCATTTTCTTGAAAAAGGAAACACAGATTTAATATCCTAATTCAGCCAAAAATAGAAGCAACCATTTAATTAATTGAAGTTCATGTCACTCAATTAAATTATGAGTTTAGAAACCAGCAGACCATTTTTATAGTTTTACAAAGCTATCAGAAATACTTGCTGTAGGCTGAAATTTTTGCAATTTTTGGGTTAGGGTTTTTTTTTTTTTTTTTAAAACTAAGAAATCCATTTTGGTGTTATGAATAAAAAAAGTAAAAAAACTCAAACTTTTAAAATGACAGCTTCTGAAAAGCAAAAGTCATGAAACTGGCTTAGAAATATTAACAGCACACCAGTTCTGTAAAATCCACCGAAGGTTTAATTTATTCATATCTCCAAGAGATATATCTCATTTTTCACTCAGGCCAGAGACCACATTTCAATCACAGTGTTTATCTATCCTAGTTTCCCCTTTATGGGTAGAAAACATGTCTATAGAAAAGAGTAGTGGAAAAGGAGCTATACTTATGTAATACCTGGCAATGACATCTAAATTACAAGGCATCAATGTCCTTCATTGATTCAAAGCCTTTAGCACATACAGGAAGTTTGTGTTGTGTGTACAGCACAGCGTGAGCTGCTTACACCAGTGCTTTGGTCCAGAGCAGCAGTACAGTTTTCAAGTCAATATCATGTTATTTCTCTTCTCAGAGTATTTTGGTGCTCAAAAATTAGAATCCAGTTGGAGAAAGCTAATCTGAAAGATCTGTCACAAATGTACATCAAATGTGCACCAACACCTTTGAGAATATATGGGTTTGAACCATTTCATCCTTCCCACAGTTTCAGACTTCATGGATAGCTGGGGTGTTCACTCCAGGGGACCAGACTAAATTTAGTCTAGAGGAAAACACCACAGTGAGTTAGGGTAGACATAAAGGCTTTAGTACCAACTGTTTAGATCTACTGCCAAACTCCTATTGTGCCTAATTACCTGCTAACATAGTTACAGCCTAAAACTCCGGTGCTTTAATTTAGGGCCATTACTTCTCATTCTAGATAGTAAAACAAATTACTCTGAGTAACAAATTCCTTTCTCTTTTAAAATAACATTTACATACCAGAACACTGTCTTCACTCCGTCTTCAACAGACATCACAGCCTAATCCCTCACTCTTTCAAGAGTTTTCTCCTGGTTTTCATCTGGAGCTGCTCTAAGTACTCCACCTGTTCCCAGAGGTGTGGTGCCAGCCTTTATGGACACAGGGTGAAAGGCAAGGCTTATTTCATGGATTTTACAAGGTGCTTCTCTTACTCTTTACAATATAGAATCTGCATTTTTCCAGCAAAGGAAATGGACATTATACTGATTCTTATTCACTTAAGCTCTGTTAGAAGGCATCCTTTTGTACAAAATTGCCCCACAAGAAGCTGTTCTCTGGTGCATGTCTGTGAAGCTGATTATTGCTGTCTAAGCACAGCCTCACACAGTGTGGCCTACATAATTTGCCAGCAGAACTCTGTGAAATCTGCATCTTCTATTTTATGAGAAATTTTGCTGAGAGTTCCTACAATCATTTATTGATACTTCATTTCATAGGAAATGTTGTCATGTATAGATTTGAGAAATAGAAGACAAATACTTGTGTTGAAAAAGTTGATAAATTTCATTCTTGTCTTTACCTGATAAAACTATGTCTGAGTCTAAATGTAAGTGATTGAAACACTCATTTCAAAGTGAAATGTGCTTTTTAAAGAGCCTAAATGAAACACTTTTAGTGGTATGTTTACCAGCTTTTAAAGATATAGCATCAAAATTGATGTGCTAGAGCAAAATATTAAAATGAGTTGACATTTTTGTATACAAAAATGTACTACGTCAGAAAATTTTTGACCAGCTACTCTCTGTGTGATATCATGGATAATTTTTTTCTGGATATTGATTTGAGAAAATATTATGCATTAAGAAAAACCTCAGAGGTCGGTAACCAAGAGGGACTGGCTCTATAAAAGGTGGAGAATAGCATTTCCAACTGAGATAAGTCTGTCTTTCACATAAACAGATTAGAGAGTTTAGAGACAATACAAGCTGGCCAGTTGTTAAATAATGTGATAATAGGCTACAAATTATCAGTGTTTGAAAAATGGAAAAACGTCACTGAAACAGTTCTTCAATGCAGACTGTATTGAACAAACTATTTTTGGACAAAGTTAAACAAATTTCAAAACACACAAATATCTCAAGGTGTTATTAATTAGTTTGATTAAAGTTATAATAAAAATGCATGGAATTGAATGAAAATGCATGCATTTTCTTAAAACACGTTGAAGATAGATAATTTAATTCTGATTATTTATAGTTTAAAAATCTCAACAAATGCAGTACTAGGGCCTGGACATTACTCCAGTGCTCTCCATATGAAGCAGAAAGGTGGTAGCAACTAAATAAGCTCTGGATGCTATTCTACTCCAACAGCAGCGAGTTCCAAGGTAAGAATTTCTGTCTTGGTGTTAAGGTAATTCTGATATGGGCTTTTAAGATGAACCTCTGTTAATCATTCCTTAGGGTTCTGTGTAGTAAAAGAGTATCAAAAAAATTGTAAGCAGAATTCATTCATCTCGTCCTCAAAGAATGACACAAACATCACTGATTTAAAAATTTTAAACAACTACATAAGCAACCTTCCATTCCATACATGAATAAAAGTAAAACAGGATGACTTCATTTTTTTCTTGTGATTACTACTCTGATAATTTAACCTACTCCTTTTGAAAATAATGATTAGAACGATAAATGTTAATTAATGTGTATATATGATTGGCAGAGAGTTAGTTAGAGATAGTTGCTGGACACTGTACTTGAGCAGATGGTAATTGTGCACGTGCTCTGAAGCTGAAGCAGTAACCCAGAACACATAGCATAGAGTGAAACATAACTGAATTACTTTCCATGTATTTCTCTTTCCATTCTCAGTGACTGAAAACCTAGAATCACCTTCTCCCCTTTTAAACTCTCCATCCACTTTCCTTTCCATTTGTCTTACTCTTTCTCAAACACCAAACTGAGCCCTAGATCAAAGATTTCACCTGAGATTTGCCTGCCCTAACCTGTGCATTGCTTGCTGGCCATGTATCTTCTTCTGTATATTGTTATCAACTTATTTTACAAGTGAGAGCTGTGTTTCTCTGCTTCTCTCAGTGCAGTGCCTAGCACCATCAGGTCCCACTCTCTATCAGCAATTGTAAAAATCTTTTAATCATACTGTAGCTCCAGTACAATTTTTAGAAGGCAAAGCTGCTGCTGTGTGTTAAGTGAGGAAACATCTTTGGTATGAGCTTTTTTCTGTTCTTTAGCTGGCTTACTTTACTATGCATGCACTATGGGTCTGCTTCTCAGTTATGAGAATATTGCTTTGACAGAATTAAGGCTCTAAAAGTAGCTGTAGAAAATTCCCTCAAAATCCACCTTCTACAGTGAGCCCTTATCCTGCAGCCTCTGCATAGCATCCAAAAGGCTAAGGGATTTTACAGAAGCCCTGCTACCAGAGCCCAGATATGGGCAAAAATGGGGACTCAAGCAGTTTCAACCTGTGGACTCTACATTATTTCAGGGAATCTGATGAAGGTATACAAAGAAAATATGCATTTCATCAAGCTTCAACCATCAGCACAAAGGTCATCCCTCCACTGGGAAATTCCTACAAACTGGAAGTTAGCAGAAAACTTTGAAATATTGGTGCTTGTTTTCATATTTGGTCAGGGATGATAGAAAATAAATTCATGTACAGAAATCACAAGACTCCACCTATGCCAAGATGTAGGTGTTTTAAAGTCCTGTCTAGTCTCCTCCCACTCTGTTAGCTGTATTAATTGAGATTCAGGTAACAGGGTGTAAATAAAAAATCTGGATTGTACTAGTGTGTTCTAGTGAATGAAAAAAGCCATCTGCAAAAATAGGTGATTAAAAATATCTGCTTAGAAATATCAATTTGAAATGCGATTACACATTTGGATTTTTTCAGTGTCAGTTGAATGTGGCAGTTTATGGAATATATGTGATTTTCCTCTTCCAGATTCCTCCCATTAAGTAGAGGAGGTCGTCCACCTTTATTGGTAGCATTTGATCTACAGCAATTCAGTGTCCTTCAGCAGCATGAAAAGCCTCTAATCAGCTGGTAGTGTGGACTCCAGCTGGAGGATGCTGTACACAGTAGTGAACATGGTACCTGTTCAGAATGAAAATGTACTGCTCTATTTGCTTAAAGCTATAGGCAGCAGAGCACCACTCCTTGCACGTTAGTCAGTTTGGATTTGATCTTTGGAAAACTGGGGTTATGAGAATTTGCAGCTCTTGGAAGGTGGCAGTGTTTACAAGAAGATGATTAAAATGACCAGAGATTTGCATGCAACCATGCTGTCCCCCCACCCCCATACTGTTCTTTTGAATAATTCACTCAAATAAAAAATAAACACCTCTGTATAACACCCTGTTTGTCTGACAAGGAAAAGAGCAGAAGATGTAAAGCATGCAAACATTTTTTTGTGTATAATTTCAGCACAACAGTTGTTGGCAGTGTCCCACAAACATCCCTTCCCAGGCAGAAATTAGTCACCAGGAAATACACAGACATGATTGGTTACCAGTAAGGACAGGACCCAAGACATACCCTCTATAAATGTAGTGTATGACAATACTGTTGCCTGAAGATGCCTTCACAAATGCATTTAGCAGATCTATCAGATGTGATACTTGACACAGTAATTCCTCAAGGCACTGTACAGAAGAATTAATCAACTGAATGCAGAAAGAAAGATAGAGACAGCAACTATAAAAAGAAGGCACACACATGCAATTCTTACATTTTGTGGCTTTTAGTAACTCCAATGAATGCAGCCAGATAACAGAAGTTTCCTCAATAAATGCACCCAGAAAACCAGTGAAGGTAGGTGAAGCTGTGCAGGAGACACTGCAGCAGCCAGCAGAGAACAGCCAGTGGTCAGAAATGGGGATCTGTATTTTTATAGCAAATAAAGAGAAAAAAAAGCTAAACCAAAAAACAGTCCCAAACCCACCAGCTGTAATTAGACTGCAGCCATGCAGGTGAAGAAGCAAGGAAGAAAGGGCAAAGACCCTGTCAATAACTTTCATTCAGACATGAGGTGCTGCTGTGGGGAACTGGGGGCAGGCCACAACCTTCTGGCCCCAGTCATGTGGAAGTGGTGAGGAAGTGATGAAACACAAAGGAGAAAAACTCTCATCAGTACCATGTACTAGCCTACTCCATATAAATACTGAAATCTGCCTGGGAAAGTGGAGTGCAAATTCTGCTAAGTTGTACGAAAACATCTTGGCCAAGAATAAACCAGAGTCATTTTCCATGTGGAGAGCAAATATTTATACAGAATGTTTCCTTTTCTGCAAAGAAGAAGAGAAATAAACAGATGTGACAGGGCAACCTGTGCTTTCAACACCTTCCTTATCCATGTCAGCTCTACCTTGACCCTTTTCCTGAGTGGTGCTCCAGAATCTCTCAGAACAGATCTTTGGGCTGCATCTCTGGCTCATAAGCTCATCTGTGTTCCTAATTGTAAAGATATTTTCCTCAGGAAGCTTTCAATACATCAGTATTTTTTTTAAAGCTGCCTTTTAAAGCATTATTTATTGATTCATTCAAAGTATGTACAGCAAATAATGAAACAACATGCAGGACTATAAGTATTTTTCCTTTACCAAATGCTTGATCTTTCAAGCATTATCAACCTCTTTTCATTACAGCTACTCCCACCTTTGGCTAGGAGAAACATCTGTATATTGTGAGAGACCACAAAGCCCTGTTAGCATTCACAGATATTTCCAGTGCAGTGCTGGGGAAATACTCAGCCCCCTTTCTCCTTTCTCATCATCAGGGCAGGGCTGGGAACTGTAAATTTTTTCTAGAATGTTGGAACCAGGCTAGTAGTACTCCACCCAAATAATAGCTTTCCCATCATTTCCCTTGAAACATCAGGTATTTTCTAGATTATCCTTGCTATTACTGTGAGGGAGATTTTCCCAATAGTCTGTTGCTTTTAGTACTTTAGAGGTGGGAAATGTTAGAAAGGTAATCTGAGGTACATGAGAGAGACAGAAAATAGGTTTTTTGTTCTTTAGTCTCTTAATGCTTGCATTTTCCATGATGTCCATGAATCAGTCAGAGGAACCTGTCATGGAGCGTACAAGTAGGAATATTAATGAAAAAGTCTTTGACTTAAAAGCTATATAAACAAATGCATAGCAGGGAAGCTCTTGTTCCCTTTTTATTTTCTTTATTCTTCTTTTTTAATAATGATCCATAAATTCATGTTTGTCTTTAGAATACAGGTAAACCCTAAGAAAGAATGACACACTACATATTTTAAATAACTACTTTAATAATCAATTTCATGGGTCCTCCAAGGTTGAGAGCAAATTAACCAATCAACCTCCACTTTAATCAACTCTTAGGTGATTAGGGCAAGTGATTTGCAAGGCAGCATGAACAACACATATCAGCTTGCTGAGGTTTTGCTGACTCAAGAAGCCTTTTGTGTTTGCATAATAGATCTAATAAAGATTGAGAACTACAGCTGTGGAAGGCTGCCCGATATGAAATATTCTGTGAAGGATGTTATGATGATAATCTTTCTACTGCTGCCATACCAATAAGTCAAGTTATATATATGTTTTGTTTGCACATATGCCCTATTACTGGCTTCTACCTCGCAGTGCAGCTTTTCAAAACAGTAATGAAAAACACAGTCTGCCTCTATTTAAATAACTACTAAGACTAATCAAGAAATTCTGTTCAATGTCGTTTTGCTTATTCCTCAGATAAAGTCCTCCTGACCATTCTAAATGTCCTCCTGAGGAAAAAAGAAAAAAAACACTCCTGGAGGTGAAGTATCAGGATCCAGTCATTACCTGGTGACATAGAGAGACGAGAGAGATGAAAGATACCTGGAGATTCTGTAACCAGTAAGTGGTTTTACTACGTGCAGCATATTTTCCTGAGAACCTAAGTGTCAGTGTATGCCATATTCTCTCCACATGCAAGATGGGATGAGGGGGAAAACTGTCCCTTCAAATCCTGACAATATAAAAACATGAAGTCTAGGATGAAGTCTAGGATGCAGTCTGAGTTATCCAGAAGCCTACTATGCTGAACACCTGCAGACTCAGGTGTTTCCCCAAGAAACATGCAGTTGTTCAGGGTTCCTGAGGATTTATCCAAATAAGATTAATATTACTAACAGCAACAATTTTCTGGGCTCTTTCTCTGGTGAGAACATGTGTCGAAAAATCAATAATTATACAACTGAAGCTAGATATTTAAAATACCTGAAACTACTTGTATCAATGCAGTGCCTCAGGTACATATACTCAGTTCCTCCTGCCTGCAGGGACAGTTATGTGTTGCAATATAAGAAACACAACTGGCCCTTTTGCTAAAGTCATCTTTTCTCTCCTGGCTTATTACACCTCCTGCTCCACTGAGTTTTGGCAGGATTTTCTGGTCTCTTCTTGCCTTAGATATATTCTCACAGTCATAATCTTGTATAAATCAGCAACTAAGTCCTGGACAGTCTGATCTCTGGTCCACTTGAGGATATGGGAATCTCAGCTACTTTCACAGGCTGCTGTCAGTCTGGGATTCAGTGAGAAAAATGTCCTGACAATGTGAGATCATCATGGGGCAGTGTTTGTCTGAATTTTCAGACAGTCTCAGGAGAGTCAAGCGCTGTAGCTTCTGAAGCTAGACAAGAAACTTTCAGGCCCCAGAGCTGACTAAATCCTTAAGAAGAAGAGATTGCATTGGGCACTCTGAGGCAGATTTGATAGACGCTCCTTCCCACAGCTGACACAGGAGACCTTCTGGAAGTTTCTACTGCTTAATGGCCAGCCAAACTTTGCATGTGTTGTGGCAGTTAAAGTTTTTCCACAAACCTGACTTTAGTACCTTGTCAGTAGCTTGCAGCCTCTATGGCAGACAATGCACAGCCCAGATCAGCACCCACAGAAATCAATGAAGGCTCCAAATAGTAGAAAATTAACAAAGGGCTGATATACAATTTTTTCAACCAAGAAATTGTTTTTACTCTGTATCCAAGCACCCAAAACATGTTTTTAAAAGTAAATTGAGGTTCAGAAAGGTATAATAATTTAAGAACCAAAAGTGAAGATATGCTGTGCAATGTCACAAGGACAGTAATGCTTTTTCGTCAGGAACTGAAAATCTAAATAAAAAAAATTAAAATGCAAGAAAGTCTATAAAACAATCAACTGAAAAAAATCTGCCTTTTCACACAATAAACCAAAGAAAGACATTCCTTAAAAAGTCACATTTTAAAAAACGTTTATTAATTTGCAGATTTACATGTATTTATATTCAGAAGGACTTGTTCTCAGCCTTAATCAGATCAACATGCTTGTAAATGTGTATATTTTTCATAAACTTGGGTGGGCTACTAATCTGTGGAGCCCTAATAAAAAGGACTGTGTGGCAATTAGCTCTAACCCACCCCTATATATAAGCACTATTACACACTGGCAGCAAATTATCAGGACAAGTCATTAGAGTTATAATAACGAGATCTGGAATGCCTGGATACATAAACACACAATCCAGCATACCCTAGGAAATTAAAGGAAATATTATCCAAAGAAAAGTAATCACTCCTTATTTCTATTATAATACCTTCATTTTTTTCAAATGTTTTCTCATTTTGTCATGTAAGACATTTTAAATCAAACTGTGAAATGAGAAATACTAAGTGGCAAACCTTTCAGTCAACTTTATTCTGAGGAACTCAGAAAACAATCCACTTGCAATGTTTCTCTGTTTGAATTTTGTGTGCACGACCTAAATTTCAACTCGTTGTTTTGAAAGAGAGAAAAGAGACAGGTACCAGAGCAAGCCTGAAAGCAGCTGGTGCAATGACACAGCATCAATACATAAAGGTCTTCAGACTGCTCATGTGAACAGGCTGTTGTATTTTCATACTATCTTCAGAGTGGTTGACTGCTTGCCATGAGAACCAAACCAGACCTACGTCCCACCTCTCCTGCAAATCTTTGCACGCAGAGGTAGGAGAGCCCGTGGTGGGAGGATCTGTGGCCAGGCCACTGCTTTGGCTCTTGGCAACAGCACCACTGGCTTCCATCCCCAGCTGCCCTCTCAAGGAGCAAGCCCACAGTCAGCCTGGACCATGGTGGTCACCAGCAGTGCAAAATCAAGAGTGGACTGAGATGTCTTTAGGCTGTAGGAAGAAGAACAAAGGAATAATGCTCAGGGCACTTGGGAGTGACCCAGACGAAAGGAAGAGCCTACATATCAGCATGAGAAATTACTCATCAGCAGAGTAATCCCCCACAGGGCTTTCAGGGTTAATCAATTTATACTTTATGTAAATCACAGATGAACCTGTCGCCTGTTTGCTGGCACTGTGGTCTTTAGCAGTCTGCCTGCCACTGGATTATTAGTGAGTCTTGCGGCCGCATAAAGTCACGGCGGTGTTGCTCAGTTTCCAACCATACCTGAGCTCAGGAGCACGGCAGAAGCAAGAAGGAATGTACCTTTCAGCACCCATGTACCACTAACACTCCAGCCTGTTGTTGCCTTGTATACACAGAACTGCTCATTTGTTATAGTTCTACTAACAGTGACCTACATGAAAGCACCAGATTTCAAACAACCAGCCTGTGCACGTATAGAGAAGCCAGCATCTTTTAAAATATATCTCTAAACCAAAATTTAACACCATAGTTTTGTTACTTATTTACTGTATTTTGAATTAAAGCAATGTATCAACTTGTATCAAGCCATTTGCTTTATTCCTACTTATAAGCTATATTTCCTAGTTATTTCAATCTCTCATTATTTTGAACTATACTGAAAATAGGAAATACTGGTCTCAGTGAAGAGTCTTGATAACAGAGTTGAACTCTGTAGCTAGACAGAGAGATAACTTGCTCTGCATACAAACTTGGCACTGACTCCCAGTTATCTTCAGAAGCTCCATTAATAAAGCAAGGCCACAAGCCATGGCTCAACACCTAATTGAAAGTCTGGCCTTTGATCCCAGCAGAAGAACTTTATTCTTTCATTGAGGATGGCCAGGTCTTGGCTTCTGTCCTGAAGACGTGTAAGTCACCAGAGAAGTTTGCTGTTTCTCTGTGTTCTCAGTACCTGCTCACATATGTAAAGGTAAGCATGTGCCTAGTCTCTGCAGGCCTTGAAACCTATTTTATCTGCCACAAGAGAGCAGCATTCAGTCCTTATAAAGTAATTGTATTTTTTTAATGTAAAATGCTTTTAATTGCATAAGGCTTTTTTTAACATTACCATACGTAAAGGAAACTAGCCAGAAGTCTTTTTTCTGGGACTTAAGGATTAAAGGTCAAACATTTCCTTTAATTCTGGTCCTTGACACATAGACTTATAACATGGCCAAGAAACTACACATCTGGCACCTTTGTTCTTACTGTATTAATCTGTTCCCATCCAGTATGAAGCCTGAGTTAATGAATCACTGGTGCTGGATATGATCCTCAGGGAAGTTTTGAATTTACTGTGCTGTGTTTTATATTGATGGCATGGTGCTGCAGAACTAAAACAGACACCTGCCCTGGCTCAAAGGCATGTCTTTCACATGATTCAACTAATAAAGTTATATGAATAGGAATTTATTACTGAATTTTAGGAACACTAAAATCACTGTTTATATAGTCCAAGGCTGGTAGGATCCTTAAGACGCTACAGTATATTATGTTGCAGTGTTCTGCCGAATAAACTGAACTGGCTGTGAATTAGCCTGGGTACCAGAAAGAATATGACAATATTAGCATACTGGTCTGGTAATACATAACACCCAGATCTACCTTTTTCTAAGCTAATATAGCAGCTAAAATTATTTTAATGGGAAGTTCCTCTAATCAAATTACTACCATTTTTATTTGCTCAATTGCACTCAACAATCAGTGATTGGTCTGATCAGGCACCAAGACCAGACACACCCTTCCAAAAGTGTTTTATTTCTCACCTAGGCTAGGCAGTTTTCTCTGAACTACTCAGAAGAAGGGATTAAATAGGTTAGTTGATCCACTTCCTCTCTTGTGAGCAGCCTCGCATAGGCCTGAGGGAGAGCAATGAGCTCAGGAATGCTGATGAGATTCTACATTTCTCTTCCTTATGAAGAGGTTGTTTCTCTAGTCTCTTCCTTTGACACAGCTTCTGCCTTTCCAGTCCTCTTGCACTGCTTGCGCTCAGCAAAGGTACGGGTAAGGACCGCGATCTCGCGTCCCTTCTCCTCCTGGGGCCGGGCCTCCAGGGCGTTCTGCGCTTGGCCACGTGCAGCAAGGCTGCTCTGGGGCTCGTGCCCTGGCTGAACGAGCACGGCCGGCTGGGTGCAGTAAAGGTGAGCCCCCTTTCCCCTCCACAGCTGACCTGCTGCTGCTGACTGGACAGAGGGATAACCCTGCTGCCTGGATTCAAACAGCGAGGGAGTCTAAAGGAAACTGTCTGCTACCCTCATGGGGAGCAGGAAGGCTTTAATCACGGAACTCAGCCTTTACTCCATATTCTCACTGACAATCCCTTTTGTGTCCTTTACAACAGAATACAGAGAGGTACTCAATGGAAGCAGATTTCTAGACAATGATGCCAGTTCAAATACATTTTATTAGCATTCCCCCGCATATTTAGTCAACAGCTTTGTGAAGCTGAAGTTGAAAGATGCTACAATTTCAGAGGGAAAGCAAAAGAGACAGGAAGATATATAAAGTGGCTTAGCATAAGTGGGAACAACATACAAAACTCCTTAAAAACTGCTGCTTTTACACCTCCAAATCAGTTTCCACTGAAATTATTGCTTCCTGCATCACTCCTTCCTTGCTTCAAGGCGCTTACCCATTCTTGCCATGCTTGAAGATCTCCCAAATCATTATTGTAGTTACTAACTTAGGAGAGACTATTAGCAACCTTTTGTCACTAATCTATGTTTGTCTTAACAACTCAACACCTTTTCTAGTCTTTATTACTGTCTATAAATGGAAAATTAATGAGAAGTGTTCAAATTGCCTCACTGAAATTAACAAAAAAATTAAAATATCTGCAATGCAAGAGCCATAGACCGGTGCAGTACAAATAGGAAACAAGTCGGGCTATTCAGGCTCACCCAGCCTCCAGTAATAGACAAGACTGAAAGCATCAACACGTCAGCTCTGGAGAAAAAGGGACCAGAAAGGATCTGACAAGGGCTGGAAGATGAAGTTTAAGAAATAAACTCCTATTTAGAAAAAAATAGATACAATTAAAAAATCTTGATTTCTTCTCTATTAAATTTTTTACAAAGAAGAATTTACACTTTCTCATATTTATTATTTTCCCAGGGTTTTTTTTTGTTCTGTACACATGCATGATGCATGACTGGCATGCGTCACACAATAACAACAACAGTAACAAAAATGCCCCAATAAACAATATAAATTTATCACACTAATTAAAATATTTATTCTAAATTATTTTTTCAAAGTCTAACCTTCCCTCCTTCTCTCATTCCCCTTTGCTTTTTTATCAGGATAACAGGGTAGATAAGTCAGAATATCAATGTGAGCCATGCCTTCACTAAAAATGTAAATTACGTTTCTTACTCCCTTTGAACTCACGTCCCATCTAGTAAAGGAAGCTATAGCTACACAGAAACTCCGAGTTTTAGTTTACTGATGCCCCTGATGACTTCATCAATTAGTCTCCACGCTAGTAGGATGATCTTATGTTACTAAACTTCAGCAGGAAGGGACTTTTTTTCAGAGGTAAGCAACCATAAAGCAATCAAGGCATCCAGTCTCAGTTAAAAGCCAGCAAAGTTTCCCAACTCCTTTACAATGCCAGGACAACTGCTTCAGAAGAATCCTTTCAATTTCTAAAACATACAACATTCAGTTCTATTTGTATCAGTGTTCTCTCTAAAGGCAAATAGTCCTTTTTCCTTTCCAGTCTTTCCTTCTAGCAGAAAAAAAATTATATTAGGCTGAATAAATCAAGGTTCTTTTTCCTTCTTTTGTGGAACAGTATATAAGTTTCCCTGATCATTCCAGTCAACTTTTTCTGTTACATCTTGGAATCATCTTTCTTTCTTAAGAGGCCAATGTGATCATCATTGCAAAAGAAATCTTCAACACTCTCAGTGTTGCCTATACAAATTATTTTTTCAGACACATCCTCAGACCACACCTTTTCCACAGCTATCTTCACTGGTGATTCATAACTCTACTGTGATCAACTAAAAGGCCCAGAATTTTTCCTTCCCCATTGTTTCCATTTGTATTGCTTCTAGATTATAATATGAACTGCTGCTTCACAATTTGAACAATTAATCCCACCTCTACAGACCATAATCCAGTTCTCTTGTGACATTCTTAACCTCCTGCTTCTAGAAATCCCTTATCCACTTCTCATCAAGTGTCATTAGCTTGTGTCTATTTTCTGTGTCCAGGTTGTTAAAAAAAAATACTAATATTAGTCCTGAGAGTGGTCCTTGAGGAATTAACTGACTGTAGCCTTCCTTCCCCTTTCAGCATAACCCTCTGTCTCTTCTTTTTAGCCAGTGCCTTATCCACTTCACAGTCCTTGCTCTAATCCCCATCTCACCTGCCTTCACCAATAATTTCCCAGGTGGCACCAAATGCTGTACTGAAGGCCAGAAGGATTAGAACTACTACATTTCCCTTGTCTTCAAACAAGCTATTAGACAAATGTGGGAAACAAGGGTTGAATTTAGATAAAAATCCCAGTAAGAAATAGGCCCTGCACCAAAGGGAATATCAGGAAAGGAGCCACTAATGTCAGGGAGAAAAAATGTAGACATCAGGATGCTTTTGGCCTTTGAACAAAATAGCTGCCATTTAGAATTTCTTGGAATGACTTTGAAAAGAAAGAGTACAGTAATGAATTTTTTTTCAGGATAAGTGAAGAGGATTTTGAGGTGTAGAGAAATAAGCTGAGAGAGAAACTCCCCATGAACAATCCTGGGTAATTGTGCTGCAGAGTCTGATGACAAGTGAGAGTTGAGTCACTTGTATTTCAGGCAGCAGCACTGGCCTTTTTTGATGCATGGATCACTAATAGTGATGAAGTAATTATCCATGTGTGTGACATGGTTACACTACTAAATTAAGCTAATTGAGGTGCCTCTTCTCTCCTTTGCTCCTCAGCTCCTGAGTCTTCCAAGTGTATCCAACAAATCTTCTGACAGAAGCACAGCCTCACAGACTGTGACACGCACACATGGTGGCAGCTACAGTGGAGGGCATGGTTTGCCTCCCAGGTAACTCTTACACGCAACTTAGCCACAGCTCTTTCCTTGCCACTGATTTATTTGAACAAGTAATGAGGAAATTACCCTTGGTTTTTAGTGTGGACTTTTGATCTCATATGTTTTAGATTAAAAGTAATTTAAATTATCAGAGCAAATTCTTACACTTGCATATGCCACTGCTGAATGGATAAGTTCTTTGTCAAGTGTGACATCAATTACTACGTCACAGGCTTTAAAATGGACTTCTGGAAAAAAGACAAAAACCAAAAGTAACCAGAAAATGTTTGAATTGACACTTTTGTTGCTGTACGTTTCAGACAACATTTTAAGTGCAAAATAAAATTTAAATTTAAAATCTAAATTATCTTTGAAAAGTAACAGGTTATTTTTAAATCCACACAAAAACTGACTCAGCCACATACTCAAGTTTAAAAACGGGCTTGGTTTTAGCTGCTAAGAGTGTTTTTTTCTTTCAAATAGCAGGTTCAGAGGATTAATATGAAAATAAAGCCTTTCCTATCAGCTTGTGCAGACAATAGAGCAGGATAGGATATTATGATCTGCAAATAATGTGAATTCATGTATCCTGCATGGTACAAGTGGGAGCTTCATTTAAGACCTGAGTAAATTGGCATGGCAGGGGCAGCAGGAAGGCAACTCAAGGAAGGAACCCTAAGGACCAGCCCCGTAACACAGAGTGGCCCCAACCTTTTTTTCTGGCCTCAAGAATGAAATAACAGAGGTCACGATCCTTTGTTATAGTCCTGTTGTGGCCTGCCTATAGATTGGGATATTTGAATTTCATTTCCCAGCCTCCACTAAGAGTTTCTTTGAAAGCCTGGTGACATTGGCTTTGTGTAGGTGAGGTGGATTTCCTCTATAGTTCGTGTTGGCACAGTAGCACTTGAAATGCAAAACACAAACATTTTCTTAACAGTGCTAAATGTCCTCATTATTCAAAGGCATGGAAACAGGCCAGAAAATGTTCAGATTACCAGTGAACCATTCAAGCTAGCTGTACAAAAGTAGGTATTATAACATGTGAGAAGGTACAGAGAAAAGTGACAACTCTGTTGACTGTAGGAACAAAAGCAGCGACAGTATAGATAGTTTATAGTGCTTAATCCCTATAATCTGAAAGGTGAGAAAGGATCAAGAGGACTGTATTAACTGAAGTATATCTGACTTTAAGGTTATCGTTGCTGCTGAGAGATAATCAAGCACACATTTTAGAAGTGTGTAAAATGGAAAGGAATAATTTCATACCTGACATTGGAATTACTTATTCCAGAAAAAATAATGTCTCAGATACTGCCTAAACAAAAAATGGTGCAGAGGCAGGGATCACAGGGTTCTCCTGCATCCTTCAAAAGACAACCACTATCATTTTAAATAAAATAACATTTAAAAAAATGAGCCTCAATGGGCTGAAGAGCCTTTTTTCATTCCAACATTCCTGATGTTCATCATAATGTGCCTTTTTTTAAACATTCCCCCCTCAATTAACTCATAATTGCTGTCCGTGCCATATGAATTATGCAGCATTTGATGTAAATTCAGATTCCCTGGCACTGAACAAATCTAAGGGCATTTCAGAACTTGGTGTAATTACAAAAGTAATCCCTTTAGACCGAGAAAGAAAATGAATATAATTTTTTTTCATCCTGGTTGGTCTGTATGGTACTCCTGTGCTATGTTCCCCTTGGGCTGCCATGAAAGTGCATGGATTGGGTCTGGCTGAGGTGGAATTCATTTTCCCCACTGCAGCCCTCACAGAGCTGTAGTCCACTGGTGGCTAGAAAGGTGTTTCTAACACAGTGTTTTGGCCCCTGCTGAGCAGGGCTGGCAAAGCATCAGGGCTGGCTCTCCAAGAGTTACCCCTCACCAAAAGGCTGGGGTTGGGCAGGATCTGGGGAGGAGACAAAGCCAGGAGAGCTGACCCAAAATGACAAAATGCAATAAAATCTAAGAGAAAGAAGGAGGTGAGGGGCATTTGTTTTTACATTTGTCTTCCAGAGCAATCACTATGCGTACTGAAACCCTGCTTCCTGGAAAGGGGTTGTAAATTGTCTGCTGATGGGAAGTAGAGAATAAATCTTTTGTTTTCCTTTGCTTCTGCTGAGGAGGGGAGTGATAGAGAGTCATGGTGTACGCCTGGCATCCAGCCAAGGTCAGCCCACCACAGTGCAATAGCAAGGAAGATGCTAAACTGGGGTAAATGAGCACAGGTCAGGAGAAATTAAGGAATCTAGCCCAGTTTACACCAGCAATACCTGTGGCTCCAACTTCTCCTCAAATTTTATCCTTGGTGAGTTCTTCACTGAAACTCTAACTGGAGTCTGAGTGGAAAATATTACTGCAAGAAAAAAGCAAAACAAGTCTTGCAATGTAATATGCTCTGAATTATTCAACTGTTGAAAGATTCAACATCTATCCAAAATAAGAGGAACAGTGGCAGTAAATTGGTGCATTTAAATATATGGCAACTTGTAGAACAGTGGACAAAGGAGTAAGACAAGAGGCAATGGGGAAAAACTGATGCATAGGAAGATCCACCAGAGTATGAGAAGGACCTTTACTGTGTGAGTGACTGTGCACTGGAACTGACTGTACAGAGAGGGTGTGAAGTCAAATTGTCTGGATGAAATCCTGTGCAATGTGTTCTAGGATGACCCCGCCTGAGCAGGGAGGTTGGGCAGAATGACCCATGGTAGTCTTGACTTTCTCCTTCAATCTCTGTAATTCTATGAATATTTCTCTAACTTGTTATGTTTGTTTCTGGAATTAGGCTCATAAGAGCATAAATAAAATATGCTAGGAGGGAGGCTGGATTCTAAGTGATTTCTAATGCTCTTGGAAACTAACAGACTCTCAACAAATGTAAAAATACAATAAGATTTATGTGCATCAAAATTTTTCAATGTACCTAGCAGAGAAAAAATTATTTCTGAAACTTTTCTTAGGCTGGGAATATATTTGATCAGCAAAAATCCAAATTTTTACTATATTGGCCAGATATAAAAAAACTCAGCACAGTTATAGCCTTGATATTAAGGTGATTGGTGAGAATTTTCACTAAATACAAGATGAGAGAGAGCAAACTAAGTAAGATAAGGTGCTCAAGGTTGACTCCCATATGCATTTGTTAGCTAAAGTGCTATTTTCAATTTAGAGAGAAGCAAATCTGCCTCTCTAAATCTGCAGATAGGGGTGGGGTGCGTTGCCAGGGTTGAGGAGATCCTAGTGAAGCAGAGACAAGAAATGCTTGGAGGATCTGAAAAAGCAGGAATAGAGAGAGAAGACAAAAAGCAAAGATGGGAGACAAGATATCAAGAAGATACTATGAACAGTAGCACAGGTGAATTGCACACCAAATCAACAGTTCTTAAAGCCTGCAGATTCTCAGTCTGAATTGTTGCCAGTTCAAGGGAATTTGGGCTAATGCAAAGCTTTGCATTTAAACAAATTTGACACTGAGCTTGACTAAACTCAGCCTTGAGCTTTCATGATTAATTTTTCTTCAATACCAGGAGACATAAAATTGCAAGACAACACTGAAAAGAGTTTTGTCCAGAAAGCCTCAAATACAGAGATGCCTAAAGAGTCCGGTGAATGAAAGTCTATTAGGAATCTCTCCAAACATGTTTTTCTCTTAGATTAATTAAATAACACCACCATCAACATATATAAATACAATTCCTTTTTTTTAACTACTCCATCCTGACCGTAGCTCAGATTCAGTGATACAATGACATTTTTATCTTCTTAATCTATTTAACAAAGATGTGCTGCAACCAGTACAATTACAAGAAAGAATTTTTGAAATACATCAAGTGCATCAGTACAACTGAGAAGACTGTGATTTTCAGCAATTTTTCTGCCCCTGATCACTCTAAGAAACTTCTGAAGCTGCACAAGTGGGAGTGAAGATGGGCTATGAAGTGCCTGTGTTTAACATCCTGCTATTGACCCTGCTGTCAGGGATGTTTATGCAGCCCTCCTGATGGATTACCTAAGTATATTATGATCTTTATTGCAAGGAATGTATGAAATACAAAAGTGTGACTATTGCTCCTTTACAGAAGAAAGGTGAGAGTCAAGAAAGATGATGTAATTTTCCTGAGACAGCTTAAAAAAAAAAAGTAGTATGTAAAATCATGGATACTTAATTCAGCATGGCCAAATTTAGGCTTCCTCCTCTACAACAGGAGATAAGTAAAAATCTGCCTCCAGTTTTTAACCTGGCAATCACATTCATTTATCTTAGTGTGTGTGGTGGAGGAAGAATCCAGCTCCCTTCTCAATATACTGTAAACACCGAACTTTTTGCCAAAATAAAGAGTTGAAGAATCAAACTGAATAGATACTAAGTTCCATACAATATTAAAATATTTGCTACCACTATTCCTCACCTTTAGTATGTCTGGCTTCTGGTGGTATTTCCAGAATACTGACTGTCTATGAAGGGAATCATTAATATTATCCCTGCTTTGCTGCCTCTTTGTTTCCCCCTCCCCCTCCTTTCCTCTCTTTATATGGAGACAAGCGCCGTATTCTCTACAGAAAACTGAAATATAACCATCTAATTGTTAATCAGCCAGTACAGAGTGGCTGATAAAGCAAAATGCCATGATGACTTCCACTTGAGAGTATAAAAAATTAGGTAAAATTGATCTTTGGTGTACTCTTACCATAACTTTTCTTTCTGGATATTCAGAGCCCTAAACCCACATTCTTAAAATCAAATGTCCTTCCTTTTCGACAAGCATTATTACAAATTTGAAGTCAATTGATGGTTTGCATTGACTTGAACAGGAAAACAGTTAAATGATGTGCCCAAGGTCATACAGAAAGTCTGCATGAGGATGAAGAAGATTTTATTAGCTGTGTACATTAACATTTTTTTCTCTCTGGCTATGACAGCTCTAAAATTTATTGTCCTTTCCCTAGGTACTGCCCTGTATTGCTAGTCTGAAATCATCTGAAGCAAAATTATTTGCTTTCAGAGATTTTTAAGTATCCTAAAAAGATTACAGAGTCTGATTTTATTTTCTGACACTTGGAAATGAAGTTGCATTGCTACTGAAACAAAATTCAAGAGTAATTATGTTTCTGTCTAAATATTTGTCAGTAAAGCTTTTTATTCCGCCTCCCCTTCAAAGTCTGCTACATTCAAAATAGTTAGTCACACCACAGAGCACAGAGATTCCTTTCTGAACATTAGCCATCCAATCCAGCTTTTTTTAGAAGCCACCAAGAAAACGGTGACCCCTTCCACACACATATAATACAGACAGTCACTCATGCATTAACAGCCATAAACCCCCAAAGGTCGTTTCCATGACAACCCCAGGGTCCTTAATGACCCTGACAGTTCAATGATTTTGTTTTGTTTGAGAGTGAAGGAATAATAAGTCTTCTCCCATCACCCCCTACCCCCTCTGCTGCACTGATATGCTGTTCATTATCTGATCCCAGGCTCAGCCCTGGAGACAGAGCGGCAGCCAGCTCTGAAAGACAAGAGCCTCGCTGCAGACAAAGAGCATCGAAGGAGCTGAGCGTGCTCAGCATACTGCAGCAGCACCAGCCTCATTAATTCCATCACTAGCCCAATGAGTTTAAGCAAGTGCCAGGGGTATTACAATAGTTTGTAGCAATATGTTGCATAAGTGAGCCCCAAATCACTGTACAGTTATTTAGAAAGTACATTTTGCATACCACTAGCAGGACTGCTTCTATTAATGATGTGTGCCAGAAACACAATAAGACATTGCAGCTAGTCTGCAGCAAGACTTATAATTTTAATGACATGATGAATAAGGCAATTAACGCACTTCAATCTATTTCCCATATGTATCATATTTAACTTCAGAGAACTAAAGAGATATCCAAGAGAAAGAAGTGTAATAATGCATCACTAAATGGGTAGGCTACTCCTAATTCTTTGAATGCACGTTTCTTAGTACTACTCTTCAGCTAAACCTTCTATTCTTTAATTAGAAATCAGCTACAGGCATATACAGACTTCCATTCCCAATATTAAATAGAGTCTTCATTAAATGCTATAGAAACTGGCTGGTTGATCCAATGTTGTTCTTTATGAAATTCCCCGAAAAGCCGCTTCCATTGTCCACGTGAAACTATATCCATTCATTTGATCCCAGCCCAGCGTTACCTCGTCATGACTGTGGTCTACTAGTGCCATATTAAACCAGCTCTTTGGTGACCTATTTTATGGATGGATGAATCTAAATTGCCTTCGTTTTCCTTCACCTCATAGATTAACTGTGCATTGGACATAAATGGTATAAATTACGGCTTCCAAAAGGTATCTCTAAGTAGTATCAATGGCCATTGGCCTTACAGCTTTCAGAGTCGCTGCAAGTTGCAACTGTGTGGAGAGACCACAGTTATGTCTTCCTCTTCCTATTTATACAGAGGCCTCGAGGCAGTATCCTGGGACTAAAACACTCAGTATGGCTGAAAGGTCCCTGTCTTTATAGGTAGATATGCTACTATTAGAGTAGTTTTGTACCTGTAACATGAGAGGTGGCCCAGCCTTTCTAATGAGAGTGAGAAGTCTTTCATGTGCTTTAGATCAAATTATAACAATTTTGCTGTATTCAACTTTACTGTATAACATTCAATCCTTTGATCTAGAGAACTGCTTAACTTCAGATGGCTTTAGGAGAAACATGCTATGGCACAATCCCCTCAGGGTACACTCATCCTTAGAACACAGGCCCCATAATGCAGCCATCCAGAAGAACTGTCCCTAACTCTTTAGTTCAATGCCCTGGAATTAAAAAACAAAAACAAACAAACAAACAAACAAACCCCCAACAATTAGACAAAGAATATTCCCAGAGAAATCATCTCCCTCAGTATTTGAACTCAATTTGCTGCTTGAATTTTTGCTGCTATTTCTATGTTACATTCCATCATTATTTGGGGAAAGCTACTCAGTATTTTCTGGGATTAAAAAATATAAATTTTGGCTTTATTCTGAATAGTAGAATCTAATATGAATCAAACTACTTACAGAGGAAGTCAGAGATAGGATTGGAGCACAGGCAGTAGACCCTTCTCTCTTTCCTAGCACTCAATTTCCACTCCCTCAACTATAATGATACACCTTTTAATCTTGCCTACATTCGGTTTATTCCTCTTCACTTCAACTAAAGCAAGGTCACTGGAAAGTCAGAAACAACACAGCAAGTCCAAGTCTCATGCAGGAAAGAAGAGAGATTTAAAGAAAAAATTTGGCATCTTGCTTCTACAGTTAATCGTTCCCAGCAGCATGTCTTGATTGTACACTATAAAGGTAATCCAAACTATCAGTTACAGCCATACTACAGCCTGTGTGCTCCCAAAATATGACATTTGCTCCTGCGTGCCATCCATATTCTCTCCATGATGGCAGAGTTTCCCAAGTTCTGCAGAGCTTCCCCACAGTGTGCTATACACGCCTTCCTAAGCAAGCCCTTTGCTCTCAGTTTCATTACCATGTTCTATGCATACCCCATGTTATGCAGAAGTAGTCTTGGTCTGATAGCAATTAAATATGCCCAGAGGCCTGGATTCTCTCTTTGAGTGCACATGCAGCTCTCATTAATGTTAATGTTGCCTATGCACCTTATCACAAGGAGAAGCAGGGAGATCCGTAAAAGTACCTAACCTGGGGAAAATCTGGCTGGGAAGCAAAATGATGATGTGTGCGTGCACATAGGATGTAGTTCTCCATTTCAATCTAGTTTTCATAAACAGTGGAAAGTCTCCAATCCCACAAGGCAAAGAAATTAAGCACCTAATGTGTCAGGATTCTTATACAACCTCCAAACGTAACCACACTGTTTCTGCCCTGCTAACAGTACAACACAGTCGGCTACGACACACGGTGTGTAGTCCTGTAGAAATTTTGAGATTTTTTTTATTATTTTTTCCACAACCAAAGACACTCAGAGAGCCTGAATGGGATTAGGATCCTACTGAAGTCTCCCCTCAGAAAATGGGTATTGTGTCTTTTCCCTCGTATGTTTAGACATAAAACAGGCAAGACAGACAAAAGCAGTGGTTATCTCCATTCCACACGCTAGCAGAAGAGGCATAAAGATGAAGTTACTTTCCCAAGTTTACAGCAACAGGAAGCAGAAACAGATGGCAAATTTCCTGAAATCTATCCCAACTCTTTCACTACATCAATGTCTTTCCCCAAATCTGAAAGCTTCATCTCCCATCTCATTCACTTCAACAGTTCATGAAACAAAAATGCATCCAACAGGATTTTTTGTGGGATTCCCTCTTTCTTATATTTCATCTTGTTAAAGGCATGTAGCACATAGTAAAAGACAACACTTCAAATTCCTTTTCCAGCAGGGAACAAAAGACTCTCACGGGACCAGGTTCTACTACCTTTGGGAGAGATGCTCCACCTAGAAAGTGAAAGATTGACCCAGTATACAGGACGTCTCCCCAGCTTTTACATCTTATTATAATCCCAATTTGCCAGTGACAATTTCAAAAGTTATTGTACACAGTTATGTACTAAACTGGCATGGTGTAAAAAGAAGAGAAGAAAAAATGTAGTATAAATTGAATGAACATATGGGATTTGGGAGCAGATCATCCTGGTTCCCATCACATGGCATGTACACAGAAACCAGGGGATCAGGTCCAGCTGCAAGAGTTCAAGGAAGACAGGTCGCTCTTGATCAACCTGACCTCCTTCTGTGACAAAATAACCCACTTTGTGGACGAGGGAAAAGCTGTGGATGTTGTCTACCTGAACCTAAGTAAGGCTTTTGATACCTTCTCCCCCAGCTTTCTCCTGGAGAAAATGGCTGCTTACTCATGGCTTGGACAGATGCTCTGTTCCCTGGATAAAAAGCTGCCTCTGTGGCTGGGCCCAGAGAGTGGGGGGAATGCAATTACATCCAGCTCGTGGCTGGTCACCACTCCTGTTCCCCAAGGCTCATTGTTGGTGCCAGTCCTGTTTAATATCTATATCTATGGTCTAGATGAGGGGATTGAGTTTGCAGACAACAGTGAGCTGGGTTGGAATGTTGATCTGACTCTCTATAATTACCTGAAAGGAGGGTGTACCTAGGTGGGTATTGGTCTCTTCTTCCACGTAACAGTGATAGAAAAAGAGAAATCAGCCTCACATTGTGTGCAGGAGGCTTAGACTGGATATTCTGAAAGGGTTGTGAAGAAGTGGAACAGGCTACCCAGGGAAATGGTAGAGTCACCCTCCCCACAGGTATTTAAAAGATGTGTGGATGTAGCACTTAGGGACACAGTTTAGTGGTGGACTTAGAAGGGTTAGGTTTATGGCTGGACTTAAAGGTATTTCCCAACCCTAATGATTCTACGATTCTCTGAGGCACATCTGAATATTCATGAGGCAAGCCTTTCCCATGAGAACATTAGTAATGAGGGGAAAAACTTCAGCAATTCAGTGTCTGCACACCATGATTCATCCCTTCCAACACCACAGCTGTTAAGTACAATTTCGTTAATTTATTTGGAAAACTTAGAATTTCAAGTTTTCACATATATACTGACTTGTGAAATAAAATTGCCATGAAGTAAAGATTTTAATGACTAGAACAAGTCACTTCAACTGAGCTTCTATAAAGTGTGTCCTAAATGTCTGAGGTGATATGAAATGTACTTAGGATTACAAAACATTTTAAGACGGCCACATGGACAGTGATTCAATGTAAGGATAAGTGTAAGGGAGTGTTAACTGAGCATAGGTAATTATTTACATTAATGTAGTATCTCTCTTTGCATATATAAAATAAATGTGTGTTGAACGAGAAAGAGAAATATCCTGAATTAGTATAATTTAAGAGCCATTTGAAACTCAGAAATATGCATTACCTTTTTTTTTTCCCCAATGGCACTGCTCATAGCTATAATTTCCATGGCAATGAAAAGAAAGGCATCTGAAATGAAAGTGTTAGAATAACAAGCTTTTTCCATTTCACTGTTAAGAGCAGGACAATAACTGCTAAAGTTCAGAAACAGCAGACCTGAAAAAACATTATTTTTATCACCTGCATTGCTAAAATGTAATATGTGGCAATTTGCCCAGGCCTCCTAAGGTTGAATCAGAAGATACTACTGTTATTCCTCCCAGTACTTGTTGTTTGTGCTAGTCTGGGCACAGTTTGATGTCAAAAAACAGGCTTCTACTGCCAAGAGGACAGGTATTTAATGCTGGAATAAAACACACTGAACCACAGTAACCTCAAGCTTTGATGCTCTACTTCGTTATATTGGCATTACCATGAAACTTGGATATATACTGTACTTTTTTACCAGCTAAAGTTGTTTTACATTATTTGTAGAACTGTTATTAAGTTATAGATGATTTCTTCAGGTTCTGCAACTAATGACAAGCAAGTATTCTTTTCCCCAAACAATAAAATTATTCACAATCAAATCATAGTGCTCATGCACAGTACAAAAAGAAAGCACCAATGGAGGAATAATGTGCTGAGCAAAGAAAAAGCAGAAGGTGTTATGTGCTGCAAATTCCAGGAATCTGCTTTACCTAAGCCATCTTGGCATTCCGGAGGACAGGTTTTTAGAGGTTCTAGGTGTTGTTCTCAAAGGATATAAGCATATATATGTCTGTTTTCTACAAAGATCAATAGCTGAATTGCATAAAAACCCCAGTTGAAGGCAAAGCATTCAAGGTGACACAGATAAGTCAATAATGTGTTAGAATTTCCAGTTCTCATCTGTATAAAACAAATTGTTTTTTACTTTCTTCTGAGTCTGACACAGTAAGATGCTGACCTACTCTCTTAAACCAATTAATGGAAAGCATGAGACCATACCTAAAAAGCACGGAAGTTTCTCAGATGTAAGGGTTCATGCTTGGTAAAGACATCTTGCCTAAGCAAGCCTTCCTAAGTACCACTAACCTGGAGTGTAACTGCACCAGCTACAAGGAAACACACGTTACAGACACAGCTGCACGGACACCCACCGACTAACCAGAACACAGGGACCCAGCTCTGGTTTTGCTTTGTCAAACCAGAGCCAGAAATACTAATAAGGATTTTGCAATTGGTTTCAGCAAGAATAGCTTCTCACTGTGTGAACACTTATAAGCTTTTCTGATCAAGTGATCTGTGGTACTTTACTGATTCATCCCCAGAGAAGTCATTTAGATTTTCATCTTTCCACATCCATATCAGGCAAGGAAAACTATATATTTTATGCATTTATTTTCTTTCCATTTTCTAGCTGATATCTTGTTTGGGCTGCTTCTTTTGAGAGTAATAATGGTAACTCTACATGTCAATAAATATTAGTTAAGTAACAAAATACCAAGAGGTGAGTTCAAAAAAGCAATTGCTTTCAATTTTTGAGCTTTATGTGACAGAAAATTTTGAGAACTTGCCTCACAGAATTAGTTTGAACACAAAAAACCTTTCCTTCATTTTGCAAGTAGTTGTAAGACAGCACTCATGGCAGCACAACCCTGGAAATTAAGAGACAGATAGCAAGCTGAAGGAGCACTAACAAATCTAACTTAGATGCAGAATCTTCTCTATTGAATTTTTTTTTTTTACTTCTCATTCTGGTGCTCCACAACACAACTGAACCTTATTGTGTTTCCTGAACAGGTATGCTAAAATATCTCATCTTTTAAAACAGAGCATTCAAGATTTCAGATAACATGATCAACCTTTTTAGATTTTTTTATAAAATGCATAAAAACATACTTTCCAGTGCAGAAGAGTCTGTGCCTGCATTTATTTCCATATCTACTCATCCATATGTTCCAACAGGAACGTTAATTTCAGCAGAAAATATTTTGGTTAAAAGAGTCTCAGGTTAGTCACCTATTCTGCCATATCAGGACTAAATTTACTGTTTCCATTAGCCCATGAACACTGCAGTGTCCTGTTACCAATTGCCATCCTGAGCGCGTTTTGTAAGCAAGGCCATGCTACACTTGCGGACCAAATGGTGTATGCCAAATGGTTATGCAGGCCTTGAGGCACTCTGAGTGTATAAACATTTACACTACAACAGATCCTTGGCCAAGTGGCCAAGTAATTGATTACAGGGCTATGAATGTCACTGGATTTTATTTATAAAAATCCCACGACAATGGCTGTACTTCGTGCAGGACTAGTACTGATAGTTTTTAAAAGTAGGATACTCTTAGGTGAATTCAGAAGCAAGCAGTCCTTGCAGAAAATCGTGGAGAACAAATAGGAGTTGGTCTCAACAAAGCTACCACTTCTTCTGAATTCAGAATATCTTACAATTAGGCAAATGCATTATGAAGGTTCCCTGTTTTGCTATAACATAAGTAAACATGAGGAGGTCTTTCCTATAGGGAATATTATATAAAAACCAAAACAACACTGACCTATATATAAAAAAAAAAAAAAAACAAACAAAAAAAACCCCACAAAAGACAAAATAATAAAATGCATCAGAAATATTTTACAATAAAATCAGTTGAATTTTAGCTTTAAATACAGACCTTGAATAGAAAATGTCAAATGCTGGACAAGAGACAAATTATTACAGGAAATATTTTTTTCAGTTTTAATTACTTTTCCCATCAAATCTTACTTATTTTGAAAGGTAAGGAAAAATTCTGTGGAAAATCAGAAGGAGATACCATGATAGTCAGTGGTATAACAAAAGTCAGAGGCACCATTTTTATCTTTAGAGGTGGCATTCTTAGACACACATATGATAATAAGGAGCTACGCAGAAGCATACTGGCCTTTAGTTTTAACATCTGCAAAATATAAAATCTCCGACCCATAAAATCATATGGACAGTTAACTTTGCACACTGTGTTAAGCCACTTGACAGAGCATCTCATTCAAAAATACACATAAGGGCACATTCATGTGTGCTTCTTCGGAGCTGAATTTGCTGTCCTGATTTCTTCTCAGCTTAATTTTTTTTCCCTTTTCTTTTTCCTGCTTATCTGGAAGAAAAGAATCTGTGAGTGCACCCTAATTTGATTCACTGCATCAGACACAAAGGATAAACTCACCTCAAGTGACTGATAGACAAAAGCAAGCCATAGGTTAGAGACAGTGATTTTAACCATTCCCCTTGTTTGTAAAATGACTTTGCCTAAAAGCTACACCTTTGCAGAGCTGATGAAGAATGTGCTGCATCCACAGCATTTGTCACAAGTCTGCTCAGTGTGTTGCTCTCAGAAGTACCAATACATGCACTCTAAATGTGCGTTACAGGCACTGTTCCCCACATGCTAGGTGATTATTGGTCCTCCCTTTTCCAAATTACTCAAATCTCTGCATTATTTGAGTAGTTTCCTTTCACACATCACCTCTGGCATAGATAAACAATTCTGCAAGCATAGGGAACTGTGAGCATCACCACATCCACAATGACAGCAGTGGGACAGGAAGCTCATTCCAGAGCTCTGAGCTCACCATGTGACACCACAGCACTGGCTGTCTCCAAACCCAGATACAGCCATAACAAAAAATGATGCATCGTTCAGAGTAAGTAAACAGGATGCAAACCTGGACTTGAACAGCTCTTGCTATATTTCTAAATGGAGAGAGTGAAAAACTGAACAGGTAACAATTCTGTGCCTCAGTTTTGATTGTTCCTTTAAACTTCTGGGCACAACCACCCAAGAAGGATGAAGTTCTGGCTCTAAGATCCAAAACTGTTTTCTAGAACACCAATACTAAATGTGCTACTGATACCAAAAGTTGCAATCCAAAATGCAACACATGAATTGAACTTCTCTGTGATAGAATTAGAAAATAATTAGAAAGATATGTGGGGTGTAATATTTACATTAGAATAACACCCAGAATTAAACACTGTTCAAGTACTCTCTGACTGTTGGGAGCAATGTCAAGCTGTTTCCTGGCAAGTCAACAGACCCAAAGAGTATAAAGGTGATTTGGGGTTTGCTTTTCTTCCTTTGAAGTCCTGCCCTGCACAAAAGTTAGTCAGACTACACTGAAGATGTAGTTTATACATTTAGATGTAGCTAATACATTTTTCTTTGTGCAGGATCTGTAATTGGAAAGCATTTTGAGCAGCAGGAGGGCAACCATGCAGTTCTGAGAGAAAAGTAGTGCATTTCCTCTGTCACAAACAAGAAACAAATCACTTTTAGTAGTAAGAAGCCAACAGCAGCATCTCTAGAATACATGTGGAACAGAGCTGCCGCTGTTAGAAATGAAAAAGACTTATTGATCTGCTAGTACAGCTACCTGTAAATTTAAGACTGTACTCTACAGGATAGCTGCTATTGTTTATTTTCTAGACTGGTTTCAGAAGGCTACATATTGGTGATCCCACCACTTTCCTTTAAGGTTTTATTCCAGTTTTCACATAACTCCCTGTCAAGAAGAGGAGAAGAGGGTGAGACTGTTTGTTATCCAGACTTATTTTGAGTTCCTTAGACTGTATCTGGATGTCCTTCTAAATAATTTTTTTTGTGTTTACCTACCTAGAAAAAGTTTCCTTCTCATCTTTCTTCACCCAGATTTGCTATTACACCAGAAATCAGCAGTCCTCTGAATGCTCATTCTGGTCAAATGACCACCACTGGACATTTTCTGGTTGCCCTTTGCAGCTTGTTAAATTCTTTCTTTCCAAGCTCTGTGGGCAGCATAATTTTAGCAATGAGCTGTCCAGGATGACACACACAGCAAATAAGAGTAATCCAAGAGTGTAAGGACCTAATTAATAAACTAGTAGAAGCATGTAAATGCAGAGTGTCAGAGCTTAAAATGAAAACAGGGACAAACATGTTGGTTTCTTGGAACCTTTGTAATTGTTTCATGTCAAAAGCGCCCAAGGCTAACCAGCCTTTAGTGGATTGATAAAGGACCAATGTGTCGGGTCTTATTTAGTGGAAGAACCCAATTAATTATTATACAGAATTAGATGCCATTTAGCATTGCTTATATTACTGATGACTCGCTAATTTGGCTGGCTCTGATGTAATTACAATTAATTTACGTCCTTAATCCTAATGCTCTAACCTGGCTTTGATTTAATCAGGCGATGTGGAGGTATCACAATCAAAGCAGCATTGAGGAGCTCACTGCTAAAAAGAGATAATTACACCTTACAAAACATATCCTTCCTAGCACTCACAGGTCTTGAAATACTGAATTAGAACAGTGAAATTCTCAGTCAGAAAATCTCCAATGGCAAAGTTCAGAGAAGCCTGAGAACACTGCCCAAAATTCTTCTTTTCCTTCTCTCAGAACATGCAGGAACAGTTCTAGTTATTTAGTTGCAATCTACAGATCTCCGGATAAGCCCAAAGAAAAGCAAATCTACATGCCATGCCTTCAAGACACAAGAGGCGACAGACGGTAAAGCTGAACTGCCTGTAACATCTGGAAGAACACATCAGTGCAAATGAAAATAAGGGCAACCCAGAGCTTAGCTTCAGCTTGCCTTGATGAGAAGTCAAAGAAAGAGAAAGTAACAATCCCTTTCTTCTGGAGATGGTGGTCTTCTGCACCCATTCCTGCAGCTGTTAGGGTCCTTGCTGTTGGTTTGTTCTCTGGTGCCAGGGAGAAAAGCAGTTTTGAGGAATCAGTCTTCAGATGCTTTCTAAGAAACTAGATATAAGACAAGCCCGGACCCACAGAATTTGGCTGTGGATTTTCTTACCTTGCTTCCTGATTTCCCCTTGGGTTGTAGATCCGTCCCCAGACCCTAACAATACAATGTGGCCTCTGCCTTATTTTCTCCTTTTAAACTTCTATTTTGAATGGGTCTGAGAAATTTAATTTCCTGATTGTTATATGTCTACAATGCTAAACTATTAATCCATAAGTCATTAAGTTGATTTTATTAATTCTTGAGGAAATGTTTTAGCTACTCATTCACTCTTTAGCATATAACTTAAATGTGCTTCAGTATGAAAAGCTTCTTTGCTGTTGCAGAACTGAAAGGCACAGAAAGTCTCTCTCTGTTCCCTGTCTTGGAGGCCAGCCTGACAAAAAAAGACTTCAGCTGAAAAAAGTCTGCCATAGTAGAATGCACACGGGGGCAATGCAAATCTGCTTATTCTTTTGCAAACAGCACATCTTTTTTCAGCCCAGAATAGCACATGTTAGTGAGGTTATCATAACACTGGAACTTAAGACAGTTCACAGGCTGTAATGTAAGAAACTGTTCAGTGTAGGGAATTTAAATTCAGTTACCCTGGTTATGTTGCTTTGCAGCCATCAAACTGCTCTTTTTTCTTATAACCTTGCTGCTGTATAGTACTGTAGCACAGCTCAAAAGCACTAAGCTTACCATTACTGATGGCAGCCAAAGGAACTGCTCTAACTTACTGTCTTGTCTTTTGTTAACTAAAAGCAGGACATTTTTATGAAAAGAACATTAGCTTCCACTTTTGCTTGCTTGCTATGATAGCTTCTAACTACATGCGGGGTGAACGATGAGCTTTACAGGACCCACAGCTTCCCATCTCTCCTTTTATCAGTTCATAGCAAACAACCTGTGCTCAGATGTAATGGGAAGAGAGCAGGACTCACCCCTCATTTCCTCTCCCCTTGTCTTGTTCATATCATTGTATTTAGGCTCCTGCACGCTCAAGTCATCCCAGCTCAGTATAGCATTTAATTTTATCAAACATATGCTTCAGTCCCACTAAAGTCTCTGAGAGTTAAGCATACGTTTGTATGCTTTGTTGCAAGGCAGACTGTCAGAGACCCGCCTGTGTGCTCTTCATGGACAGGTTGGCTCCAAATTGTTGCAAGCACTTTCATTAGTCAGTCTCTAAGACAAGCCTGCTTTTATCAAGTTGTCAGATTTTGCGCAGAGGGGAAAGAAGAGAGGGTAGTTTTGAGAGGGAAGGAGAGCTGTTCCTTCCCTGTGCATGCAAACATCTCCCCAACAGCTGACAGAGCTGCAGATGTGTTGTTTTGAGATGCCTGCTCTCTCTACAGCAGGCATGCTCCAGAGGAGATAATGGCTGCCATCCCACCGAGAGTGCTGTTATATGATCCTCTTTCAGTTATTTGAAATATGGACTTCACTCAGAGGATTCTAGGAATAGCTGCTCCAGCTGTTCTGGAGAGATAGAAAGCTGTCACAGGAGACATTGTTAGACTCTGCTAAAATCAGCGGCTGCACTAAAGATCTCACATAAACTCCTTAATGGTTTGTACCATTCAGTCAGGAGTCAAGGAGAAGTGAAATGTGGCCTGTGACTATAAGGCAGTTTGTATTCCACGCATCAAGGCTATGCTTGGATTTGGCAGACAGAACAGGAAAGACGCTAAACGGATCCTTTTATCAAGTGTCTGAGCAGTTACTTGATCTAAGAGGTTTGTATACCTGCAACCAGCAATGTAAATGTCTGAGACAAATTACAAGGCAGCAGTAGTGTTACAGTGAAGGATGAAAGTGCACACAGAAAGGCAAACAAGCAAAGCATTACAACAGCCACTTAATGGCAAACACATTTATTAACATCAAGTGCGATGTTTGTAGGTTTTCCCTGCCACAACCAGCTGCAGATGCCAGCTACTTAAAAAGATGAAACAGTGCAGTGAATAAAATTGAGGGTTGTTTTTCTTTTTTGTTTCAGTGTAGCCTGCCTGCATTCTTGGCAGAGGAAGCAGGCTCCTAGCTCTGCCTTCGAAGGAACAAAAGGCGTGCTGGCACTCAGCGAGCAACTTGATTTCACAAGGCCTCCTGGGAAGGCTGTACGGGAGCATGGCTCTGTGTCTGGCAGCTGCATCCTTGAATAAAAAGAGGAGGAGGAAAAGGGCAGGAAGGAAAGAGCACACAAGGTCTCCATACCACACATGAGAAGCTTTTACACACAATCAGACATCCTTGCCCCAAAGTATTCAATAAAAGAAGTGTTCAAGGTGAACCACTATACTTACTGCACACACAGCAGCACATTTCACAGGCTACTGTTCTTTTATTAGAAACATTTCTCAAAGGTTTTATTGCTACTCATAGATTGTAAGGGTTCAGGTTTTTTAAGTATAGGAAATACAGTGAAGTAGAAGAATTAAATAAAAATTTGAAAATTCGAGATACTTTATAAAGCAAAAATAGCATTCTTGCCTTTTTGCTTTAACTCAGGAGAAATAAGTAGTCAAAATGCAAGTGGGAAACTGCCCTATTGCAGCAGAGTACATCAGTTTATTTCAGTTTAAGGGATTGACTCAAAATAGGTATTTTATCATGCCAGTGGTATGACATGGACAGAAAACAGCTATAAAAATTAATGCATGATTCAGTGGAAATTCAGACAGAGATAGAGATAGATACTCATATTAGTACTGGATTATGTCTGAAATGTAAGTGTGTTAGACAAACCCACCATATCTATGATACTGATTCTCATCAAGACCTTAATCTGGGTAAGCAAGGTACAAGTAAAGGATTGCTCACTTCAGAACCTTAAAAATATTATGAAGCTCAATGTAGTTAGTACACTTTTCTTAAAAGGCAGAGTCAAGGTTCTCTGTGTTTCAAAGTCCTAGAAAACTTCTAGACAAACTAGAAAAAGAGGAGGGCAAAATTAGTATTACCACAATAATATTGGTGTCTCAGCACATTTCCAGGATTGGTCTTTTAATTTAACTCCAGTGTATTTAGACTCACACAGAGAATTATATTAATCATTATGCAATGGAAATCAGGACAAACTTCCTTAAGGGCATATTGACATTTTATCTCTCTTGTTCATTGACATAGATGTAAACAGGAGCTGCAAAAGAGCGAGAATCTCTTCTCTTGCCTATTTCACATTAGTAAATCAAAGTAGGGTTTAATCTGATACTCCCATTCTTCAGCTGGAAAGAATGAGGGAGGGCATGCACTCCCTGAAAGTAAACTTCTGGCAGTGAGGCCAAAGAAAAAGAAGTGTTCAGTTTTTAAGGAAGATGGTGATCCTAATAAAAATAAACATCTGGTTATCTGAAACCACTGTCAGAGAAAGAGTTTATTTTAACTGTTAGCTGTACCTGGTGGATCAGATTAATTCTTCCTCCTACTCTGAATATATTTATTTAATAATAAGTAATTCTACTGACTGCAGAAGGATTCCTGGCATAAGCAAGGTTGTTGTGGTTGTAAATTTTAGACAATAGAGCCTTTAAAGAAAAAAACCCTAAGCAAACAAACCAAAAACTCCACCCCCAACCTTCATCATGACCTGTTACTTGCATGCCAAATTTTTGCTAATTAGGAAGTGTTTTCTGTGTCAAATAGAAGTTGCTCCTATATTGCAAAGGTTGCTGGAAGTTCACGATGATTATGCACTTCAAACAAAACTGTCTTGGATAGTCCACAATGGTCACCTCATTTCTTTGTTGGCTGATCACCTTGGGTTGGTAGTTTAAGTAGCCCGCTCTCAGCAGAATCAAGTAATCCTATCTGATCATCCACTTTACATCTCAGCAGTGTTTCCTTATCCACCTTTAGCCCAGTTGATCTGAATAGTGGGGAACCTGATTCTCTTAAGCTCTTTTGATGTTGGTTCTCTGAGTTTGCATGCAGTATCCTATTGCAGCACCTTACTCCAGCTTGTGTGGCACTAGTGGTCCACTCTTTTGTCCCTCTTGGCAAGCCATGCACAACACACTCTACAGCTCTGGAGCCAGGCTCGTTCTCACAGACAAACTGAACCACCACCTCTTATAACAGACGTAGGATCCATAGCAATTGGCATATTTATTTCTAATCAACTTTTTAAATGGCAACATTCAACTGTGCTTAACCACGTTACTTAATTTGCAGTCTGTTTTGCTATTGATTTCTAATATCCTCTACAGATATAGGACATCAATCAATAGGGCATTTTCTTTACCAAACACATTTATCTGCCAGTCAAAAAGCTGAGAAATTTAGTAAATATGTTTGTAAATTTAGGATTACAGCTCTCTTATAAATTACTTGATAAGGCTATTTACTGAAAATACGCAGAATTATACACACAGTATTTCCCAAAAAATCTCTGAAATAAAAATTAACGTAAGGTGCCAGAGAAATTAACTTTGTTTAAAAAACCAAAAAATCCAAAACCAACATCTTTTTCCTTAAAGCAGACCCTAGCTCTACGTCCAAACTCCTCCTCTTTTCTATTCAGATCAGAGGCTTTTTAGGGTTCATTGTTTTGTGTGAAGAATGTTAATTCTTGATGATTTGTGAACAAAATAAAGGAAGATACATCAGGAAAGTTGAGGAAGTGGAAAATATTGTATTTCCACTTAATTATTAGTTATGGGACAGAAAGAATTATGGATTTCTCCAATGAGGAAAGAAGAAACCAGAAAAAAACCCAGAATGCTTTTAGATATTTATCAGTTGAAACCCTGATAAAAGCGTGAAAAGAGGTTGCTGTGAAACATTTCTACTCTTTCCAAAGTATGTTTGAAGAGGACCTCACAAGTGGCACATAGGGTTTTCAGCTCCATCAATTCCCAACATCTCATATTAAGCAGTTACATGGGGACCTCATTTTACTCTGAAACCTGAGCACATTTCTTTCTTTGCAAGGAGGGGCATCAAGAATGTGGCTTGACTATTCAAACTTGAGAGCTCAAATAGCAAAATCAAATTAAAAAAAACAACAACAAAAAAAAAAACCACCTAATGGTTACAGTCTTAAAAAACAAGACTTTTATATTTTGGAATATAAAGACATTCCAAAAAAATTTGCACAAATTTTGGCATGCAGGTTTCTTCATATTTGAATGCCTGGTTTTCTCAAAATTGAATTGTTTTGAGTAAATTCTAGAAGAATAATTCTTACTTATGCTGCAACAGTTATTAGTACTTCTTGCTTTAAAATAAAATTATTATTTTCCACAAAGTAGCTTAGTTCAATGAATTTAAGCTCTTTGTGAACTCATTACCCGCAAGTCATTGAGAACTCAAGGACTGGTAAAAAAAAAAAAAGCCCCTATACATTTGGTCGAAAATATGCACAGTCATACAGTGAGTATTTAAATAGTTATTTAGCGTGTGCATTCCGCCCATTCTAACTGTACTGTTTAGTGCATGATTTCCATATTCCCACTTTAGACAAGTAGAAAGTCTTAATCTGAACAAAAGTAGAGACTCCAAATCAGAACAGGCCATGATGAAACTCTACATTCCATCAAAATTAATATAAACACTCTTTAGTTAAGAAAAATGTGATACGACAGAGTAACCTCTTCAAAGAAAGACACAACACAAATTTCATAGGAACTGCTTGCTCACATCACTAAAGAGCTGAGCAAACAAAACCTTTTCCTATAGGGACTAAGCTGTAGTTAAATATGTTTGGTTTAGAATTCACTTCTGTGTGAACTTCAGCCAAGTTGCTTCAGTTTAAAGGGAATGACGGCTGTGAATGAAGTTAACAATTTTTTCACAAAAGAAGAAATTTGAAAGAGCCAATGTGGAAACCTGCTCTTATGAACAACTATATTCAATCAGGGGATTGTGTGTGCAGTCAATACAATTCAAATTGCAAATATAAACAATGAATAGCAAGCACTCAAAGGACCACTGACAGAAAACATGTTGTCAGCAGTTCACTGCCTGAAATATCTTAACAACAAGCATTTGCTGAGTAATTGCAATCAACAAATTTGTTGAAACACATCCAGTTGACTGACAATTTATCAACAGAAAAAAAAAAGATAAACGTGAAAAATCTTTGTGGTTCTTCCATTAAGATTTGTGGTCCAACATCACAGATTTGGAATTCAGAAAATTACCACTAGCCCTCCTGCCTCTGCTGAGGTAGTAGTGATAACACTACTTTAATGCTATTTATAGAATAGTTACAAGTTGCACCCACACAGGTAAATAGCCTGAGTCTTCAGATAAGACTTCGTACTGTAAGATTATCACAGACAACACTTGCTTTATTTGCTTATTCTCAAACTGTGTATGTACTTTACAAAGAGTAATTGGGTCAGGTGAAACATTGGAGAGGGAGACTGCTCTTTTCCTGGAAAAGAACAGCATGCTCAGGCTTGGAAAACCAAAACAGCCTATGAGAGGTGGCACAGAAAAAAGAAAAGGAGCATTACAAAGCACAAGGATCCTGATGCTCACATGCAGAAGCAGAGAGTTTGCCAAAAGTCCCAAGGAGCAGATAGTGATGCATCAGAGGGCAGCATTTTCCAGAGGTAATTGGAACGCGTGTTGCCTTTCAGAAAGTCGCCATGGTGTGAAGAAGCATTTTAATAGCTCAAAAGTGCACTTTTTAAAAGCAAATTTCCCAATTTTTCACTATTTCATACTATGCCTTGATTCACATCACAAAACTCTTCTGAAACAAAAAAAAATGGATTCCTTTTAGGTGAAATTAAACTGAAAATAGTTTTACAGGAGCAAACCTTGTGTGCTCTGGGCACATCTAATCTAATGGGCATTCAATCCTGAAAGGTATGTGGGTGGATGGCACTGTCTCACCATCAAATATTTCACTCTATAAAAACACCCCTATTGCCCTACAGTACCTGTTAACATGGATGTAGCTTGTGGTGATGGAAACCAAGACAGGAAGTAAAGACACATATACACAGTCTTGATGAGATTAGTATATAAACCCTGTATTCTGTCTCACATGCCCATTTCAAGGTTTTCTTGGTGTTGAATATCCCCTTTTAAAGTATAGTACAATTTGGGCTTTTTTGAATTTACAAGTCTTTTGATGTATTTTGTGTTTCGACAAAACAAAAATGTATAGGCAGATTTCAAGGTTTACTTGATCAACATTTGGTCATCTGAATGCCATCATTCTTTGAATATACTTGCAATTTGGAAAGCAATTGCAACTGGAAATAATGTTTCCAACACAAACAGTAGTAACAATAACATTAATATTTGCTACTGACCAGAAAAGGAGAAACATAAGACCCCATATGTAAAAATGAGCAAGACCCAGGGAACTACAATCCATCCAGTCTCACCTCAGTGCCTGGAAAAATCATGGTGCATGTCATAGTTTCCACCTGAAACTGTGCTAAGGCACATGTTAAGTAAGGAGGTCATTGATGAAAGTCAGCATGGCTTCACTAAGAGCAAATTGTGCCTGACAAATTTTTTGGCCTTTTATGACTGGGTTACAGTCATGGTGGATGATAGAAGAGACACCAATATGTATCTGGACTTGTTCAAGGTATTTGACAGTACACAACATGACACCCTTGTCTCTGCATTGGAGAGACATGGATTTGATGGATGGACTACTCAAGAGATAAGGAACTGGCTGGATGGTCACACTCACAGTGAGGAAGCTTGAGTACAACACCAGGCTGAGGAGTGCAGTTAGCACACCTGAGGGATGGAATAACTTCCAGACGGACCCTGGCAGAAGAAAAGGGCCCATGCAAACCTCACGAAGTTCAATGAGCCCAAGTGCAAGGTCCTGCACCTGGGTTGGAGCAATCCTGAGTGCAGGCTGGGCAGTGGGAGAAGCCCTGCTGAGGAGGAGTTGGAGTACTGGTGGATGAGAGGCTGGAGATGGCCTGGCAGTTTTCACTTGCAGCTCAGAAAGCCAATCATATCCTGGGCTGAGTCAAAAGCCATGTGGCCAGCAGGGAGAGGGAGGGGATTCCCCCTCCTCTACTCCACTGTCATGAGATCCTACCTGGAGCACTGTGCCAGCTCTGGGGTTCCCAACATAAGAAGCACACAGAGCTGTCCAGAGGAGGTCACAAAGATGATCAGAGGGTTGCAGCATCTCTCCTATGAAGACAGACTGAGAGAGTTTAGGCTACTCAGAACTGGAAAGAGAAGGCTCCAGGAAGATCTTATAGCAGCCTTCTAGTACTAAAGGAGACCTACAGGAAGGCTGAAAAGGAACTTTTGACAAGGCCATGTAGTGACAGGACAAGGGGACTGCCTTTAAACTGGCAGAGGACATGTTTAGATTAGATATTGGAAAGAAAATCTTTATCATGAGGGTGGTGAGGCATTGGAACAGGTTGCCCAGAGAAGTCACTGATGCCCCACCCCCAGAAGTGTTCAAGGGAAGGTTGGAAGATGACCCTGCCCATAGCAGGAGAACTGGAAATAGATGACTGTGAAGGTCCCTTGTGACCCAAACCATACCATGATAATTGCTATTGGAGCAGCATTCTAGCTCTTTTGTCGTGCCAAGGCTGGTGTTTGTGCTTGCACCCATCCATTTGCAGATGCAGTCCTGGTCGTACGCATACACCGGTAGGTGACACGCAGGCTTATTTGGTCCATCGCTTCAAAGGTATTCCCAGCATTAAGCCATGCAGAGTAAACTGCATGCCATAGGGAAATAATAAAAGGGGGTTAAAATCTTTCTTACATATTAATGTATAAACTAAATTCCCATAGACTTAATTCATTGCTGTACCCAGAAGTGGTATTTTTTTTTACTTCCAAAACAGAGAATATTTATGTAAAAGAGAATAGGTATGCTTGGGAACAAGCAACGAGTATAAATAAAACTAAAGAAATCAGAGAAGACTTGGCATAAATAAGCCAATTACATAGGCTCTTGAACTGAAATCTTTAATAATGCATAAAGTAAAACACAGACATGCAGCAGAGCTAATGCTTGCAAATGAGCAAGTCTGCGATGCGGAAACATTTTCCCAAAGCGAGGCTAACATAAAGAATACAGTATCTAAAAAGATCTCTCCAAACCTACTCAAAACCAAATAATGAACTGAAAAAAAAAATTTAATAAAATAAAAAATATAAAGAAGAAAATCTATTAAAATTGCATTTAGAAAAATTTCAACTGAAAAGAAGTTGAAGCCTAGTGGAGACCAATATATCATAATAAACCTTCTGTAAATAAATTATCATGTTTCCTCACACACCCCTTTGTCAATTCAAGATCTTTGCAGCCCATTCTCTCTATTGAAATCCAGCTAATTTCATTCAGTGACTAGGTATGCATGTGGTTAGCTCAGCTCACAAGGGTGCCTGGGGACAGCTCTACTGTTCCACATTTCCTCCTAAATCTGAATTGCCATAAGATGCCGGAACAAAGGCCCTGAGCACTAAAAAATCACTCTACAAATGCAGGAAAGCTGAAATGGTGTAAATTCTTTCACACAAATACAGAAATGTATCTGAGTAGAAGACTGCAATTAGATGGCAAAGGGCAGCTAGAACTCTCTCAATCCCACCCTGGTGCTCCTCCTAAGGCTACAGAGAGGTACAGAGATTCCACGTGGGTTGCATGCGGACAGGCACAGAGATGCTGCAAGGACACATCAGTCCTTGGTAGCTGCTTTGCTCAGCACAGTGCAAGGAGACCTCCACTGGTACCCTCCTAAATTCACCAAGGTGTCACATGCTTGCCCAGAACTGGGACTCATGGAATACAATACAGGAACTGAATTATGTCACAGTTTCTGGGGAGTCAGTAAATATGTTTTCCTCTTGTCTCATATTGCTTAACTTTTACAGTGATGTGAACACTGGAAGAAAAATGAGAAAGCAAGTTGATACCCTTTGTACGGTGACAGTTCTGTGCCCATCTTCCCTGGCCATTAGCAAATGGCTGAACTTATTGGTGATATTAAAAATTTATTACATAGAATTTCTTGCCTCACTAAATGTTTTAAACTAAACATATATTTATAATGCATACCATAAAAGAGTATTTTTAAATACTAGTTAATATGTTTGGGCATAAAATTTAGTTCCATCAAACCCAAAATCACATGCAAATACTTTGATTTTTTTTTCCAACATAATACATTCCATTTGATAAAAAATAACCTGGGATCTGTTGAAATTAGTATTTCATTAATTTCAAGATATTTAACCATGGTTTCAAGTATTCCAAAGTTTTGAAACACTTTAGAAAATTTCTCTAACTTTTAAGAATGAAAATTTGAACTCGACTCACATTTTCTCTTTTTTTTTCCATATGAAACCATATTTGGTCAGAAAATGTGCCAAGCTTTAAGCATAACATTATATATTCTATTACATCAAGGGGTAATTATTTTGTGACTAGTTTAATATCTCACTTCAGGTCACACATGCAAAAGCTATCGTCGTTTTACATATTTTACCTTTTGCTTTATTCATGAATAAGGAAGTAGGATATTACAGGACCTGACCTGTTGGTCAAGCTTCCAATAGCAATTGCAAGCAATTATGGCAAGGTGAAATGTCGCTGTGCACTGAACCCCCTCTCCTTGTTACTCCATCTACAGATTGGGCAGAAACCATCTTTGGCAGTCTGAAAGAATTCCCACCTTAATCAAGAAAAAAAAAGATAAAAAATTGAATTCTCTCTACACTAGATTTTCACTGTTTGATGAATATTCAAAAACATTATGGTATGTGTCCTAGGTGTATTTACATCCCTTAATTTTTGTCATGTGACTCATTTTAACCTGACTCTTGCATGCCAAAAATACAGGACAGATTAATATTTTAAAATGTGTATCATACTGCTTGTTTAATGATATAAACACTGGTAAAGTTTTGTCTAATCTGAAAAAAATAATTGATGCTATCTGACAACATCAATTTCAATCTTCAAGTTCTACAAAAATAGAAGTAGAACTACATAGTAGTAGAGCTACAAAGTTCTACAAAAACTTCATATTACTAATTATGAAGTCACGCACAGATTTTTCAAGTTTATTTTAATCTTTACATTACAAACTGACAGGAATATAAAAATTATTAACTAGTTTTATTTTTAATATTGATTATTATCTAATAATTATCAATTATTTGTTTCTATTTGTACTAAGAGCAGTTTACTGGTTTCCTTACAAATAGAAATAAAAAGAAATGTAAAATAGTCTATTGTGATATAGAATAATAAATGTCTCTTCAGGGATCCACTAATCCCTCCAGCAAAATTAATTACCCAATAACTGCAATTAAATTAAGTCAAATACCAGCACCATAAAACTAATCAGCCTACAGAAAATAACTCAGTCAGCTACCTGTAATGTCCATCCCCTAGGATGCATCCTGCAGGCTTTTACTACAGACTGATGCATGACCAGATAGAAAAAATTCAGGCTGTTTGCTACCAATGGAGCAGTCAGGTACAGAGAGTCAGATCTCTTCACAAATAATGTCCTTACAACTCCCTCTAGCACTTCTTCATGGCACAGATGATCCAAATTGGACATCTCTGGGGATTGAGGTTGTGACTGCAAGGCACTGGGAGGACGAAAATTGCTTTTGTAACAGGAATTTCAGTGTCTTAGGGCTCTTAATATCATAATCAAATCTTCAATCACATGTTTTACAATCATCAGTTTAAAAATGACCTTCATCAGGATCTTGATACCTACTAGTATCTGAAGCAGATCCAAGATCAGAAAGGTCCACATGCTCTAATGTCTTCTGCTGGAGTTATTTTCTGGCCAAAAGAAGCACCACAAAAGTCTTGAGGTGAGTGGCAGGAATCAAAGTGATGGCAAGGCCAAAAGCTGTCACCATCTCTCACTATAATCTGATAGATGAACATCTTAAAGTATGGGACAAGAATTTAAAAAGCTATTACAGAAAAAAAATCCATGAGGAAAATAATTCTAAACTATAAAATATGTAAAAGTTACAAAAGAGACATTTAGAAACTATGGAGATTTTGAGGGGTGGGGTAAGGAGAATAAAAAGATGTGGCAGGAAGGGAGACACTATAAGAGAGAAGACTAAGTGAAATGAAACAGAATTTAAGAATTGTGCAGGGTATGAAAAGCCAGAAGAAAAAAAATCTACTGTCAAGCCAAGACACGTAGCAGAGATGTAACCATTCTTATCTGTACTTGAGGGCATGAAATAATTCCTTTTTTAATTTTGCCTTTTTAATCCTGTCAATTGGAGCTGTCACTATGGATGTAATAGCAAGTATCCCAATCACAGTATCAAAGAGTCTTCACTGACACTCCTTGAAATAGCATTAATATCTGCTCACTGTGGGTACTACATTTGAATGTTCATGTGCAGTGCTGTAGCTCCCCCTTAGTCAGGTATCAAGCTAATATTTCACACTCTGCTTGTAAAATTATTAACAGCTGGCCTAACGTTAGATCACTGGAGTGTGGTTTGCTAGAACAAGACACTGCTAATAAGACTATTTCCTACTCTATCAAGTTAATACTGACTCTGTATTTCCAAATATCAGAATCGGCCTCTAAGCCCAAAGCAGGATTCAACTTTTCAAGTGACAGGCCTGAATCAAGATGTCAGGCTTAAATCTTGGGGAAAAATGAATTTAAAATCCGAGTTCGTGGATTTCACAAATGCTCTCAAAAAAACACAGGCTCAGTAAAATCAAGGTGGAAATGTCAGGTAAAATAGAAATGTCGAAATCCAGGTAGAAATAGACTGGGTGAATTTGTGATGATCCCCACAAGATCCAATATTTCACCACCTTGGTTAATGCTATTTCATCACCACCCTCAGACCCTTGCTTTCACTCCTACCTTGGCATACAAAAGGGACGAGGACAAGAGACTACAAAGTCTCATACAGCAATACAGTAATTGCTAAGTTCACAGACAGCTACATGAGAGAAAATGAAATCACATGATATGCTGAGGTCAAGCAGGTATATAGAAAAGAGTAATTTCATACTTTAGAGCAGTAGGCTGCTTTAAAATGTTACAAGTTGCCTCTAAAAATGCAGAGGATTAATACTGAATGACCTGTGGACTTGTATCTGCTTAAAGGATGTAATATCTAATTGGTTCACTGGATAGCAGGCAATTCAGAGGGGATCCATTATATTATCAGTATATATTAGAAATATAATAAAATAGATTACAAATTTTTTCTTAAATGAAATATTTGTCCAGGTAAGTGATAAAGGCAAAGATAAAACATGTTACTCAGAAGCAAATACAAGAAGTATATAGGAAGAGAATAGGAATAGTATATAGGAAGTATATATTTTTGTGATTGTGGTATCATTNCAAAATAATGTATACTGAATTTATTTGGAAAATACTATTATACAGTCATTATTATTTTTGTGATTGTGGTATCATTAGGAATTTCATAAAACTTCATTAAAATTTGGTGTGTGCTGTTAGTTTTCTGTTGGAGCCTAAATGGATGAAGTGCTTGTGACCTTCAGTCTGGATAAGGACTCTGTCCTTGGGAAGTGTAAAGCTGAGAGTATGCTTATACATCCAGGGGGATTGGAGTGATCTTTTCTGTGGTCAAGTAATGTTCTTAAATGGGTAGAAGGCAGTGTAGTGCTTAAACCATTATTTTCTTGAAAATGCACTGAATTAAAGATTTCCTTCATTACTTACCAAGGAACAGGACTCAAGATATCAAGGGACTGATATCTTACACGTTACAGAACTGTAAGAAGCACTAATAACAAACCCAAGGAATAAAGCATAAGAGGTGCAACTCTCACGAACCACTGCAACTGGGGAGGTGCACGAGTTAATCTGACAAGAAACATCATCTGACAGTGAATGAATTTGCATTCATTTACTAATTTATAATGCACATTTCAAATTGATTGGCATAACTCCTAGCCAGGAAACTCAGTCACTTGCTCAATGTAGTAGTACAACAGTATTTTAAAAAACCTGGGAATGCATAGGTAAATCCAGAATTCCCTTAAAAGTAACAGAAACATCAAGAAAAAAACAAATATAAAATTAATCTAGGGATTTAGCTATATAGAAGATTAAAGACTCTCAGATTTTGAGAGCCTGCCCCGGAGGAAAAAAAAGCCTCTAGATGATGTGAATTATATCATCTTAATTCTAAAAGATAGTAAAATTTGATATTTACTCAGACTATGAAACAGTCATGCTGAAAGTAGCATAGCTGCTTTTCTGATAACATTTTTGTTTCTTTCATATTTAGTAAAGCTTTTCCTCTTGGGCTAGCATTCTTAATTTCACAAAAACTACTGTGGAAACTCATGGGGTCAGGAGCTGTACTTCACCTCTTCTCCAAAGTATTTATTAATACTAAAATGTTGCACAACAAATTGAGAACTGACTGAGAAAGGCATTAGCCATCTGCTCTGTTGCAAAAATTACTTCTGTTTTTCATACACATCTACCACACACTTTCAGCTGTTTCTAACAAGGCAGAGCGTCAAGACGGAAACGCAGAGGTTTTGTGCTGGCTGAGTTCAGGGGGTGCTGAGGAGCTGCACCAAAGTCTTTCATGTCTCTGCCCCCTGCTTTCCCCCCACTGCCTCATGTTCTGCACTCCTCTGCATTCCCAGACTTTGGCAACTCACTCTGAGCTCATTTCTCAGTTTTCTATGGAGGACAGAAATCATTATCATATAAATATTTAAATTGCCTTAGAGCAATGGAAGTAGTTCTTCTTGCAGGTAGATATGATGCTGAAAGCTGCTAAGTGGGTGCTACCAGATACTTTTTATTTTCACTCAGGCCAAGAATGACCTAGGGTCTGCTGGCCAGATAATGTTATCTATTCCCCCACACTTCCCACACTTCCTTAATTTTTCACAAATAAAAAAAGAAAAAATTAGCAAGGTGCTTACTAATTGACTGAGTGCAACTTTCCAAGTTATGAATTCATATCCAGTGCAGGGCTTTTGCATTGTTCAGCCAACTGCAAAAGATGTAAAAGATGCACGTAAGAGGGGAATTAGTCTTTTAAAAGAACCAATAACTGCGCTGGCTCCTTTAAAAGCCTAATTCCCCTCTTATGTGGCAGGTGATACTTGATCGTTCTCTGGACATGGGAGAACACAACCTGCAGAGTTCTGATTTGGTGACATGTTACACTACAGTTTCTGCCCTGCCAGCAGGTGCAGGACAGCTAAGTACATGAACTTGTGGCAGGAGATCTCCACAAACACCATCCCGCTAGTGTTGCCACTGATTTCTGTGGAACAAAATTACACTATTTTTTAAAATTTCTGTTTAGAGATGCTGAAAATCAGCCCCATGTTGTTTTCAGCTTTTGCTCCTCTGCAAGTTAAAACATTTACTCTGTTAAGGATGTTTGGATCCATGCAAACACAGTTTTGTTGTATTACTGAATAAGGAGTCAGTGTTAACTGTAAGTGTAGTGTCTGCATAACAGTGTCCAAAAGGCACAAGTTAGCACCTGGGCCCAGATCCAAGACACAGACTTGAAGCAAAGAGACTCCAGAAATTATATGATTATGCCATCAAATAAATTTAAAGAACATGCTTCTCATATTTTGTATTTCAATGCTTTAAATGTGAGGCGATAACACTTTTCAAGACCAAAAATCAAAGGACTTTTTGTCTGTCAAATGAGTTAACCTGGCTGTGCATGTGAAGAAAGGTTTTGCAGCCCATGAACCAAAGTGCACAAAATAGAGTGAGAATACCATCATCAGTGTAGATGCAAACATTAATAAAGGTAATTGGCTCAAAAGGATTTGCTTGATGTTTAACTTCGTAGCTTATTGTGAGTCTATTGTGAAACAAAATACCTGAATGTGTGTTTATTACTTATAGCAAGAATTTAATTTGATTATACAGTCCAACATTGTCATTGTTCTCATCTCTAACAGGATCACTTAAATTAATTTACACAATAATCTGAAATCATAAAATCAGAGATCTCAGAGGGAGTAGGTAGAATTCTCTGTGAGGCAACGGATTTAACAAGAGTCTGAAGAGAGAAAGCACACAAAACCAAAATATCATTTGTTGGGTTTAAATGTTAATTATCCTTCTCATAGCCCTGCCACACAAAGTCCTTACTGAACATAATTATCAATGTATTCTCTGTAGAAAAGCATTGAAAACCATTCATAATCATGGATCAAGGTTTTATAGTAATATTTGGCTCTTAAAGGGCATTTGTTTGTAGAAGGCCACATTTCAGTGTAAAACCAGCTTTAGCAAATCACTTGCAGCTACTCATACAATCTTTTTTTTTAAGTAGCTCCTGAATGCTTCCTATATATGCATGAAAAGCAGGGGGCACATTAGCAACGTTATGATTTTTCAATATTGGACAAGATTTTTAAAAAAGTTATTATCTTCTTACATATTTTTAACTGAATTTTGTTGCTGTTCTATTTCTGTGCCATTCTCCCGAGCAGCTAACAGCAATATCATATTTCCTGTTATGGCAAACAGGGTTCACACTGACTAGAAAGATGTTTCATGATGTGATGGAAATATTTTCGTACATGTTCATCTCTAACACCTTCAGACACCATTAGCATACCAAAGATGACAGGATAAGGAGTATTTGTACAGCAGAACCTAGACTATTCAAGGTTGGAAAGAGCATTTAAAAAATTAGGATATTCAATAAAGGAACACATGTAAACTTTCCCAATGATTTCTCTGGTATCTTTTCAATTTCCTAGAATAAAGGACATCTCAAATCCAAAATTTCCCTATATAAAATTAATGTTTTGGAAGTCCATTGCCTAGTTCTCATAAAGTCAATGATATTTACCCAATTTATTGACTTTTTTCAAATGGAATTTTCTTCACTTTGAGGTTCCAGGTCATGTCATATTAAAGTGCTTTGTTTTGGTTTCCTGTTATTTTTAGTTATAAGTATGACAGAGCAAAAAAGATACGTAGGCGATCTCTATCAGCAGATCTTTCCCAGTTAGATTTTTTTCATAACTGTAAAAATCTCCTCCCATGCTAAACAGAACACTACAAGGAACAGAATCCCTTTATTCTTTAGGACTAAATTAACAACACTACAATTCAGTGATATTTTTCTCCTTACATTGACTGCATCTATAGAATGTGGTTTCTACATATTTCCAAAAAGATCCCCAGAGGACTGGCACTTGAAGCTTATGGCAAAAGATTGAACAATGAAACAGGTCAGCTTGTCCTAAGAAATCAGGTCATTCAGCTGCATTTCTTGTTATCATTTTGACAACAAGAGATGGGGGAACAGACACAGTTGTTAGCCAGCTCTTTGGGAGAGCTACTTACAGAACATAGGGAAATACCAACACTTCTACTGTAACACCGAAGTTCATTTTTAATACATGGTCCAGTTATTATGGGTGCTGTTATCTTCTTTTTTAAAATCTATTTATGAGGAAAGCAAAATTTAAAAGTAATTTCAGATTGATGATCCTATATCTTGTTGCTTTTGTTTGGGGTTTTTTGGTTGTTTTTCAGAAGGCAATGTACCACTACTAAAATATTCACCATGGAGAACGTTTTATTGCTGTGGATGTTTGCAAGAACAAATTGAACAATCACAAATTAAACAGTCACATATTTCTTTAGAGAATTTTAGCTTGTGGTAAGATGCTCAAAGCTTGAAATTGGAAATTCGTTCAGTATCTATACACTTAAAAAAAAGATATATCCCTATGGTTACAGAATTTCCTTTGCTTAGTTACAAACTACAGGGGACATGCAAGATTTTCCCTGTGTACCCCCACAAATAATTCTGACTTTGTCCATAAAGTCACAGAAGCTCTCCTGAGATGGGATAGTTCTGATGTATTTTGTCAGTCTCCATCCACAGGTAGGCTGAAGTGAAGACAGTGGTTGTCACACAGCCTCTAACTACACACCTCCACCAATGTAATGTGGAGAATGAATTGGAAGGATACTGAAGAGAATCACAGAGGTGTCTGTGGCTGCAATGTCCTCTGTGGATGCCAAGAGAGCAGGCAGCTTGGAAGTGAACTTTTGATCTCCTAATAGGTAGAAATAGACAGAAATTGGAGAGCTTTTCAATTTTTTTTTACTTGAATTCAGCTGTACCTGGGTGTATTTTGAAAAAAATAATTTTGAATGAAACATCACTACTTGTTGGAACCTCTGATTTACCTTCTGCAGACAAGGAGCCTATGTACATACACATAAATGTATATACATCCATACACATTAATTTTCCAATGCTTTTCTAATATCTTCCCTTTCTCTTGAAATAGTTAAGCTTATTTTATACTCAGAAAATGGGAAGAGTAACAGTTCATGTAACTGCAAATAAGCAAGAAGGTAGGTCTGTTTGACATGCTTTTCATTGAAATACAATCAATAACAAAGTGTTTCCAAATCTCTAACTAGCCAATAGAACAGAACATAATCATATGACACATCCAACACACCTACTGATTCTGATTCTTGGCTTACACCTATCCGACCACAAACAAGTCTAAGAGAGGGCTGGGAGGTTATGAGAACGCCATCAGGACCTTGTATTGGCCTAGAAACCACAGATTTTGCCAGAGGAAAAAAATCAAGAAATGCAAGAGAGCAGGACCAAGCATGGTTTGAAGATCACCCCATACATGGTACTCGGCTCAAAGCCAGAAAATTCTAGAAAGGCCAAGATCAAAACACGCGTGCTGTTAGCAAGGACTGTTCATTTGTATGTAGGTAGATGAGCTGAAGAGTGCTGGGCTGTGCATGTTATATTAACAGAGGAGTAGCTGAGGCTGTTTGCTTCCTACTCTCTGGACAGCCAGGCTGCACTGTATTGCTCTGTGACCAGCATTGTGCAGTACTTTACTGCCACTCCACTCACAAACCTTCCTGAATAAATAAAACTACATTAATGATTGGTGCATTGAGTCAGGTGTCTCCATTAGGAGTCACATACCTTTTGCCAGAAGGTCTTGGAAGAAAAAGCCACAATTTTATTTGTAGTTTTCCTTTGGTTTTGTTTTTACATTTCTTTTTCTCTTTTTTTTAAAGAATGGCCGCATTTATCAAAAGAAATGTTTCACTGCAGTTTAAATAAGTAAATTAATATTAATATGAAAGAGCCTGTAGAATTTTCCACTGAGGCGCTGCCCTAAATCTTTCACTAGAACAACATAAATGATTATCACAACATTTACCCTGCTTTTTCTCTCTTTTAATTCTGCCAACCAACATTTCATGCTGGAGCTTAAATAATAGGCTACATTTAAAAAGAAAGTTGTTCTTGTCTGTTCCCAGATGAACTAGAAATTGGAAAAAAACAAGCCATATTCCAATCTGGAGAGAATCTAAACTAAGTCTGCTTTAATAGTTAGCCTTTGACTAGAGGGCCAGGCCCTAAGATGTTTGTGATCTTTTAAGTTGCCACCAAAAACCTATGAAATTATACTTAGCTACATCTCCAGAAAATATTTTTTCTCTCTGCTACCCAAAGATGCAGAATCTATTGAAAATACACTTTTCATCTACATCTATAGCACTTTGATACACTACTTCCCTTGATAGTAACTTGTTCTATATAGCATCGACCATCAGGCATTCAACACACATGTTGTTCATGAGGCACCATATTCAAGAGAATAAGAAGCAGTTGTACCATTATAACTCAGCTCTCATTCAGCAGTAACAATTGCATTCATTTCAACAAGCTTGTCTTTTAAAAATCTGTTCTCACATTCCCCATGGGGAATTCAATATAACCATAGCTAGGTGCATACAGTATACAGAATACCCTTCAACTTAACTGTGAAATTCTAAACCCTACTCATAAAAAAGGTGCAGAAAAAATGTCTGTGGGACTGCAGGACAAAGTCTTCTTAATATCAGAAACACTCTGGTCAGAACATTTGGAAGATGCATTATCTAGATAAGCATTAACAGAAAGGCCTATCAGGAAAATTTCACCCAAACTACCACATTTTATTAAACACAGGGGAAATTTTAAAATCACCCCATTATTCTGATGGCTTTAGCTAGCCTGTTTTCTCTGGCTCTAATGCAACTTGAAAGAGATCTGGCTTAACCCTAGCACTAAATAATGCGGAGAACCGCCTTAACGTCAGAGCCAGATTGAAAGAAATATTTTCATCTTGGCAGACTCCACAGAATCAGGGGTAGTGTCTTTTGATCAATGTCAGCCTAAACGCCAGCTGGCTGGCTAGCACTTGAGAACTGAGCTCCACGTTAGACATATTTTAACCTCACCCACACTGCCACTTATTTAAAAGCCAGGGATCCCTCACGGAATTTTGGAATTGTGAAGTCTGTGACATCTGGACCACGGAATGTTAAAAAAGGTTGTCCTAGGCATGCAGAATAGTTTGCAAGTGGAAAGAAAGAAATAAAACTCTCCAGAAAGGTATGTTCACTCAGTATCTAAGAAAGAGAATGATCACTGTTTGAGTGCAAAAAAATAATGTGAAAAATATAAATAGCAAAAGAATTTGAGATGACACTGATATTTTAAAGAGAGGAAAATGTGATGTTCACAATCAGAGTTTTAAATTATTGCACCCTAATTTTAAAACATAATTTCTGTTGAAATATAAATGGGCACAAAAGCCAGCACACGCTTGGCATGTAGAGATTTCTCTGACAAACAGAATAAACCCACCTTCATTAACACTTTATACTCTCATCCAGGCTTATTCTTGATCAACTAGGAAGACTGACAGACATCTTTCAATGTGTCAAGTTAATTTATTTACTAAATTGATTATAAGCTAAGCTATACCTGTTCAAAAGATACTGTCCAATCTTCTTCTGCATCCCTCTGGAATAATAATTCTTAAACATACCTTCAGTTCATTATTTCCATTTTATCCAAGTTGTAAATATTTTCTATTTCTACCTTTAAATTAATTTTCCTCCCTAATCCACTGCTCTTTCTTTGGAAAGAGCAGTTGCATATTTTAGGACAGCATTTGAAATGTATCAACCAAATGGTCCCAATTGCTCATATGCTTGTTCAGCCATCAGCGCCAGGAGCTGTTGAGACTATTTTGGATGCTCCATACAAAATACAAGCCTATTGCTACTAGTTTTTTTCTCAGTTCTTTCTTTTTATGGAACACAGATTCCTCATACATTGAGGAGATTTAAAAAGGTTTCAGGTTGAAAAATCTCTATAAATTGCTATGGACAGCACACAACTCTATGGATTAATTGTTGTTGGACATAATTTTTAACTTTCAGAACACTCATACATCATTGATAGCCATCTATGCTTTCAATGACTATTAGAATATACTTCAAGGAAATTCATGCTGTGGAGCTTAAAATTTGTACCTGTCAGCTCCAGAGCTTTTCGGCATTGCTTCTTGCTTATTATTCATAAAGAATTTAAGATCATGAAAACCAGGTTTTTGTCTGCTGTTTCAATGAATTATAACTCAACATTACTGCTGCATTCCCTGTCTGCCAATAAATCTCCTAGAAAATTTGTGCAGAGTCTCTGTTGCTGAAGTCAAGTAATGGTTAGAAGGCAAAGAACTGTAGCTGCAGTAGCAGTACAGATGCCTAATTCTGAGTAGCTTGGTCCTCGGGTATTTGATTATAGCTTAGAGATGATGCAAAGCTTCGTAATCATGCCAGGAATCAGGAAAGGATATTACAAAATTTGTTTTAAAGGAAAGAAATTTTAATTAACAAAAAAACCCCTATGAATAACTACACTGATAGCAGAAGAATGCATGATCTTATTACATAGTCTAAATTTTGGGCGTATCAAAAATCTCTCTTCTAAGTCATCCTAGATTATTTGGAATCCCCTCTCATTGAGCCTACTGATGAAAATTAATTAGATAAACTAAATAGGAGTGAAACTGTAATAAGGAGAGCTTTGAAATAATGTTCCATGTGTTTAAAAAGTGTTAACAGACTGATGGGCTAAAGTTTCCCTGTGGCCCACACTACCCTAACAAAAAGTCATGGATAAAGGCTGACAGCCAGGTCTCTCTCTGCTTAGGTAATTTTGCCCACTGAATTAATTGAGACCAATGACCAAAAATGTGAAAATATCAAGAACCTTGTGGGTCATTTGCCTCACAGTTGCAGACAGGAATTTCATACCCAGGAAGAATCATCCCCCAGCTGTCTAGAGACAAACCATTTCCAAGAGTGCTCTCCCTGAAGGTAAGACCAGGATATGCTGGAAAGGCTCTGGAAGAGTAATCTACACTTTGGCAACACTTATCCTAAATGTCATTCTCAAGGGACACATTGATATGTTTTACTACAAAGCCGGCCTGGGATCCATCTGTCATAAACTGTGAAAAATAGAGAGGCAGGACCAAAATTTACAGTGTACCACCCATGCAGACATACAGTCCACTCTGGAAAAACACTTCAGAAACAGAAAAGAATCCAAGCCCCTTTGTATTTTCACAAAGGTACTAAGGTAACATGTTGAAGAGGAAAAGGGCTTTTTATGGTAGAGGTGGGCAGGGATGGTGCCTGTCTAAGGCAATAAGGGCAGGTGTACTTAACAGTCCATCCACAATATTTAAAATACATCATCTCAATTACAACAATATTTGGATAAATCATTCTCACTGAACACCCCTGGAGCTCTCCAACCTTAACCCATTATTGTAAGCATAAAATAAAAGTAGATTTACTTTTCAAGTGAAACAATTTTATCATCACATTAAAGCGTACTAAATCAGTTTGAGACATAAACACATTTTTCCCTTAACATCATGGGTAGACTGCAGGTTCAAAGAGGAAAAAAAAAAGTTTTAAAAAGGCAAAGTACATTAACAAGCCATCTTTTACCTTTCTGATGAACATGATCTGGTCCAGACCACAATGGTTATCATCAGAAACTTGAAATGCATCTTTGCCTAATATCATATAAATTCCCTTTGAATGTGAAATTATTTTAATCAGTAGAAAGTCAGTTTAGCATAGATTGATTTCCTGACAGTGGACTTAGTAGCTGAATATTTATTTATTCCTCCTTCATGACTATTTGCTGAAGAAAGAGGAAAACTAATACCTAGTCAAGTATAATATTGCATATATGCTTTATTTTTTTTTTTTCTCCTCAGAATTCCACCCGGTACACCTTGGGCTAGTTGCAGAACTGCCCCAGAGAGAGAGGAGGACCATTCTCCCCAGCCCTGTTTCTTCTCCATAACCTGCTCAGATCTTAGCCCTGCAGGCCCAATTGGTAGGGGCAAGTCTACTTTGTTTCCTCCTCCGTCAGGAGTGCTAAGCTTGCTGAAGAGTGGAAAGTAGGCTTGCAATGAGAACACACTTGCTCTAATTCCAGTTTTACAGAAATGAGAAACTAGCTGGGCTGAAATTATAGAGATTATAAACATTGTGTTCTATATTGTGCCATCAGATTTCAGGCAGATGGCTCAGTTTTTTCAGCAGATGTCCAGATAGCATGATCTATTCCAGTGGTTGGCTACAAATAAACTGATGAGGTTGACCAACCCTAAAGGAATTCATGAAAACTTCTCATGTTCAGAATAGTTCTCAACAGGAATATTTATATATTCCTAGCTATCCCATGTAAATATATATATACACTACTGCCACCATTCATGATCTCATGGCTTTTTAGACATATATTAGCTTTCCTCTTCCAGAACAAAGTGCCATCATCTTTGAAAGTCTCAGCTGCAAAACGTAGGAGTGAAAATTATACTATGAATTTTTTATGATCCTATCCTATTTGGTGTAAAGTTCAAAGGTCTATAAATATTCAAAGATATGTAGGATTCTGTGGAATGTATTTCTTGGTTGTATTCAGATCTGATAAAAAACATTTTGTGACATGAACTAGAAACAATTTTCGAAATGTGTTGTATTAATTCCCTGCTCATAATAGTAGATAAGAATACAGGACAAGAACTTTTCAAGTCTGTATACTAATAACTTCTACTTTTGAATAAAGTCCTCTGTAGGACTGCTAGCAGAGGAATATTTTCTTTTTATGACTGAGCTGAGAGCTACAAAAAAATAGACACTGCCAGTAACCAGGAGCTAACCATACAAACAGAAGGGAAACAGAACTTCAGAACCAAGTCAGCAGAGCTCTACTGACAGCAAATTTTCTACCAAATAAAGATCTGGTCAGTCCTCTAAAAATTTCTTCCAGTGGCAGAAGTAGTATCTAAAGAAGGAACTATTTATTTCAATGAGGTTAAGATAAATTATAGTTACATTTTTATCATAATAATAATAACAGTAATTAAAAAACCTTTCCGAGATGTTTTAGAACTTCTTTTATTCCAAGAATCTAAAGCTTGGGAATGTATTGTTACTTGACTCTTTTGTGCACACATTTGATATTGCCAACTTCCTTTCATTGTTGTATTTTAGAAAACACAAAAATTTTAGTTCAGCCTCTGATGTAACAATTACAGTTTGTAAATTACTTAGTTTTAGAGCATTTATAATTCATGGCATTGGATGCAGCTAGAATACAAATGCAGATATTTTAGAGAATCTGTATTTCAAAATGTTTAAAATTAAGCATATTCTTAAGTTTGTCAATGAGCTGATGCTTATAGCTGTCATATATTTTGCATGAAGAGGATTCAGAGCTTGGGGAATAGGAAATGGGAATCCCTACAATATACGAAACATTACTTGCAATACAACTTCATATGTTATTGCATTTGTGGATCACTCATCCCCAGAGAAACTTGAAAACAGAATTGAGCTAATAGATATAAAGGCCACACCTACAGATGTGTTACAGGTTTACAAGAATCCCACACAAAACCTAGACACTTTCCTCCTGAAAATTAATACCAGCTATAGTAAAATACATGTGCAAAATTCTCTGCAGGCTGAATAGCACCCAAAATTCCAGATATTTTTACTCTGATGAAACCTTGCAAAAACCCTGTTTCAGGGCCATGCTAATGCAGGCAGATTGCTTCTGGGCTCATACTTGTGTTTCTGCAAGATTTGTGCTGTGATTTCATACAGACCTGGGCTTCTGCACTGCATTGCCCTGCACAAAGAACACACACTAGAGCAATTTTACAGGCAAGACAACCAGGCACCTATGGATTAACAGGCACTTAAGCAATGAGGAACAATTTATATGCAAATTGTTTTTGATCTGAGACTCTCAAACTGCAGCTCAGGTGAAACTGATGTGAATACCTTTTTTGAATCCAGACCTCTATGTCTTATGCTTTTCAGATCTACCTGCAGTGCACAGCAAAGCGACAACTTAGTGCCATAAAAAACACAAGAGAAAACTATTTTGCAGTAGAGAAATACTGCAGTAAGCTTGAAAGTGAATCAAATAAAAAAAGAGAAAAAAGAAGAAAAAGAAGAAAAATCAAGTGAGAAGCATAAGTCTGGGATGCAAGGAGCTGCTGCAAAGCAAAACTACATGAGTGAATTACAGTTTTCCAAAGTAGCTTAAAGCAGCCTTAAAGAAGCAAAAGTCTGTCAGTAAGACAGCATTTCCTTACAGCTCTGATCGTCAAGTTTAAAGCTCTAGGGCTGTCACCAAAAGGAGCACAAGTTGTTACACCACAGAGACATTTTTAACTCGAGCTACATAACAGCCCTGCTTTTCAGTTACAAGGTGTTTCATTCTGTTGCACAGAGGCTCACTTTTAACTACCAGAGGGGTACTTTTATAGAGCTCGCTAGTTTAACTTGTGATCAGCCTTTTAGCCATGAGCAACTGTCTCAGCTCTCATCCTTGCCTCCTTGCTTTTAATTAACCCCTTAATTGCCACTGAACTCAAGTCAAAGAACCTTGGCGTGTACAAATGCTGTTTGAAAATACTTCTACTTATCATTGAAAGATGAGAAAGATCTCAGGTGTGCCCTAAGTAACATTACAGCACAGTTTTTAAGTTTCAATGCAGAATTATGTGAGTGTTCCTGCCTATCATGGCACAAACTATACCAGGACACAACATATATAGTCTTCTCTTGAGAAGTACTTGGAGGATGCCACTATTGTTAAGGCCTGAGCCTGAAGCGAGGTAGCCCCAGCAGGAAAATTAAATAAAATAAAAAATAAACATAGCTAAAGATTTTCACAGTCACGTTTCGAACACTTGCTATTTGAAGAATTCCGTTCCATCTGATCTTTCAATCAAGCTGTGAAGTCCAGCTTTGCAGCCATTCCCACTTCACCAGTATCATACCACAGGCAGGGAATTCTCCTTTCACCCCGGGGGAGTTCTCACTTTCACTGGGATAACATGAGGAATTGTGCTGTCCCCAAGGTCGCTGAGGTTTCTAAAAGGATAGACAGGAATCTAGAGGGATTTACCAGCAGCCTGACAATCAGTGATTTTGGTGCAGGTCAGACTACTAGATGGTTCTGAAAATCCCAGTTCAAGCTGTTTCCAGCTGTTGGCACCTAAATCTCTTTAAAATAGGATTCCATGAGAGTCACAATAAGGTCATTTAAGGAGCTCAAGTAAGCTTTAAGGGGCATACGGCTATAAAAACAACAAAAGCAGCTGTGAAATGAAAATTGCTCTGGACATGAACTACAATAGTTAGGATGTTTTTAAACTGCCCTTTTAGATAAGATAGAGATTAATAAAACAACAGCAATAAACACTGTCAAAAAGTTCTCTTCTAAGAAGAAGTCTGTGACCAGAACTTAAAAAGTCAACAATTCACTTTTTCTTCAAAAGAACTAATTGCACACTATTTTTCTTTTGTTTAGATGTTACTAAAGCAATTGTTTGGACTGAATTTTAAAGTAAGCATCAAACCACAAGTTGGACAAAGAAACTCTGCTGATGAGGTTGTAATCTACATTCAGGAAAAACAGCTCTGGTTATCCAGTACTTCTCATAGTCAGTAAAGTCTTTGGGTTCTACAAATAATGTACAGTGAAGTTTGGACAAAACCTGGGGTTCCAGAGTATTCCCCACCACCTGCAGGAGCCAGTACTCAGCTTTTCCTCTTGGAATGATGACTCCTACTACTGTTCAAGAATTCCCCTTCCCTACCTTCCCCTCCTCAGCAACCTTTTCTCCCTACATTCTCTGGGCTGCTGAGCAAGCAGGGAGAGGGAGCAGCTAGAGCAGAGCTGGCTCCCGTGCAGGGGAGGAGTGAAACGGAGGAGTGGGCAGGACAAACCTGAAGGTGTAAGGGACAAGGGAGACACAAGTGAGGGCACAGGGGAACTCCCCTGCCCAGCAACTGCTGCTGCCACATATCTTGGCCTCCCAAAAAGGAATGAGAGCAGCTGCCTGAGCTGAGTAGTACTTCAGGTCATTTTCAAAGCAAAGACAAGGCTGACGGTCTGGTGTCCTAGGTAAGTGACTAATTTTCCATTCTTAAAATATCACTGAGACAAAGAGGCACTTGGGGAAAACAGTACAGGCAATAACCCTTAAATAAATGAAAGTGAAATACATCATTTTAACAATTAATTACAGTATGGTCAGCAAAAACAAATCACACTACTAAATTATTATAAGAGATAATTCTATGTATGCAATCATGTTTTCACCGCCTGCTTATTTACTGAAATTCTTCACTGAGAAAGGGAGAATTGTAACTGCTACTGAGACTCAGAGCAGGCAAGTGACTTACATCAGATGACAAAGTGCAGGTAAGCCAGAAGTGGAAGCCATGGAATCCCATACCATCACAAAACGAGGTATCTGTGCTATGCTTCCCATCACAGTGCTCTCACAAGGGCCTCTGCTGCCTTTGTATCAGGGCCTGAGCAAAACAAAGCAACTCACAAACAGAAGTCATCTAGTCATTCCTTGCTTTCAGCGTTTATAAATGAATATCCTATTTGTCAACCTTCACTGAGCTGAGCTCTGCATTCTACCAAAGGCAGAAACTCAGGTCCAAGGAACCCTTCTGTGTCAACTGGCTTCATTTTGCTCAGAATGGCAATGACCATGCAATGAAGTCTCACATAAAATGAATGCATTTTAAATACCAGCAACGCTACAACTTGAGATGAGATCCTTGCATTTCTGAAAGCTTTATAATTTACCTACTATCACATGACTCTAGATTTGTGACCTAACTATTTTAGAATGCCTTTTTTTCCCCTAACACTGTAGTTTTGCAGATTTAAAAGTGTAGGGTTTTGTCCTAACAATTCAGCAATTTTACACTTCTCAGGTTTGCCCTAACAAACAGTACAGTTTTGAAGCTTTAAACTTTCAGGTGAATAAAAATCAATCCCAGTTTGGAAATAAAATTTCGGAAAATGTCTTTTAATGCCTGAGGGTTACATAAACAGCCTTTACACAAGGTTTTACCTAATCTGGGAGTAAACAAATTCCATCAATTTCCTTCATTTATGTACCAGAAACTGCTTTCAGCTGCTTCCACTGTCCCTACGGGTACATTTCTGTACATTTACCTTTTCCTTGTGTTTACATAAAATTCCTAATTATTTTGTCATGAAGTTTAAATTCCCTTCTTCATCAACATGGAAGGTCCCAGATTTTGATAATGCAACAAACTTGGAGGAGAAACCACCAAAGTTCAGAAAAATGCCCTTTGTGGTCTGACCAGCTGCAACTAATGAATCCTTCCTCCATTGCTGATCACTGCTGCTCTGTTCTGCCCATACTGCTGTTTGTAGATTTACATTGCAAAGTAGAAATTACTTATTTATTTAAGGTCAGAGACACTCTTTATTTTTGTAGGGGGTTGAGGTTTTTGCTTAGTTGTTGGTGTAAAACCAGAAACCTTTTAGTTGACTGGTTTGCAGTTTAATCTCAAAAGCTGCTGTAGCAGTGCAATTGAAAAGGCAATGAACTCCTGCACTGAAATGAATGTCTGGGGGCAGAGAGAGGTGGGAATGTCTAATCTGGCTTCCTTCCCAGAATTGACATGACACAAATATGTTGTTTTCAGTGAAGCAAAATGCTGAGCCTCTAGGTAAATATTCGCATTTATTTTGGGTAAAAGGGTAATTTCTAGTCAGGCTAAGTGTCTACTGAAGTGTGTAATAATTAAAAGATGACTTAACAAGATAGAAAAGCTAAACATTTTTTCCCATAAAATACTGCTCTTACCAGTCATCAGCTTGATTTGAAACAAACTTCAAGGATCTCAGCAATAATAACTGAAGTTTATCAGAGACGTTACAAATCCCAGTTCTTCATGGGACTTGGAAAACTGGAGCATTTTGCAGAAATCTAGATCTATACTAGTTTTAATTTGCAGATAAATACTTAAGACTGAATTTTTAAACATTTTGACAGCTAAAAAGTTGTTTTGAAATAAACCTGTGTTTTGTTTTGAGATTTTTTCAGCTATCCCACGTGCATGATCCACATAATTAAAATACAGCCACAGATGAATAGTAAGAATTATTATTATTATTGTTAAAAAGTAGCCTCCTGATATGCATCCAGATTTGGATAGTCTTATTGAGAGAAGTTACAGCTTATTCTTCCTACTTAAAAACCTGAAAACAATAACCAGGCAAACAAACACTCAAAGATGCATTTAGCATTTCTCATCAAACTACGCAAAACAGTGCACAAACAACTATAGAAATCTGAATAAAGTTGTCATCATTTTTATCAGATAATCAAATAATGATTAATCATTGTAATTTTGATTTTGTAAACATACACACAATTACATTTTCCCACTAACTACTTCTGGTACAAGTGTAGAACAAAACATCAAATACCACAAAGGCTACAGCTCCAAGTGGAGTCTTTAATGATTCAGTAATATCTTGACACAACTACCTGAAGTGCAATATTGTGAAAACACATAAATCCAGGGGTTCCCCTGCCTTCTCTATACAGTCTACAGGTATCTTGTAATCACTTGATTTGAATGAAGCCTCAATCTGATGACACATTCAACTCATTGAAGCTGAAGTGCTCCAATCCATTAAGCTTGCTCTAAAATGCAAGGCAATTATTAACAATTGCTGTTCTTGTTGTATAAAAATTCCTTTCATTTGGCTGGTATGTAATGACAATGCACTATGCCACTTCCACTTATATTTCTTTTACTTCACTTAGTTGAATCTCTCAGGATCCACAGAATTCAAAACAGACTGTTTTTTAACAGGCTTACTTCTCCCCCACTTGTGCCTGCTGTTAATTTCTAACAAAAATAACACTTGAATGATAAGTTATGAAATAAAAGAATAATTTTAGCTTATTCAATAATATTTTTCTATCTCTAATACAAAAACTATTGGAATGTTTAAACATCAATTGCTTTTGTCAAAAAACTCTTCATGAAGTTCATATGAAACCCAGCTCCATTGAAACAAATGATAACAGGACACCATTTACCTCTAATGACCATTTTCCAACCAGTCTATCTCCCTTATTTTTAGTTCAGTCCACTTGCTTCTGTGCTCAAGTATTTAGATTTGACACATAAAATGAACAATTTTCAATTAAATTATTTTCAAAAAGCTGATTTGTTATATTTTTACATCTAGGGATGTTTTCTTTTGCATTATCTGGCTGGTAACAAGTCCAAGACTAGGTTGGAAATTTCTTCCCTTGGATCCTTACAGTATCATGTTTGCTCTACGTTTCTTGATTGTAATGGGAATCAGATCATCAGTAGTTACACAATCAAATATATTAGCCAGACACACGTCCTTTCATCCAATGTCATACCAAACATTAAAATGATAGTTTAAATTCCAGAAATTTGCAACATTTTCCCAGAGTGATTGAACTCTCCTGCTTACATTTTCAAACCAATTTTTATGAGCCCTTCAAGGGCAGATGCATACAGAAAAATACTATCTTAGAAAGCTGATGCAAAGATCCCCTCGGAACAGGAATTTCCAAACCCTGCTCATGGAACCACATCAATCATACAATAATTGGAAAAGACCTCCAAGTCGAGCCTTTCTGAAAATTTCTTTTAATTACCAGAGGAATGACTGTTTGAGCATTTAAGCTCATTAAAGGTTGCAGTGCAGACAGCCATGTGCTGGTGAATGTGCACACTTGCAGGGGTATGAACTTCAGCTGTCCCATCTACTCCTGGGGCATTTTCTGAGATCACCTGCCTCTCTAGCTTTCCTGAGTCCACCTGGAAGCCTTTCCTTTATTTGGAGAACTTTAAGGGTCTCTGCCTTTTCTGGCCCCCAAATTTCAGGACTTCTAGCAAACGATTTATCTTAGAGACTCTTATTCATCTTTCAGATTTGATTTGAAAGCAGACAAGGGGGTTAAAAATTAGCAGTAGATCATTGGCAGCCAGACACAGGCAGTATGGATACATAAACATACCCACAGAAAACAAAATTAAAATCTACAAAATGTTGGCTTATTGATGGTTCCAGTCAGGATCGCTTATTACACATCTATCTGTGCATCTCATATTGCTCATGAAGATTTGGCATCAGTGTCATGCTGGTCTAGCTCCATTACCTTCACTGGAAATAGCTGTGGACTATGCTGAGGAAAAAGGTCTTACTGTATCAAAGAGAACTTGTCTGGATCAGAAAAAAATAAAGGTCTTATATTCTAATCTAGGCTTATTTTAATATATAGCTAAACAGGCAATTCTCTTTAAATGGATTTCTTTCATTATCTATTTCTGGCAAAATCATAAAAGAGAAATAAGAAGGGGGAGATGCCACAATCAGGAGTGCTCAAGCTCAGCCCTGAGTGAGGAAATACAGAAGTCCTGGAAACCAGATAAACAGAGTCAAGCCAACATGTTTTTATGCCTGTCAGCCAAGTATTTATGTATTCACCACCCAAGGTGATGAATCTATAACCTTGAAGTGTAGCACAGGGTAACCATATTCTATTTCCACACAACAAAATCTTTGAACTTCGGCTGAACTCTGTTCAGGAGTTTTCTACTGAGAAAAGAAACTCCATTTGCATCGATCCTCCTAGCAGCTATTCTCTTCAGAGCAATGGGTTGTGCATTCTTGGTAGGCCTAGAGAGATGACTTTTTTCCTACATGGTGTTTACATAAACAGAATGAGCTGTAAATTTCCAAGACCACAGATGATTTCTTAATGAACTTGCCTTAAAAACACAGTCTTTACAGGTAGCAATGCTTCCAATAATTCCATATCAGCTGCTTATCAGAATATTTTATATTGAAATACAACAAGTTGAAGTGACTTCCCCTACATATTTACTTTGATATCAGACACAAAATGCTGGCAATTTTCTTATGTGAAACCAAACTGGCTCCTGACTTACATCTACAGCAATGACTGAAATTGAAGCAACAAAAATAACTAGTTTTAATTGTAATTATATTAATAGTAAAACATTCAATCTAAATAAATTATTTTAATTTGATTTTTATTTGTACATTTGAATAACTTTTCCAAACGAAAAGGTGACCCTTTTTGGGTATAATTTGATATTTTCCTCTGCTGCATTGGATGCATGTATTTAACTCAGTGGTTTCACATGATGACTTTATGGATACTTTATTTCAAATGTTTAGCTATATTATCTTAGAAAATACATAAGAAAAAAGACATTTCAAGTTTGGATAAGGAGGGGTTTTTTTAAGTTTATATAATCAATATTATTCAAATAGAAAGTGGAATCTTCTTAAGCTAAACAAAACAAACAATCTGAAATTTTACTTGTTAAATGAAGTTGTTTTAAATATATCTGGTTCCTTAGAAACTTGAAGAATTAATAAACTAATTTTCAGTGTAAACGCAATTTAAGTAACATGAGTCTTTTTCTGCATTTAGTGATTTAAACATATTACTTCATTCTTCCACGACTTTAGGACACAGATTGGAAGATGCAGGGGAATAGTTGTTGCTTTTTCTATTCTCCCAACTGGATTTTAATTTCTCAATGAATTAATTATAAACTGCCTGAAAAAACTGCAGAACTCTAAAATATTCACACACATGGGGAAGGCAGCCTCTCTATCAACAGCTGGCTTAATATTTCAACAAACTAATTCCAGAAAATAACTTTGGCAGAATATTTAGGCTGCTCTTACTATTTTCAAAGGAAAATTGTTTTAATAGTTTGCAGCAAATGTAGTCATTATATAGATTACTTTAAATTCTATGTGTATATAACACTTTTTTTAAGCTACTAAATACTTGTTTAGAAAATCCATTAAGATGAAAACAGATGTCTTTTTTATCTACCCTTGAATGAAATATATAACATCTGACTGCTGTACTCTTAAATCTTAGAGGGAAATCCAAAAGTGGTTATATTATGAACTGTGACAAACCCATTGGTCAAAAATTAAATCCATGAAGTGCAATAATTAATATCTTGTATTTACATAGGTAGTCTTTCATCTCAAAGAATCCTGAAGCACTTTGCACATACATCTGAAATATATATTCACAAATCTTGAGATTCATGCAAGAGCTTAAAGAAATCCTGTAAAAATTAACCACTTATGCAGCATCTCTTTTTCATCATATAACTATCAACTACTTCTTCAACAATTCTGAAGAGCAAATTCAAAAACTCTCTTCCACTAGTAGCACAGGAAATTAAAAGCATGTCACAAACTACTCCAGTCCCTGCTACAACTTAAAAGTTTCTCTGGGGCCACCTGACATACACTTAATTCTTTGATGTCCCCTTCCCTTTGTAAACCACATAGCCCTTAGTCCTTAAATTGAAAACATACAGCTTTTTCATCTCCAGTCTCTGAAATGGTAGCTGATGCATTGATTCTGTGCCTTATGGCATTGTCAGCTTTATATTGCTCCTATTACACAATGATTTACAAAATTGTTCAGTGGAAAGACACTTCTCTATCTTTATTTGTGTGTGATGGCTCCACTGCACTTGTAGACTGAAAAGTTCTGACTGATTGGTGGAGATCCTTTCCATTCATCTGCTTACCCTGTGTCTACTTCTTTGAGAAAGTAAAGTGAGTCAGAGGATTCACGGATTTTATAATCTACCAGTGAAAAAATGGGTTATAATACATATTGTTCTTGCACAGGACTCTATCACACTGTACACACACAGAGTTGTCATTCTGTCCTTCCCTCTGTCCATCAAGTCTAGAAGCTCATCTCCTGCTGTGGCCAAACACCTCATCACACATCAAACACCTCAGATAATTACACAATAAGCAAAATTTTCTTTCAGATCCCTGCAGCAGCTGAAATCTGCTTACAGTTGTCTCACTAATTCTAATGATGACGTAGATGTTGGTCAGGATGATTTTCAACTTATTACCATCTGAATATGAAATTTAGGATGGTCGTGGCTTCCCACCCACCTGCAGCCAAGTGCCACACACCATCACTGACTCCCTCACCAGCAGGACTGGGGAGAGAATAGAAAGAGTAAAAGCTTCTGGGTAGAGATAAAGACAGTTTAATGGGGAAAGCAAAAGCTGCACACATAAGCAAAGCTAATTGTGCTTCCCATGGGCAGGCAAGTGTTCAGCCATGTCCAGGAGGGTAGGGGCCCATCACATGCAATTGTGACTTGGGAGGACAAACACTGTAAGTCCAAATGTTCCCTCCTTCCTCCCACTGCTTTATATACAGAGCATGATGCCCTGTGGTCTGGATTGTCTCTCTGGTCAGTCTGGGTCACCTGTCCTGGCTGTGTCTCCTCCCAGCCTCCCATGCTCCAGTCTCCTCACCAGTGTGTCAGTACAAAAAGCAGAAAGGCCTTGGCTCTCTGCAAGCCCTGCTCAGCAGCAACAAAAACATCTCTGTATTATCAAATCTGTGTTCAGCACAAATTCAAAACACAGCCCCATACCAGCCACTAAGAAGAAAATCAACTCTATCCCAGCCAAAACCAGCCCAAGTCTTTACAGTGCCTTGCTCTTCCCTTAGAAAGAAATGTGGGAAGTGAAACAAGGCATTTTCTGGTATCACCTGCTAAGCAACATGCACATTTGCAGTTCTCATGCACTTAGTGCATGTGATGCTCTAGTTATCCCTACAGTCTGCAAAAATTATGCCTTTGGGAGAAAAAAAAGAAAAATACAAAATAACTTAAGATTTCTTTTATTTCTTTTTAAAATTCACTGAGATATGTAATAACATTAGGCCTTTACAAAGTAAAGATTCAAGTTTTTGAAAGAATTTTAGCAGAGCTGTGACAGAACTGACCAAATACAACAACCAATCGTTAGGCTTTCTGTAGTTCTGCCTAATATTTGGCATGATCCCATATTTCCCCAAAACCCTCTGGGCTCAGAACTAATGGAACAGTTGCAAATATCTTTTTTGAGTCTCACAGTGATGAACCAAATGTTATTTTGCTTTTTAGTATTTGACTTTCCATCTCAGGTCAGTGCTCTAACATCAGTCACACTCAAGAGAGTAACTGGAAGTGACATAATTTGGAAAATATACCCTGCAGCACAATGAAAATGATGTAGTTAAATAAAAACAAACAGTCTGCTGGGTAATTGGGAGCTGAACTTATTTATTATAAATTGAATGACTCCACAGATCTTCCAGAATGCAGCTTCTGAACATAACTAGCAAATACAAAGGCATTATTGCTATGTGCAGTGTACTATGTACTCACTTCTCAGGGTAAGCTGGGATCATCAAAACACTCGCAAAGGAGCACCAAACTTTTTTCCTACCTTGACCTACCCAGTTGCTGAGAAGACCCTGTCAAAAAGGCAGCAGTATCAGGGCTACCTTTTTCCTGGCCTTAAAGGGCTGTTCCAGCAGCTGAAGCTTGCTCAACTGTCAGCAAAAATCTGGTCTGCCCCTGCTCTGTGCATGAGAGGGTAGAGAAGTGGTGCTGAGAGGGACTGTTCTGGCATTTAGTAACTGGAATATGCTCTTATGCTCAGGACATCCTTTACTGGTCCATTGAACTGACTGCAAAGAAATCATGCCATATGTACAGCTCTAGAAATCAGTTGCATATTCCAACTTGATTTTAATTCAGATAGTCTTTATACAACAAACTGTTGAGACGGCCATTTCCTTATTTTATTACCCTAGCAAAATGGTTTTCATTTATATCTCTGTTTTGAAGGAATTCTCACTTTGAAAACTATAACCAGTTTCAAACCAGAACAGGTAATTTAGAAACACCTACAAAGACACAGAGCAAGCTGACAAAGTGTAATCTGTTTCATAGTGAGACAGAGTCAAGTCTTAATGGAATGAAAAGGTGACAGAAAACAAAGCAAAGAAACTCAAAAATTTGGTGACATTCTATTTAATACCAGGGCAGAAGTTGTACTGTCAAAGAACTTCTTGTCAAATGATAATAATGGAACAAAAAGAAGCTACCAGTCAAATGAAACTACTGGCAAAATTCTGACAGTTCTGTGCCAGGGAATGTTTTAATATAAACACCAAGGTCTTTACAAAAAGCTAACAATGAATTTAATGATACAATGGAGAAGGAATGTAATACTGAGATATTAAGCAACCATTCAAGAACAGGCTCCTGTATCATGGCAAAGTTTTCATTTACAAAGGTTATTTTTCCTTGGAGTAGTTTGACCTGTCTCTCAACAATGGCTCTTTCTCCCCTTGCTATGATGCTGCTTTCTAATGACTTCTGCTCTGACCACAGCATGATTTTGCATACTTCTAGAATATTTCACCAGTAGTGCTGCCATCCTCAGCATTCCATTCACTTGTGACAAAGACATCCCGAAATATCTTGTGTTGGATCATTCTGGAAAATATTGCAATAGCTGGCTTTGGATGAGAAGATTTTTGCTGCCCATTAAGAGAAATCAGAGGGTTCTCCGTGTGAGCCTGTATTTGTATTGGCTGTATTTAAATATAGGTCCTATTTACACCTCCTTATTTCAGCCAAGTAAATTTCATACAGCTTTATGCAGGTGTTCAGACACCTGCTATTTTTCACACAAATGATACAGAAGTAAAAACATGGGTAGGCAGGCAGAATCCCTAACCAAAATGCAGATTTACTTTTTCTCAACACCAGTGTATATGCTAGCTCTGACATTTAAGCTCCCCTATTTGAAGTTAGTATACTGATTTAGTAGTTAGTAGTTCTGATTTAATATGCAAATGACATTGAGATCCGGCCTGAAAATCAGTAATATTCTAGTCCCGTTCATAGTGCATACCCAGGGAAAAGAATCTGTCATAAAGGAATGAGAAAGAGTTCTGGATTAGGGTACAAAAAGAATGCTGTGCTTCAGTTGTTAAATGGTTTCTAACAGAACTCTGCTATGGTAATTTCATTATAAAAGTTCAAGGGATTTTCTCTAAATTTTTTTCTTGCTACTGTAGCTACACCATCAACTATGAAGACACTTAAGACCTGGATCTTAGTGTGAATAGGCTACAATGCAGACTATTACATGCTACCCTTTTTTTAATTTTCTAACATTAAAAAAGACAAATTTACCATCCATCCTTTAATGTTTTTTAATCAAATTCAGATATGGTGTATGCAGGTTGAACTGTATCTTTTGAGGAAAAGTTAGTTTCATTTCCTACTGGGTTTAGAAAGATAGCAGCTTGAATTGCTGCACTCGGAATAAACCTCTGCATTCAGCAGAAGATGAGGGAGAGAAAATAGAATAGGCACCAGCTGAAATCCGGTGACAGATATAAACTAGAAGGACCAAACCTTTTGATCAGCAGTTTTGTTTGCTGCAAAAAAAACCTGTGAGAACCTCTCAAAATCTTTTTTACTGCTTTCCAATGTTTCTCAGAGTTATGTGATTCATCTCAGTGAAGGCCTGCTTTAGAGAACAACAATGTTTACAGCTAGATGAAAGGTGGCAAAACCATAGAAGCACAATCGTGTGAGTCATAAAAATATTTTGGATTCACTGTTTACTTGCCCTGCATATATTTATCTCTGTATGAAAAATATCTTATTTCAATGCTGACAAAGGACATGCATTTGAGGCTCACACCAGGATTCATTCCATGAGGAGCTAAACTTGGTTTTGGTGCCAGCAGCTGCCTATTTCAAGAAACTCTTAAAACTTACATAATCCTGTCATATTTCTTCTTTTCAAAGAGAAAAAAACACCCAACATATTCATAAGTTCACCACACTCTGTCAAAAGCATAATAAATCGATCTTATTCTCCTCCCTCTTTGTTAGCCACACTTAACCAGTCATAGCACAAAAATATTGCCATGGCAACATATAGTGATAGCAAAAACAAATAGCAAAGACATGGAGAGAACATCATTTATGTACAGTCCAGAGGCTTTTACTCACTTGAAACATTGCTGAGAGATTCTGAATAACAAATTAAAATTAGCAAATTTGCAATAGCAGAAGAGAGAAAAAGAACTCAGGGATCTTTTCATAGAATACTCTTCTCATACTCTTTCCATCTTTATGCACTTGTAACCCCATTTCTCTCATTTTCCCCTGCTGTAGCATGCAGAAACTTTCTGTATCTGCCACCTGGTATGTAAATCAAGAGTGTTCAGGATTCGTACACTTTCCAAAAAACTGGAAATGCATTTAGTTGTGAAACTATAACATCTAGGTGAGAAAATCATGCCTGCAGAAAGCAACACAGTAACTGATATTTTTATGTAGAAAACAGATCTGCCCAAGAGCTGATATGCTAGAGGGCAGGGCAAATTCTAGTGAGATTTATGCATTTTATAACCCAAATGTAACTCAGACAACCAATTTCTGACAAGCTATGATGGCAGCTTGGAAGATTGCTTTCACTGTTGCTACTCAAGAAGAGAAAACCAGATGTTTGGTCTTAATGAAGATCTTCTAAAAATCAGACAGGTCTTAATGGATATAAAAATAGCAGCAGAGCAAAAAAAAAAAACAGAAGAAGAAATTCAAAGATTGCTTCATAGCTTTATCAGGAACTATCTCCAGTCAGGGTGCAGATGTACAGAGGTGGTAGCATCAGGTTAGCACAAGATAACAAACCAGTACATTTGGATGTCTCGGTAGGGATTTCAGCAAAGCACTGTTTGTGTTAGCAATGTAATATCCTGCACACACCTGATATCTCTCAGCACAGATTGCTGAATGACTGCAGGGCCTGCAAGGGTCAATTTGGCACAGAGGCCTTTATAGGAATATTAATTGCAGTGGTGGTTTCTATGTAAGTCAGCAATCTCACTGCTGTCACTGAATAAAGTAATGCCCAAAGTATTCCAATAACTAAAAGACTGGAGCCTTGTTCTGTTGTCATTCCCATTATTTTTACAACTCTAAAACTTTCAGGATACAAACTCTGTTTTAACCAAGGACGATCACACTAAAATTCTTCTTGTTAGTCTTGGATCTGAACATCAATACAGAAGAAACACCTGACACCAAAGCCAAGTGTCCTACTTAGGGATATTCAGAAGTCATGCAGTTCCCAAAACCAACAGAAATCTTTCTCCCTCTCTCACTTATTTGCTTGCTATGGGAAATAATGATTTCTCAGTGGGTGGAATTCTGATGTTTGACTTGGCAATGCAGTGGAAGCATCACACTGTTTATAATGAAGGCCCAAAGTGCTGTTTCTATTATTGGTAGCTGGTTATGCCACCAGAACGTTCTCACATGTCAAGAGCAGGTGTCCCCACTATTGATCATAAATAAAATCATTAGCAGTCAGAATTTGGATTTAAAATGAAAGAAGCAGCAAGTGACCAACTCTTGCACCTCCAAGTAACAATGTATCTGGGATCACTTAGCTGTAAAAAGCAAGTGAAAGTTCTATCAAAACTAGAGGGAGGAGACACCAAACTTGCACACAAAAAAAACTAGCTGGGGGAATGAGAAAGAAAGGCAGGAATGAGAAAACTGAGAGGGGAGCTTGAATGGAGAACAAAGGATTACTTAAATTCCTTCAGTCTAAAGTTAAAAGCAATAGAGAGACTGGGTGAACTCCAGATCCTTGAAAATCAAATTCAGTTCCTAAAATACAAGCCCAGATGGTTGACTGGTGTAAATAAATGCAACTTCACTGGTCCAGAGGGAACAGTATCAATGTATACCATCTGAGGTTTTGGCAAATCCACCTTCTGAGGTTCAATCAACACTCACAGGTTCTCAGGTCAGTGGACAGAGATCTGTAAGATTCATTCCCAACCACCTGTGATGACAAATAGATAAAATTACCGTTTGTGAAGTAATGAGGAAATCATTGCTCACCGCAACCATTCTTCACTTCATTTTTCATGCTAGAAAATTCTACATATTAACATCACCAAATGCATATTTTGGCAGACTCCACTGAATCTTGCCTGGTTCTTCTTTCTGTGACTCACCAAATAAGTTATGTACATGGTACTGCAGAATGAATTTCAGATAATTATTGGCCTCAAAGAAGTACAGTTGATTTGAATTATTTTAAGAAAGAAAATATGATCTGCATCAATAGGCCTATAATAAGACATCTTCTCAATGTATTAGTACCAGAGATCTGTCTTTCGTGTCTCGTCTGTAGGTCTAGCTTTGGCTTGGAGTAACAATTACGAGCAGAAAGGGAGTACTTCAGTCTCACACGTTCATTAGATCTTGGACTGTGCCCTGGGAATGCAAATTAGTCTGCTGTTTGAGTGAATGACATTTGTGCAACTGGTAAAAATGCACATGTAACTGAACAAATAGCATTGACTTCTGTCAAGTCAGCAACAACTCATTAGGAGCAACACATAGCAATGAATTCTGAACTTAGACACTGAAAGCATCAAGTCCTGTGGCATCGTTACCAGGCCTCATGTGCTCTGAGAAGCCTAACAACTTGATCAAGGATGTGATGGATGGCAAAGTGCTATCAGGGTCAACTCTCTGCTAGCTCCCACCAGCACATCTGATTATTCCCCAGAGGGGACATCACTCTTTGTAACGTATTTCTCTGTATATCATGGTTATCAAATCTCTAACTTTAGATTTGTAGACAAAGTGAACACAGGGAGTGGAAAATGGGGAAAATAAGAACTATTATGCATAACAGGTGAAGGGAGATGAGAGACTAGAGGCACTTTTAGCTCTTAAAGGTAGTTATTTATTGGGGTTTTTTTTCACTTTCTTGTCTCCATCATCACCAATAAAAATCTATTTCCTGAAGAGAAGTGAGGCAGATGTAAGGAACATAGCAAACCAGTGCAAGCTTTCTCCATGACAATGCTTCCAGGTAATGAAATATGACACTAATTTTAATTCAAGGCATAATTCACAATAACCAGAACAGATACTTGACATCTGAAAAAATTCCAAAGCTGAGCAAAATACTTGCTTTAAAGTAGAAGGAAGAAACATTTGGTTAAATAAAAATTTGCTGGAGACAGTTGCATATGGATTATTCTGGAACCAAACTATTTTTTTAAGAAAAAATTGCAGCTGTAGTACTTTACCATAAGCAAACCACAGTCATTTAAAACATCTAGTACAGATAGCAACGTGAACTGAATACTAGCAACATCTGGTTGGAGGCATTTTGTTTCCATAATTATTCCTAGTCAGTTTTTTTTAGCACCTTGAGCAGGTGCTAGCCATGCCATTTGACAATCAATGCCCCTTATGCAAGAGGCACAACCTGAACTTCCACTGGAAAACTAAGTTATGCACAACTATTTGTGGTTTTTCTCCTTGCACAACCTTGGGAAGCATGTTTTGCACCATTAGGTAGTGTTAAATTGGGCATATCATTAAGTAACTTGTGTCTTTTCAACCCTGTTCTAAAGCACTATCACCAGATGAGCTTATAACCTAAATAAATGCATATAACTATCAAAACAACACAGCAAACTTGCTGAGTCCTCTCTTCTAGCTGCTTGAGGGACACTTCAAGTCCTTCATGCCAAAGGCATAATTTATTTCTCCAAGCCTCCAAGGACACCGAGAAATTAAGTGCTTCTGGAGACTGTGAAGGGGGGAATGCTACCACCCTAAACCTACAATATTTCAATTACTGAAGGCTTTGGAATGAAGGGATACAAGACACCAAGGGAAATACCATCATTAATGTGTCCAGAACTGCTTCATGCACAGCCACATGGAGAGCCTGCAGGGCTTGCAGTGCAGCCTCAGGGTGAGCCCCCGGTGTCTTTTGACTTGGAGGAAAATCTCTATCCTTTTATTTGGCTGTACTTAGGTTTTGGGCAGAACTTGCCTAGGAACATCCATGTATCTGAGTTGTGTGTAGGGCCTAAATTCTGGTCTGGGCCACTTCTCTAGTTACAGAATAATGAAAGGAAACAAAGAAGTGTAATGGGTTTTGTCCATAATATTGAAGTTGCTTTGGAAGCACATGCTTTAGTAATCCAGTACAAGCAGTTCAAGATATAAAAATGTCACTGAATTTCAGCTAGGAATGTGTAACCTATGGTGCTATAATTCTGATAATAAAAACATTTTAAAAGATATTAAAGAATAATCCAAATGGGATCTCTCTAATTTCCTTAATAAAGCTCACCCATGACTTGCAGGAGAACCTGCAAGCAGACATTTCAGACATAACATCAGTCTCTATTCTTTGCTGCACACTCGGGCTTCTTACTGCTTTAGTTGAAACATTGAGTCTGAAGGCTGTTAGGGTTTTCTTCTTAAATATATCAAGTATTTTTCTTTACTTTCTCAGAGTCTAAGTACATTCTATGTAGCAAGAATTAAGCTAATTTTTGTTTGCAGGCTGATAAAACTCACATTCTGGTTGTCTTTCTGGCAATAACAATTGTTCTGTCAAAGCTTCTGAAGCTAATTCTGGGTTTGCTGTTTTATATAATTTTATTTGTGTATGACATGCTACTGCTCATCGTTATCAGGCACATTAATAAACACACAAGTGTACACTTTACATGCATGCANTGCACATTAATAAACACAATGTAAAGTGTACACAAAGTGTACACTTTACATGCATGCATTTGTTAAAGGACTTCATATTAGCATCAGGGATACTCCTCTTGTGGACAGACAAGAAAAGATACTCATAGGCCACATTTTAAGATGTTTTAAAGCTCACTTTAGAGATGCAACACTATTCTTTCAAAGGCAGGATTAGTACTGAATTGCAGAAACATGACTTCCAAATGACCACAAAGCTCTAAGATGACCCACTAGCATGAAGTTCAGTTCAGGAAGAAAGACAATCCTAGGGATAGCATGAAAAAACCCAAATGTAGGGCATCCTAACTGTATCCTGGGAGTACTGTGACTCTGTAGGGTCTCTAGACCTCCAAAGGTTTGGGCACAAACAAACTGTAATAGGCCTTGCAGTAACATTCTCTGGTCAATTCTCTTTCACCTATTGAACTAAGCCACAATTCCTGGAGGCCTACCTAGCCTCCAAAGCAAAACAATTCTTTAGAAATGAGATCAGGACCCTCAGAGGTGGCCTCTTTCAGCCAATGAAAACAAAATGCAGCTGCAAATTTGTTTTAGTTATGGTGACTGGAATGCGGAGCTTTTGCCCCAAGCTCTTCAGGAGAAAGAGAAATGGGCAGGCTGACACTTCTCTGTTGCTTCTTACAGCATTCTCTTCCCTGTGTGGTACTGCCTACCCAGCCCTCAGCAAAACCAACCATTCACACCTATCTGCAAAGAAGAATGAGTTAAATAATATCAGCTGACAGAAATTTCTAGAACTATAGACCAACGTGGTTTATTAAAGAGCATTCACTTTTCTGCTGCTAATGTTGCAGATAAGAAAAAAAGAAGTATTAAAATTCCATATGGCATCTGATATGTGAAAAGCAGTGCTCTTCCTATTTCTTCCATGTGGTCCATAGCTCTTATCCTAAAGACTTTAAAACTGCACAGCAGTATTTCTGACTCATGTTCCTGCCTCCTGGAGGCATCCTGCAGCCCAGTGAAGCTGGAATAAGGGTGTTCTAAAGTAACATCAGCAAACTTTTAAAGTGAGCTCTTTAAATTCAAGAGTCTAAAATAAAAAACTAGCTTGTCAAGTGTTTGATACCAGCCTTTCTAAGTTTTAGTGCATGACCATATTTTTCACTATTTAAGCTATGCTTTATAGTGAAAAAAGGAGTCCCGCACACTTTTTTCTATTTTCACATGGGATTTACTCATTATTGGTGTTAGCAAATGAGCAATGGAGAAATATCCTTACTGCAGATCCTACATCTCATCAAACTCGACAAGTAAAACTTAACCTTTTTGACTGAATCACAGTAAACATACAAGAAAATCACTTGCTCTCTTCCTGCATCCTCCTACAGAATAAGCTTTTTGAGCTTGCTGTTTTGTACAGAAACACAACAAAAATTTTATATAGCTGGGAAAGTATTCCTAACTCATAAATATAACTTTTAGACAAACTGAAATTGTTCTCAGAAGCAGATCTCTCAACAGTTGTTAGGTTGGTTTTTCTTTTTCAAATGCTTCTTCTATTTCTCTTTTTTAATACATCAAAATAAAAGGAACAGATGTTGACATACTTCAGCCAAAATTGAAGGAAGTCCTTATGGTCAGGTCTAGCAAGCCAGGAAAGATATCACTACAGTGAAAATAATTCCAAAATGGATAAATGAACACAGGAACATATAACACTACACAAATTCTATAGGACAATCCCCTTGAAAGTGGATGTATCTGACTCTTGTGTACTTTTGTAAAGTATGTCAAAGTAATTTTCATTTCCGTGTTAAGGATGGACACAGCAACTGTGTCTTCTCTCTGTGCAGTCTACAGGCCAAGTGCCACCTTGACTTACAGCAACCCAAACCCACAGGATGGCCAACAATACTGGCATAAAAACTGGCATCACTATTTGGCATCTCATGGTAAAATAATGGCAGATCTATAAAGTATGAGGTTTGCTCCATGACACCTAATTTTTAATTGTCTTCACAGCCGAATTCTGCTTCTTCGAAAATGACTTTGTAAGACTCACTTGGTCTACTCTAGACCAATATGCCCAGTGTACAAACTCTTCCATCACCCAGTAACTGTCACCAACATGAGCAGAAATCTGCAAGTTAAGCAGGTACTTAATTTCATGTATGTGCTGCTCACATCACTGCTGGCAATAAAAGGTTTTGCAATATCAAATCAGGGCCTCAAAACACAGCTATTTCAGCAGCTGTTCTTTATTACCACCCCATTTGTTGCTGGCTAATGAGAATGTCAGGAAATTTCTGTCTTATTGTAGACCAAGGAAAGTAATCCTGAGCAACATCTTTAAATAATGCTGTCATATACATAATGCCCCTTCTTTTCAAAGATCTATCATACCTAGCAGTTATTAATTGGAATTTAGTTAGATATCAAGTTCTTTGTATATAACAGTAGTACATAGACTCCCATGTCTTAAAAGCATAATTTTGTTACTTAACAGAGCAGAACTGAAGACATTCAATATGTGGAACAACTTTAATCTATAGGAAGATGCTCTGGGATGACTCCCTGCTTAAACAGGGAGGTTGACCAGATGCCCCACTATGGTCCCTTCCAATCTGACCCATTCTGTGACTCTGTGATTTTCATATTAATAAAAAATGTAGAGAGAAAAGCAGCATCAATGTGCAGGTCAAAAGGAGGCAAAATAAAAACCTTGGGTTTTTTTAGGCGAAATCTGACTGATTCTACATGAGGAAAATCATTAGATTGTCTTAATCTGGTTGTTTATGCCATGCTATTTCAACAATATGTAGCTGAATTAAAAGAAATAAAAGGAAATATTGGAAATATTTATGAAGGAAAGCTCAAAGCTGTATCTAAAAAGACAAAAAAGCATCTTTTTTTCTAAATGATAGCATTTAAAGGTCCATAGAATATGAATGATGTCTGGCTGTCTGCTACAAGCTGCTTCTCAGCACTGCAATCATGGAAATAGCTTTCCTATACTAACCCTGCAGTGAAAGGCTGAAGACAACTTTTATTAGAAGCAGTTCAAACCTCTAAATGTACTTTATGTACAGGATAGTTAGAGGTCAGTTAGTTACTGGTGCCTTCCTGCTTTATTTAACCTGCTTTATGCAGGAAGAACTCTTAGATTACCAGTAGTCTAAACTGAACAAAAATGCACATAATTTATATTGTACCCAGCCCTACCCAGGTGTGCAGGGTGAGTGCTGAGGTACCACTATATTGTTTAGACAAAAAAGTTGGAAGGTCAAGGAAGAGGCCACAACTATAGGGCATTTTCTCAACTTGGATCAATAAATCAAAAATTACATTAGCAAAGAGATGCATGATCCAGACATGGATATGAAGTCATAAACCCTTTCATCCTAAAGTCACCAGATCTTTATTTTGAGCTGCGCAAAAACTGGTGCTATCTGTTTTCTTTTTGGTGGCCCACAGGAAGGAAGTCCAGAGTCTCAGCCAGAAGAATGTTGCCCCTGTACTATAATGTCAAAAATCCAACTACTGGATGAAAATACAGACTGAAATGGGACCATTATTTCAACAGCATGGCCATATGAAGATGGATACTACATCTACTATATGGCAAAAAATCAGAGGCGTAGAAAATTAGGAACTGTTCTTTTGTCCTCCTCTGTTACCACATTTTTAAAAGACAGACACCAAAGAAATTAGGGAAGAAGCTGTAATTCTGAAAATGACAGCAAGGGCAAGAGCCTCTGTTAATGATTTTAACAACAGTTCATAGCTTCACACTGATTTTTACCTTTTATTGGTACCAAGAGATTTACCTTGAATTCACACTGCCTCTGTATTTATCACCTTTCTTTCCCATTCTTTATTTCAGACTCTCCATTTGCCAATATGTGTTTGTAGATGATATTTTTATTGCAGTGGATGTGGTTTTGTCTGTTTGAATGGTCTGGCAAAATTCAAAGAGGCTTATGGCACAAAATGAATAGAGTTAATTAATTACTATCTGTGGTATATAACCCTTCTGCATGGAAGGGTTATATACCAGCAGTCCATGAGTATGATTGGCTCTATATTGTAGCTTCAGTAGAAAAGTCCATAAAGGATTACTAATTAAAGCAAATTCTGTAAAGTAGACTTAAGTGTTGATCCAACACATGAATTAATCACCTACACAAACTTTTTCAGCTGGTTTAACATGTTTTCAAGGTTTTGAAGCTTTGTATTGCCAGCTCATCCCTCAAGCTAGACAGCATCTAGCCAGCATTTTGGTTAATTCAAAAGAAATTCAACCCTTCTGACTTACAAAGTTGCACTCAAATTTCTGTGACAAATTCAGCAGATTGTAGCTCTAGCATCAAAGAACATGAAACTAAGTCTCAAGCTCCAACTGAAAAGATAAGGGACTGGAGACAATCTAAAAACCATGGGTTGGCTCTCTCTACTAGAGATCCATGAAGGAAAGCCATAATTTCAAAGAAGTTCACTGAGTAAAATGTGTGTCACTATCAAACAGTGTCTTGTATGAGACAATTTGCATCACATTTTGAAAATAGTAATTACATGAAAAAGTCTTTACCAGAATTGCCTTTCATGCGTACATCCACAGTGCTGCTTTTCTGGCTGCAGAAATTGCATTCCATAGGCTGGGCTGGCAGAGGTGCAGAATGCCCTTCACTCAGATTCTAACTTCCATAACACACAAGCTCAGTGTCCTGCATTTTCCAAATCACTAATACATAAAGAAGATAAGACTGAAGCATTTTAAAAACAAAAAAACAGACCCATCAATAAAATAGCTACACACACTGCAGGTCTGCAGGCCTTCTACAGTCCCTGTTCCAAATCCAGACCTCCCTCCACAGTTCCAGACCTATCTGATTTATCTCTTTCTGCATCCTGTTGCACTCTATGTCATGTGTATGTATAAAACACACAGATACATAAGAACACACATAAATCTTTTTTATAGAGAGAAATCTCCCCAAAGGCAGCATCCTGTAGACTCTAAATCAATTTATTTTAATCTAATCTTCATCTGTAATAGTTTTCTTGGCTGCAGCCATCAAGGAAACATCTTGGCAGGTGGGAAAGAATGAAAATATATAACATTTGTTTCTAATGGTTCCTTTGCACCATGTAGTTTTGACTTTCCACTACAGAAATGCCTGCAAACTCCATGAAATATGACTGGGCTTGGAACTGACCTCCAATGCAAACTTGCATCTGCACAGCTGAGAACTCCCTAAAATATGAACATAAAGATGTCAGAAACTTCTTAAAATATCTTTAAAAATCATTGAAGCAAAGTGGAAAACTGAATTTTTCTACCTAAAAACAAAGCTGAAGTGGAATTTCTCCATGTAACCACTTCATCAAATGGAAAGCCTTTTCTATTTCTGACTTTTCCTTTCTTCCTCACTACACAAGTTGCAAGTCAACCAAATTGGTTTTCTGTTAGGAACTAAGACCACAAACCCCTAGGAATCTCCATGTATTGTCAGATTTTTCACTCCCTGTTGCCAAACTTAATGCCTTACTAATTGCCTGGGGCTACAGTGCTTTGCTTATAGAAACAAATTATTTTCTCGATGGAACAGCAGGATTTGCACCTGCAGAGACTCGGCTCAGGAAGCCTGGCAAGCAATCAAGTGGGCAGCTGGGGAGCCTCGCTGCCCAGCAGTCTGCAGGACAGGCCTCTGGAAAGCCAGGACGCCTGTCAGGTCACCCGTCAGCTGCTGGGCAGCTCACTGGCAAAAAAACAACACTCCAGGACAGCTCAGTCTGTGCATCTCCTAACCTGGCTTCTGCCAGTAGCCCTGATGAATCAACACACTGATTAAACAAAAAAAATCTGTTCCGTGACATCAATATTAAACAACAAATGAAGTATATCAGAAAAAACTTTTTAAAATGCTAACCACAATTTTCCTAGACCTCTGAGTCCTCAGAAGGAAAATCAGCTCGAGGTTAAGTCAACGTTTCTTGCACATGTTGCACTGTGGAAAATAACTGAGAGCAGAGCAATAAGAAATCCCCGGCAGCGCCCTGGTCATGTGTAATATAATGTCTGCACCACATTGGTCAAGGTTGCTCTGGGGCTTGTTCTTTGAAAGGCCACGGCTGCAATTCACATTCATTCACACACCTCATAAAATTGCAGAGCTGAGTTACTAACAGTGGTAACCACTTATTCTTTTGACCACTAAAACAATAAAAAGTCAGTTTGATTTTAATTTATTAACTGAAAGGAGGTTGGTGGTCACAGATTAGTCCTCTCTGGGAGTCACTGCAGAACCCAAGCAACACTTGGTCTGGCACACAATAGCTGAGCTACAAAACCCTGCTGATGGACAGATAAAGTAGAATAGACACCAAAATCTGCTTGTTGCTTTAAGTCACACTCTTCAGAGCCACAGGCAGCTTTCTATCACAGGGTCAGATCATGCCAAACAGGAATGCACATAGCATCACATGAGAAAAAGTTTTCATCTCATCTGTTACGCAATAGGTTTACACCTGGCCCAGTTTTGGTTTTGTTGTTTTTTTGGGGTTTTTTTTTTGGTCAAATTGATCTGACTGCTGTAGCTGGCAGGAGAAGAGAAACTTATGTTTTCACAGAGCTTTCTGGTTGGCTTCTTCTCCCAAGCCAGACCTATACAACATATTCTGACTTGAAGCAGTTACTGAACATGGAATTTTCTGTCACATTTCTTACAGAATCATTGTTAGGTCAAATCTCACACAAAATTAACATTAAAATTAATTGGAACAAACAAAAAAGTGCATGACAATATATACAAAACAAAGATTAAATATCTCTATTAGTTCATTTCTAATTCCTGAAAGTGCTCTTAATAAACATAGGAGCAAGACTACTTAGGTAATGTCCCTAAAACCATGCTCACTCTCTCTCAAAAAAGCAGTAATCTCACACTCAGCTCTAGATGTTTCACTCAGTTGCTGCAAACACATTTGAATTTATCCTGTAAAAACAGTGATTGCTATATTATCAAAACAAAAAAACAAATTAAGAAACAACATCAATAGATAGGATGAAAATTAATAGAGCAGGTTTTCTAGTCTCCCTCTTTTCCCTCTCCTCCAAATTGGGCCAAGAAGGAATACATGCCAAGAGAATGTGTTTTATTCACATCAAAAAATCAAAGTTAGCATCAATCATTTTGATCACAAAGTATTGGTCCAGCTACTCCTCAGCCCTCCTAAGCTACCATCTCATGTCTCCTGAAATAAAATGCCTTTTCTCCTTACACGTTAAATAAGAAAACTGTATGGGAAAAAACTGATCTCCACATCCTAAGAATTAAAAATTAGTTCCAAGACACATGGGTTTGGGTTGCATTGATGGGTTATATTCACTGCAACACAAGGCAACATAACCAGCTCAGAACAAAAACTGTTTTCTTCCCGAGCTTGTACTTGAGCAATGCTGTTACAAGAATCCAAGGCATTAATATAATGTAAAATAATCATTACTATTCAGCAGCTATTGGTATAAATCAGAGTTCTGGATGAAGAAACAGAAGTGAGGTAATTTTAAGGAAAGCTTTTTAAAAGTAAATAAAAATACATGAAACAAAAATGGAAAGTGTTTGGGAGCATTCTAGGATTTAGACGCCTTCCAGAACACCGACATTTTCATTTTTGCCATCTCTGTCAAGCACTTTGCTCTAATATAGCTTCTGATTAGAAAGCCAGAATGAGACAGTTCCAGATATTTCCACTTGCCAATCCTACCAGACATGAGGTTCAACAGAGAACTTTCCTGGTTCATGTGGTGTTCTATGAAATACAGAAGCTCTTTCAAATAATCACACATACAAAAAAAAAGAATGAAGATTTACCATTAAGAAATCAATAAAAACTTGAATATTTGAACGCAAAGGTTTTACATCAAAGATCTTTTCAAATCTCTATAAATTTTTCCTCCTGAAAATGTAATCACAAATTATCACTGTAGGCAAAATATCTTTCATGAAAGCCAGTTTCTATTTTTGACCCTGACAGAGCCCTGTAGAGAACTGATGAGCAAGGAATGTCTCCTTTCCATACCTCAATCTACTTTTACTCAGAACAGGAAAATTATTGTAAGCCACTTCTTTAGGCACACCTTTTCAATACTATTTAAAAACTCAACCTGCTAAGAAATCAGTTCTTCATTTTCTCTGGACTTTTCTCCCTTTCTTACTATCTCTGTTTAGTGGCTTTATATACATATATATATTTCACATGGAAAACTAATTTTTATTGGCATAATATTTGGTTTGAACACCTTAACCTATTCTTTTCTTTCTCTTTTGCCTCCCACAGTTATCTGCTTATGTGAGATTTATAGTGGGCAAACCGATCTAAATTTCAATAAAGGAACCATAATATTCTCAAACTTACTACCACTACCTAGCTGGTATCTAGTTTTTGAATATGTTTCCCATTGTGTCTTGTAACAGCTGAAGAACATATAAAGTATTGAAAAAGCTGTAGTTGTAGGCATACTACTGGCTTGACCTCAGTAGTTTAATTTTAAAGCCATTGCTTTTAAATTTTTCATGCTTAACTATCTTCATTCTTAGGCAATATCATTATAAATTGGGTAGAGTAGGAACTACCATAACTCCATAACAGTAAGAGGTTTTGAAACACTATGAATTGACAAGGCACCTTTTTTCCCCCCTGCAAGATGACTATTAGCTGTTAGATAATGCAAAGAACTTAAAAGAATCTGCAGGACCTTCTTATTTCTCACTGTTTCTTATATCTAAGGACACTCTAAGAATTGTTAAATATTTTAGTCCCCCACTAACCTCCAAATTGCCTGTAGTACACTCATTTCAGACCATAAGCCAGGTGAAAAACAAGATCACTTTTAACTGCATTTCCAAGTCTTTCACTATAAAGCATCAAATGTAGTCTTTGTGTAGAAAAGTGCCCTCCTGAGTGGCCTAGATATTGAAAAATAGTAGGTACCCAACATTTCAGTTTCCTTTGAAAGTCTCTTACATTTTTCAAGTAACAGGAAGTAAAAAACTACCTTTTTTCCTTACAAATATTTAGTGCTATGTAAAAGGCTGTTTGGCTGCATTCTCACTGAAGGCTGGAACAGAGTCATTAAGTCTCCCTGGCTATTAAATACAAAGGCTGGATAATAAAACATATCCATATTAAATAAAGGGCTCCTTTTAACTGAGCTCTTAGCATTGTGACAATGAAGCAATAAATACTTTCTATTCTTTTCATTCCTCTAAGCTACTTTCTCTCTTCTTATATATCCATAATAGAGATGAGAACAAGTTTTCAGCATTTAAACTTTTCCAGATATGTCAGTGTCACAAAGAATGTGTCAGAATCAATGTGCAATTGGAGCTGAGCTATCATCCTTAACTAAGAAAAGCAGTAGATGGAGTTAGAGGTAGCCTGTTTATTTTGCTGGCAATTCATTCCATAGTAAACTAGCTCTATTTGCTAGCCCATGGACATCACATACACTTACACTCCCATTTCACACTGCAGTACATCAGTCTAACACCATCTCTCAAGGGGAGCTGTCTATATGGCACCCCAAATGGCTTTTCAGAAGAAAAATAAGGGCAACAGCCTTTTATCTCAGGAGACTTGGGTTCTAACTCTTGTTTAGGTCACAAGTTAAAATTAGTTTGGTGCTCTTGTCCTTCCTCACATTTGTGCTCCTGACTCAACTTCTTCAGGCACCATTGGGTGTGACTGGTAGTCCTGGCTCAAGGCAGTCTGCCCATGGCTACAAAGGAAGGGGATACTGTCTGTGATGTGTGTTGACATGGAGGAAAAAAGGGGAACCTGAAAGGGGAGGAGAAAAAGGAGGGAAGAACTCTGAGTTCTCATTGGTTTTGGCAATATGAAAAGCTGGTTTCTTTCTACTATCCTGGTGGGTTTTTTTTTCAAATGAGCAAGAAGCACATTGAGGCAGAGCTGTATTTCTGACTTCTGGCAGTGAAGGGCCTTCTTATGTGCCTTGGTTACCTCCAGACCATACATAACATCTGCACTTTCTCACTGCCTACTCACACAACAAAGTGAATGAGTAAAATCATACTTTAAACATTGTTGTGACCATGATTAAAGAACCATTGTTTTTCAGGCCTATATTCTGAATTCTTGGCATTCAGAACTACCTGACAAAGAATTGCCACCTGTCAGGAATTGTGCAACAGAAACACGGTCTTGGATTATTTACCTCAGGCTTTCCCTGGTTTCCAGCTTTGAAGATGTTCAGTCAGCTAGAAGGAAAGACAGTCTAGAATCTTGTTATTCTTGCCCAGAGCTGTCAATCCACACTAACAATGAAAGACTTCCTGTACTTTGTTGAACGTAGCAGTAAATCAGTGTCATCTGCATAGAACACAGCAGCACCATCTGCATTATAAATGTCTCACTGAAGTTCATTATTGCATTATGCCAATTCAATAGCAAGAAATTGCCAGAAACTCTGTTGTACACCCAAGTGCATGTTAAATTTTAGCTTCTCCTACTTTCCACTGTACCAAATGGTTTTCCTAGACATATGGATACATAAAACACTGACATGCAATTATAAGCAAAGTGTGTTTCACACCTAAATCCACATAACAAACTTATCTTAACAATATCTCCAAAGTGAAGAATTTAACCACAACATAAACCCTAATGTGTTTATTCACAACCATATTCCTGTGAGATAAAGCAGGGTTATCCCCACATTACAGATGAAAATTGAAGTGCAAGACAGAAAAACTTGCCCAAACCTGTACAGTAGCAGTTCTGAGACAAAGCACAAACTTGAACAAACCAAATTCTAGACTAGCTTCTTTTCCACATTTCTGAGATAAGCTCCTACTAAAAAATACTAAGTACCATTTTCTCAAATATGATATGATGAACAAGAAAGAAGACGTGAATAACTAAATTATTTTAAATGGCAATTCAAAAGCATGCAAAATAAAAAATAATGTGATGGCTACCATGAAGGAAAGGAGTATCTCCAAAGAAATAATTTATACAAATATTTATGCTCTTCTCTATGATGGACATGAGTTTTGAGGAGCAGGGTATGACAGAAATACGGCATAGATATGATTTTTCCCCAAAACACATTTCCTTCCACTGGATTTTATTTCACTTATATTCCCACTAGACCTGTACATGTTTATATAAAGTTTCCTGAACAGAACTTAGAAAAAGAATGGATGCTTGTCATATTGGCTGACACCCAGCTTTGGTAATGCTCCTGTATCTAGCCAGTTGATGACTGAATGCTTAACTATTCACTGCAGGTTTGTGCATACCACTATCGAAAACATCAATATTTTAATGTGTAATCTGCAATTAATTACGTGAACCACTGGATATGCCACTTACACTAATTAAACTTCAATAGGCACTATTTTGCAATACATGGCTAGTTCACATGCAACACACCTTCTTAAATAAGGCACTTCACTAAAGAATATTGCCAGGGTTGGTGAAGGGTTTCACCATCAGTACTGGCTGCAATAAAGAGCAAAGGGAATATCCCATGTTAATGGTTGAATACCTGGGATTGCACTCAGATTGTATGGGTTGGTTACTGTCTTTATCTAGCCTGGCCTGTTAAGCATAATCAGACAAATACAAAATTCATTTGGGGCATCTAGACTGAAATGGCAGAGTTATTCCGTGTACTGGGGCTTCCAAAAGTTTAAGAATCCAGTCATTCCTCACAAGCTTTTGTAAGACCAGCTTGGACTTCTTTGAAACACTGTTTTGATCCTACTTTGAAACTTCCACATTTTGATGTGTCATTTTTCTTTATTATGAACATGCAGGGACAAATTTTCCAAAAGTGTTTAGGCACCTACTGATGTAAATAGGCAGCTTGTTATTTTTCAAAATCACTTAGGCAGGTTAGACAGCTAAATCCCTCTGAAATTAGAGAGAGTTAGGCATCTGACTTAGGCACTTAGAAAAATTTAGCCAATGCTTATTTGCATTTTCAGGCTTCTAATCATTTTTGAACATCTGTGTGATAAGTTTTGATTTATTTAGGCTGGTTCCCAGTACATTACTTTCTCTCACCTGACTGAAAGAGCATACCTCATTAAGCAAGTTGCAGATTTTTCTTGCAGACCATGTTAAGAAGACAAACAAGTGAAAGAGATGACAATCCTTCTTTCTATAATTGGATTTCTTTTTTACTTTAAATAGGTAAGGAGACATTGTGGAATAGTGGATAATGTAAAGGACTGTTTTATTCAAAAATCTACTCATTGACTCAATGAGCTTTTTAATAACAATTAATTTTGTTTAGCACAAAATAGAATGAGGGTTTAAAAGCTGGCAAAATACAAAGCACTCAGTGTATAACTTGATCAGATTATTTTGCTTATCTTAAAACAAAAAGAAAATCAAGCCCAAAATTATTTCTCCACAGCTAAATGGAGAAATAGTCAAATTTGAGTCAAATTGTAATTAAATTTAAGAAGCACATAATAAAGACCTCATTTTATTGTAAAATATTTGTCTCTCCAGATCCTTATAGTTTTTCACTGAGTGAGGAACTTTAGGTTATGAAGTACTTCACCACTGAAGTTTTGCAAGATTGAGATGTATATTATTTAACCAGGAAATTATTCATATCCATATTTCTCACTAGAAAATAACAAAATATTTTTGCTTTTTTAGTTTTAAGATGATCTTCTATGGAAAAGGGATTAATCAGTGCATGTCACACTACAATAGGTCCTTTACACCAGCTTAACAGCTTTTAAATCCACTACCAAATTTCTACAATATCTACTTCAAAACAGATGCGATATCAAAGAGAAGAAGTTCTTAAAAGTGCCATGAAAATTTTCATCTGATTTTCTTGAGAGGATATTTTTGGTTTCAGATATATGTTTTTAGTCTGTGACAATTCTGATTTTTTAATTTTCATTTTCAATCAAAAATACTCTCAAGCATTGTTAAAATACCCTAAAGAATATCTGGGATTTTTTTCCCCCAAACTGTTATTTTTAGCCTCTTTTACAAGAGGATTTTTTCCAGTATACAGTTCTTTTCAGCAGAGAAAAGGAAATGAAAGAATTGGCTGCCTCTGATGATTCATAATTGTACATTTTGTGGCTTCAATGACAGGATTTTTTTCTTTTTTAACAGGTATTAATTTATCAAAGGAACACAAGTGTAAAGCTGTCTTCCTACATATATATGGTGCAGTTTAACTCAAGGTACAAATTTAATCATTTCCCATCTTATGTTTACATAAAGGGAACAGTGAGGTCCAAATGTAAGACGTTTTATATAATAAAATAGTAATCACTCTAATGTGTGGGTGCTGAAGTTGATTACTGACTTAAAGCTTGCAGAATAGATGTAGTAGGAGAGGGGAAGAAGCAAGGAAAGACACATAGAATACATCAAATTTAATCAGGCAAATGCATCCCTCCAGGCTACTTAGCCTGACCTAAACTTTCCATTGGGAAACCAGAGTCCAGCATAGGATTTCTGCAATGGAATTTCAGGTGCAACAAAGTCACATTATAAAAAAAAGCTTCGAAGCTATTTCTCATGCTGTGATTTGCATGGCTAGAGAAACAAAGGGCAGGCAATGTTGTCCACAACAAATCTATAGTAAAATAACTTATTTCACTCTGCTCAAAAGCCTCTAATTCCATTTGCCCACAGCAATATAGTGTGGTCTCAAGATCCATCTTTAATTGAGTCATGTCTTTGACAGGGACAGGAAAAGCTGTCTGAAAAATTACATCATCTAGGTTCCCCCTGAAAGAGTTTAATTTGCTTGAGCCAAAGTATTTGGGTTGAAGACAAGTTTCTATACGATTTATGAAACTGCTCTCTTCCTCTCTTTTTCTTTTTCTCTGATCACCTGTGCAGTGGAGAATAAAAAGCAATCGTCTTCTGTGCAGGTGCAGCCTCAAGCCTTACCCAGCACTGCTAAATATTTCAAACAAAACCAACTGGAACTGCTATCTCATGAACTTTATCTCATTATTGACTACTCTGACAGCAAACACATGAAAATACCTTAGCTCTCAATTAAGAATATATTTCATGTGGGGATTAGATAATTTTTTTATTAAATTTTGTTCAAACACAGGTCTCTAAATACCATAACATTGCATTAAGGAAGGGGATGACATAATAAATACACATACCATTCAGCAAAAAATAAAACCAGCCTCCAATACCTTTTGGGGTTTTTTTTAACTATCTTGAAAAGAGTAATGCATCATTTCATCTGTAAATACCAATATCCCCAAGAACTCCTTTAAATTCCTCCTATGTTGATAACGTAACTATATCAGTCAGTGCCACATCATGCTCCCAGCAGCCCTGGGTTTGTCAAAGGATATATAAAACAGGCTTTTTAATATCATTTTAAACCTGCTTTATTTTTCACTTCCCAACCCCCTTTGTCTCCACTCAGACTCAATTTATAAGAGACCACACTCAAAGAAATCCTACGTGACTAGCTAAGGTTCTTTCCCAACCCCAAACCTAGGTTTTATTAAGGAGAACACATTGCTTATGCAACCCCACATTCAGCTCTTGGCATAAATAATTTAACCACAAGCTGACTTGGGTGGCTGTGCTTACAGAACTGAAAGCCATCCCACCTAGTTTATCATGGACAGGAACTGCAGACGGGGTAAGTACAGAGTAGATGGAGCTTGCAGTGAGGCTGCCTAAGGAGCTCCATCCTGTTTTCTTCAGTCTCTGCATGCCTAATGTGGAGGAGGGACAGCACCTCATCACTACAATGTCCATTGCTTTCTGCTGGCACTCACAGCGCTGCTGTGTCCCAGTTTCTGCCATGAAAGAACATTTCATTTCCCCAAGGATCAGAGCTCAAGTGGTTTTTGAAGATGGGTTTGAACATTCTTTGTCTGGACGTTGTTTATCATCCACATTAACTTCTTTCTGCACAGCACCATTTTTGGTGTAATTGCTTGTGCTGCATTCCACCAACTCTCTGCGCAACTCGCTTTTATAGGAACTGTAAGTGAGCCAGAATAATTTACTGGCGGGCTAATTATTTTTGTCTATAAAGTCAGTGTACCATAGACAGCAGGACTGCATATTTTCCTTTCAGATATGTTTCATACAGAACTGAAAGGTGGGTTTTGGTGTTCAGCATATATAAATGTTCCAGCAATTAGGTGTTGCTTTTTATATTTCTGCATGTATACCCTGAGAAAGTCTTTGACAGTCTTGTTTAGACAAGTTTCTAAGGACAAACTCTTTTCACAGGGATCCCACTTCATTAATACAACAAGTAGAGGAACAAACCCCAATCAACGGTATCATTCAGCCATTGCTAATTAATGTATACAAGCACATACACATGTATTTTTATAGATATTTATACACGCAGGTACGTGCACATGTGAAAAGCTGTCCCAGAACATCTCGGTGTAAAACCCCATACAAACCACTGTGAGCAGCAGGCAGGACAAATAATGGAAGATATCCTGAATTTACAAACAAGGCTTGGGAAAGGATGTTCAGGGCAATCAAAGGATGGCTTTGAGTTAGAAGCTCATAGGGTTTTCTCTTGAAAACTTTGGACTGCAAAACATCAAGACAAACTGTCCCTCCAGTTTATATCTGGCAAAAACAGATGAGAAACCCTCACCTTATGACACAGGCATTGACAGGACCAATTCACCTCAAAGTATGAGGCACCAAGGTATTACAATGAAAGATATAAAAAAGAAACCCATAGTGGCAGGAACTGCAGCTGCCTGATGAGAAGATTCTGACAGTTCTTTTCAGTGATGAAGATTTATTTGGAGGTTCAGGTATCCATAAGTCTGGATGCTTGTCTGGACCTCCTCACTTGTGAATAAATACAAGATTTGCATCATCACATGAAAGATAACACAAAAGGCTGGAGGTAAGAGAGCTGTGGTGAAGATGAGAATCTGATGGTATTTTGATATTCTGCTATTTATTTGCAGAAAACCCAGGAAACAAAGGCTGACAGCTTGTTAAGGAAGCAGAACTCAGCAAAGACAAATTGCATTCCCTGTTGAGATTGATGAAGATTCTAAATTCAATACAAGGTTTTGGTGGAAAAATTAATTTGGCACTTATTTACTACCATCTGTTTCAGATATTCCAAGTGTGAACTAACAACCTATCACTGACATGTGAAGGATTTGAAGCTGTAGAAGTAAACAGTATGGGAGATGATTCCTGACTTCAGGAAAGACAATCCCTCTCAAACATACCACATTCTCAGCCTTGACCAAGAATTAAATATAGGATAAGTTGGTTAAAAGTCATACCAGCTAAAACTGTATCATTTCAAAGTTCAGCTACAGTTCTAATACTATTTGATTGCATTTGTCATATAATAGTAAAATATTTTTTTAAAAAGGGATCGGAAGAAGGGGAAACAAGTAGAGAGGAAGCATGCTTACCACACCATAGAAAAAAAAATCCACATTCTGAGCCTGTTTTACAATCATGTTTAAAACTGTTATTTTCATTGAGGTTCACAGAAATCGAGAAAATGCAGCATTTATCCCAGTGACAACTTCTTCAAAAGATTAGAGAGCAGCACAATATTCTCCACACTAGTCTGGCTTGGTATCACAAAAAATGATCAGTCCCAGGCCAGGCCTGTGCTACATATCAGGCACAAGAGCTTCACTCCCACAAGGGTAAAGAAGGGGAAAGGGCTGGACACATTCTTGTCCTCCTGAGTGCTGGTGCTCCTCTTTCTCCCCCAGTACCTCACACACATCCCCTTTCTTCCCTCAAAAAAAAAACAAAAAACAAACAAAAAAAAAACTTATTTGTTTTGGATTCATTTAGTGTCTAACAGGTAATTTGGGTGCCAACTGCTGCTCTGGGTGCAGATAAGGCAGTGAGAGAAGACCCTGAGAAAGATTTCTTCCAAGGACTTCGCTGACCTTCATCTAAAACATAAAATGGTATTACAAGTGGCATGTCTGTATCATGAAAGATTTAGCTGGCAAAGCCTTATCATCACACTCACTATCACCAATTTTCATTTAAATTAGGTATCCAGTATGATGAAATATATAAAAGCTATCCAATTTAAAAAGGAGCAGTTTTATAATTTCAGAAGACAAATTAGAGATTGCATCCGAGACTAGCTGGTGGGAGCTTGGGGAAAGGTCTTGATTGGCTAAAGGTTTTGCACATAGCTGAGGTTTGTGAAGTGCTTGACTTAGTGCCTAAAAAAGGAAAATGAACTCTAACTACCACATGTGGGGACAGATTTCCTATTCACAGTTGGGCCTGCTTCTCAAGAAAATGTTACTTAAAGTGAGTCACAAATTTAAGGGCTGGTGTGGGTTTTTTTCTTTTTTTTAAAGAGCGCTCTGCTCTATGGGAGATAATAGGATCATCAATTTTTTGTGTTTGCTCTATTTCAGTGAGCAGTACCAAAATGCAGACAGAACTTTGCAAGGAGTGTAAACAGGCTACAATCCCATGGATTTACAAATGAGTGTAATGAATCTGCCATGAAACCTGAAGTTAACTGCCCAGCACATACTTAACAAGGATCTAGAGGTAACCAGATATTCCATAAACCTGACAGCAATAGTCACAAGTGCCACATTCTGTAAGAGTGTCTTATAGATGACAAAAGTCAATCAAAAATTGACTTTGTTAGAATTAGGGGGCAAAATTACAGTGGGAATATTATGATCTTGAGGACACTGGGAAGGCATTTCAAAAAAGTTACTTCAGATTTTGTCTTACTGTCCTACCAGTAAGGCATCTTCAATTTCATTTATTTTGTTTATCTTTCTTCAGTATGTTTCACCTATTTCTTTTTACAGCACTTCTACAAGGAGAAAGAATAAATCACCTAATGTGTCACCACTATCTGAAGCTTTTTTTGTAAAAGGCTTCTGAAAGGATGTAATTGAAGACAGGAATTTTAAGTCTAATAAAACTTTTCTGCTACATGTAATACAATTTGATTCATGCCATACACAGCATGCTTGATTGAAATATCAGGTGTTTTTATCTCTTCAGCTGAGGGGTGTCTTGTCTGTTATAGGACTGCTTTTGTCCTTCAGTTTTAAAAGTTCCAGACGCAGCTTATAGATGATATTCACTAAAGAATTCAGCCATTTAGGACTTAGCCAAATTGCACTGCTTCAATGCAGAAGTTACTTGGCTTAGATATATCTTAGAAGTTAAGGCTCCACTGTCACATTTTTCTTTTTCACCTACAAGTAGTTCTGTTTATTCCCAACTCAGCAGCCAAGCTATTGATTAAGCTGGCTTAGGTCTGCCCACCCTGCAGTTCCAGCCTCAATCCTTGCATTGTTTTCCAATAGCTTGCTTTATTGATTTAATGTTCTTGGTTTTGACTTTAGGATCTTGCTTTTAGCTTTAACTCTGTCCTGTGTTCTTTGCTCAAGTTTTATTTTACTGTTACCTCAAACTGTCCAAAGAAATTGCAGTCAAATGTAAAGATGTGTCTGCTGGGCTAAAAGGGAAGAAATTAAATTAGGCAGCAGTAAAAAGGCACACAGGGCCTGTCACACACTAGTTTCAGAGTACATATTTTTCAATCCACATGCATATTATGCAATATCAAAACCAAGCTTGATAACAACCATTGTACCATTTCTTCTGCTCTACTGAAACTTTCGGGAATGACTGATCCCCTCTGTATAGCTCACTTGGTGACCTTTGATAGCTGAATTTTTGAAGTGTTTTCTATTTATGTGGATTAATTAAAGACAGCAGACCAATTTTTTTACCCTCTCCCGTTTTCTTGAATTACATTTGTGCTGAGAAAATGGTAAAATCTCATTATTCTTCTTGGGTAGAACTTCTACTCACTTTGTCCTGTGGGGAATCAGGCATACAAATCAGACTTGAGGGGTTTCTCTGAGACCCCGGCCTGTGAATCTGAGGGCAGAATGGACCTTTACAACACGGATGGTTCCAACATATGAATTTGCATTTTGCAAAAGATCCAGTGGTAGTTACTTTTGCAGTTCTGTATTACGCTTCTGCAGTTGAAGTTAGCGTTCTGTCAGTGCATTTAGTTTGTTCTATTTATTTTACTGAAAAAGCATGAGAGATTTGTGTGTGAATAGTTCTAAATATATATATTTTCATTGAACTAAAATTTTGTTTGGGTTGGTCAGTAAAAGCTTTCAAGAAATGTATGCTTATGGAAATGTTTATTTCTGCAAAAAGAAATATTCCATTATTTGTGTGGCTGACAGTCAGCTTTGTTGTAGTTCCAAATGAAAAAGAGAGTATGTTGATTAGAGAAAATACAGCTATGCTCCATCTTCCTCCCCTGCTTCAATAAGAGAAGAGCATTTGCATATTAATTCTAGGACTGAACAGCTGCATTCCCTAGAAAGCTCCATTCATTGCAGCACTGAGCCCCTGAAACCAGGCAGAAGGAAAAAAAAATAGAAAAAGAGAAAGAAAAAAAATAAAAGAAAGAAGTGGGCATAAAGCTTAAGGTAGATAGAGACACTGATTTTGCAATTCTTTATTTCCAAAAGGAGTACTTTTCATTTTAAGGACTGCACATAGACATTTCCATATGGCCTGTCACAAGAGTATTCCAACCATCTGATGAACAAAAGGAATACTCTTATTTCCATTTCACAAAAAGGCAAATAGAGGCATAATGGGATTATTTAGTAGGCTTAGAAAACTATTTACCTTTAAATTTAAATCTCTATTCTATGTAAGAGCCAGGTCATTTGCCCAGGATTACACAATAGCCATGGCACAGTCAGAAATAATTTCCATCTCTAGCTCCCACTTCCATGTCTTATCCTTCACAGATACAGATTCATGTTTTTGTCATTACTGTTTTGTTATGTTACATAACTTTAAAATATACTAAAAGCAGAGATAGAGAGTTGTTTTGACAAGAACTGCAACTAAGGCTTTGGTTTGTTCTGCTCATCTGTAAAAATTGTAAAGATGGAAGACAAAGCCTTCTGCGAGGCACCGAGCATTAAGAGTACCATAAGTTGCTATGTTTGAAGCACAGAATAATACTGACAGCAAGCAAAGAGTTATGAATTCTTGTCTTAGCTGGATGTCATTCGTGTTTTCTGTGAACTGTGTCTGCAGCTAGTGATTGCCTCTGTGATCAAGAGATGAGAATGAAAATAGGTAACCTCCTACAATGCTTCAGAGGGATGGATTGGTGGGAAGCAGGAAAATCTCTCTTCACTCACAGGACATGTCATACTTAATCTTCCTGCCATCACAAGTGCAAAGCCAAACCAGAAATGTTATATTAGAACAGACTGGCAGAACTTTTCTTGATGAGGGTCTATTAAAGTAGTAACATTTGACATTAGAAAACACAAAATTACTCAGCTGAAGGTCCAGTCCTGGAAATATTTCACTACCAACATCGATATGTCCAAGCAGATGAATAGGGACTACTTTTATGAGCAATGAAGCTGTAACATTTCACAGTATATTTCTCTAGTTTAAGAAGATCCCCTGCTTCCAAGTTACTTTGGGCACTGGCATCTATTCCTACAAGTACAAATACTCCAGAGCCATGTGGCAAATGCAATTAATGCAATTACACAGGCTAAAAATAACTCTCCAAAACACTGCTGGTTTTGATTCAGTCTGCTTGAATTCAGTCATCAATGTTCTGCTTAATATCCACTAGCAATGCAAGCAATGACAAAAAAATGCTTCATCACAATGTTTCAAAGGACTGCCTCAATGGTTTAGAGAGGAAAAAGAAGCATTACTGGTCTTATTAAATATCATAAATGCCTCCTGACCTTAAAGTTCAGGAACTGGGAGACAGCTGCTGTCCACAAGAACTGAAAGTCTTTAGCAGGTTACTCTGCCTCCTCCCCAGCAGGTTCACCGCCATATTTGCCTAGTCTCCCGCCCCGCCTTGGGGAGCTCCGTGTGCTCCTCCGCCTGCAATGCGTGGTACAATGCCGTCTTTTCCACAGCTCACAGACTCCCAGGCACAGTATCTGATTATTTGTTTTCTTCAAAAATGTGTGCTATGTACCAGCAACAAAAACGAGGGGCTTGCTCAGCTGCCTTATGGAACTTCCAACAGTGTTTTTACACAGACTTTTGCTTAGTTCTCCTCCCCCATATGTTTTTATACTTCCAAATTAGAACTTTATGGAATTTTTGAAAGATAGAATCCCACGTTAAAGGCAAAGTAACATTTTTAAAGCTTATTCAGCTGCAGATATGAGATCACACGGTAAACTACCAGGAACTGAAACCATGCAGAGGAGAAATGTCAACTCTTAACAGAAAACGTATTTGAAAGAATTGTGGTTTAAAAGAAAAAGAGGGGAAAGTAAATATAAAAAGAACTCTAGCATTTACAGAAATTCTACCACTTTATGTCAGCCTTCTAAAGGACTCAGATGAGCTCCTGTCCCACAACAGATGACATGATTTGTAAAGAAAACATACTTTGTCTTTGCTTTTTTCCCTTTCCTCCCATTTTCTAAGAAGAGTTCCTGCTCAACTGGCAATTAGCAAGAGCACTAACAGTGTATCATACTGTGTTCAGGAAAGCAAAACCAGCCAGAGAAGAGTAAAATCATACCTTCTGCAGAGTTCTTTCACAAATGGTTTTCATATTTGCTGGTTTTCAAAATGCAGCATTCCATCTCCTCGAGCATTTCATTGTGAGTAAGGAAGGTTGCTGTAGAACTTCTGCCTTGTTATCCAAAGCGACCAGGAGTCAGTGGGCCTCAGCTCAATGCACCCAACAGCCATGGTGCCATTTCCACAGTTCTGTTCATCTTGAGCCTTACCCCTGTAGATTTTAAAAGAGCTGTAATGATTGTGACTGTCACATTTGAAAACCATACTCTACATTTCCGCAAAGCTCTTCAATGAACTTTCCACACAAAATCATTTCAACAACTTCAGCATAAGAATGACAAGTGCAGGAACTTTCATCAAGGAATACCTCAACTCTGTAGTATAGGCCCAGCTTGAAAAACTTCAGCATCAGTTACACTCTAAACACACAGAATTTTTATGTCTGGAGCAAGCTTGAATTTTCATCAAACATAAGACTCAAGTGATGTCTGACTGAGCAGCTCAAGAGGGCTTCTTTTAGCTAGAATACCAAAAACATGTGTTGCTAGAAATTTGGCTAGAAATAACCATTTCCTAAGACATTTAAATGAAAGATTTTTCTTGCCCAAAGTAACATTTTCACAGTCACAATACCAGCCTGGGTCTAATTAACAGCATTATTTCACTATTTATGAATATATTGTATAATTCTTAGAAGGTAAACTAATACTCTCAAAGAAAAACAGACTGATTATTTAAAATCAGTTATAAGAATAAAAATTTATGTATAATCAGGTTCCTATGACTATAGTGATAATAGAATTTTTAAAAAACCCTAATATTTAAAATCTTGAAGTAAATCTTAAAGTATTCTTCATCAGTATTAGTTCCGAAAAGTATTAATTTTACTTAGAAAGTCAAGAGGTCATGGCCAAGTTCCCAGATGTTAATTTTGTTTATTTTTGGGGTTTGCTATGTTTGGATTTTTGGGGGTTTTTTTTTGGGGGGTGGGCCTTTACTTTTGTTATTGCCCTCAGGAAAAAAATGTGCCAACTGTTTCACAGTTTCACATCTTAAGCTTCCTGACACCTTGCAGGTATAATCTACTCCTAAAAGACAAGATCAAAATTTTATGCTTTTAAATTTTTTATGTTTTTATACCTTTTCTTTCCTGGGTAATTCATGTTTAATATGTGTTCCAGGTGGCTGAAAGTATATAGTTTGGCATACAACTACCACACGCTTCTGTCTTGCTGAAGAGAAGAATACTACGTTTGTGTCCTTAGCTTAGCTGAATGGCAGATTTATATTGATGTCAGAGAATGAGCAATTAAAAGAGTTATCTTTATCAGCAACCTTATCTGAAAGATATTAGGGAGGGCCAATCACGTAATCCAGGACTAAATTCCTGCCAGGCTTTTGAACTGAAGCCATTGAGCTAACTGGCTTTATGCACAGAGAACTAACTACAAACTAAACACCACTTTGCTGTTACAAAGCAATATTTTACTGCTTTCCCCCGGCTAATCCAGATGTCCTGTATTTTCCAGTTTTGGCACAGAGGAAGGGATCTGCTTGAAGCACTACTTTTTCTCTGCTCTATTGCCCACTTTCCTATACAGGACAGTGTCACATAGTCCTCAAGCTAAGGGATGACTTCTGGTCAAGCAAGTATAATCCCTCTTTCAGTTTCCACACTAAGATAGGTGGCCATAAAACAACCTGGATCTGGAACCAGCACAACTGCCAGGAGGCAGAGTGTCTTAGCTCCATCTCAGTGCTGCTCTGATACAGTTGCCTGGTAACTGCAGAGTAAACATGCTTCTCCTGTTCAAGAAATTGCACACATACACTTGGGGCTTTTTGGTTTTTTGTTTTCCAGGCTTGAATGTCAGAGTTTACACTCCTTGAACTCTGGAAAAAGGGCTTTAAAAAAACAAAAAAGCCCCAAGAATCAGGAGACTATCATATATACACAAACACACATAATAGATGATGTTTAGAAGAACCATGGCAAAATTTTCAATGTCAGCGTAAAGACACTTTAGGGAGCTAAAAGGTCAGGAGAGATGCAGAATCCTCAGCACACACATGAATAAGCCTGTTCTGTTCAAAATATGCTTGTCAGGTATTTCACTTGTTTGTTTAACCAAGCTTCATGGTACCTGAGCTGTACTGAGGAGTAAGTGCCAGGAAATCAGTGCCTGGGTTCAGATGCAGATCAAACATGTCCCTAACTGACTTTATTCACCTCATTTCTGGGCTATTTGGTTCAAGTTAGTGTTCTAAAGGACTCATATACTTTATATGAAATTAATAGCAAATATCATCATCTTTCTTATCACAGTTTTCATACCAGACAGAAATAACTGTGGTACACACACATTAAACAGAAATTATTCTGTCACAGGATGCTGAGGGAAGATTGTCTGTAGTTTTTACTTTATGTATCATATAAAGATCATAATCATATTAATATGCATAAAGATTATAAAGTCCTGGTACTACTCATTGCATTTGTGCTGCTGTCAGCACAAGGTTATGGTTGTGAACTCCAAACTCAGCTGAAACATAAAAAAAAGAAAATTTACAATTCAGACAGGTGTTGAGCTTTGACCCTGGTACAATAAAGAGATTTTGAAGTGCCATAGAGATATAAAGGACTTTAGAGTATAGCCACACTCAGTTTAAATGCTACTAACGCAAAAAAATAAAAAATCTTTGGAATCCCTAGATTAGAAGAATAGTTAGATTTGCATTTATGCAAATAAATAAGCTTGCTTAGTGCTTTAGAAGTAATCAGCCACAGCAGTAGAATTCTGACTTAGTGACTTATCTTCTGACTGAGTTGCAAAGTGCAAAAGAGATTATATGCTGGGGCATTGCAGATAGGTGTTTCTCAGTGTTCATTCATTTGAAAACACTGGATATTTCTGTAAAATTGACATGTTTTGATCCCTTCCAACAGATTCATTACAGCCCCAGGTCATTCAGGGTTAAAGAAAAAAAAAATCTTAAGCATTTATAGCTACCTCCCCCCAGATAGTTTTGTAAGGGTAGGAATGTTTACTTGAAAGCAGAAATTTTCACCAGCTATATGCCTGTAAAATCAACATGCTGTGTCTTCCCCCCAGTCACAAACTTCAAAAACCCCTATGTTCCTATTTTTCACAAATTTTTATTTACTGGAAATAAAAAGTCAAATCAAACTTGGAACCAAGCAAATTACCTATTTTCTGTGTACAAGATGTAAAGCTGCAAAAGGAATTCTACAGGTGAATGAATATTCTCCCTGTTATTCCACAGAGAAGCATTTAACTTTGTATGAAACTTTATATCTAACTCAGATTTTTCTTACTCAGTTCATAGTAACCCTACAGCCCTTGCCAAAACATGATCAGATTTTCTTACTAGATTACATATGCTTTACATTACTGGAAGTCTCATAGAATTCGTTTTAAGCATATGAGAGTATTTTCATTCTAAATTACAGTCTCATTTAAAGTGAAAGGATTATAACACAAAACATGGTGCAGATGCTATATAAAATTACTGAGATACATCTCAAGACAACAATGTTTTTTTCTTTTTCTTTTCTCCTTAAGAAAAGTACAAGTTCTCTACCTGCTTTTAGAAGGCCTGATTCCTCAAGAATACATTATCTGTCAGTGCACTCAGGTCCAGCTGCTGGGATAAATGAAAGCTGCCTAGTGCTACGCTCAATCATCCTTGTGCTACTCCTCCTCATTTTTCCTAACACATTTTTTCCATTTCAGATAGAGAAAAGCTAAAGGTAATAATTTCTTTTCACTGAACTAAGTACTGATGTTTGTGGAAAAACAAAACAAAATTAAAGTCAAACTTTCCGAGCCTAATGAAGCAAGCAGGAATAGAAGATGTGGGTGTTTCCCAGGCATACCATGCTATTCCTGCCTAGTTGGCTACTCATCCTCTCCTCCTGCCTTGGGGAGCTGTATAGAGCCTGGAGTCCTGGCCTTGCCAATCCATTCCAAGTTTAAATTCAGCATCTCTTTTGCAAGAAAGATTTTGCAAATGCAAAATAGTTTATGTTTACTATTTTCATTAAAACAGACAACGTGATAAATATTTTTATGATACTTTGACCCAGGATTAGTTGAGTTCCACTACAATAGGAGAATAAGGCAACAATATAATAAGGAGTGCAAAAATGTGAAATAGAGAAGACCTCAACATATCTGAATATCATTGCAAGTATATGTTTGTATTCCTACACTAGGTAAGATCTAATTCTAGAATTCTTTATCAGTCGCATAGTGGAGAAAGTTTCGAGATACTAAAGGAAGCCTATTACACTGAAGGGATAATAGTACCTTCTGAGAACTCAAATCCAGCCTGAAAGAAGAGACAGGTCTAACTCATTTAACTCTTTTTGCCCTTATAAAGCAAGAAACTGCGATATCAAAAGAGGTAAACAGGACTCCCATCCTCTGAATTAAATCTCAGGAAGCAAACCTGAGGGTATCTTATCACAGTTGTCAGTGACAAGGCAGAGAGAAAGCCTGTAAGCCTGGTTGTGCTGCTGCTATCAACTGCAAAATATCAGCAATTTTAAACGTCTGAAGAGCATGGTGTTTGTACTTTAGTACTGCATATACTATTCCTCTATAATAATTTTAAAATAAGTCTTTTATCTTAATTTACTTCATCTAGAATCTGAAACAAACAGTGTTGCTTGATGTTGTATAAATAAGAAACAAAAAATAAAGGACCATTTAAAAAAAAAATTCTTCCATCACTAAACTTTGCTTCACATACATCTCTGTATTTATGTTCCTTCAGGGTCCTCTGACATAACCTGCCACAACATAACAACACAAATGACATTTTCTACCATGCTTCTGAATAGAGTGATCTATGTAACAAATAAAACTTACACTTTTCCTTCTGTCACAAAACACATTTGATTGCACTCATTTGGAGCTCCCCAGGTACATCTACATCTCTCAGCATATCTAATCTAAATACTGGTGCCTTTGCTGTCACCCCGTAAAGCTACTGCAAAGCAGGGGGAAAAAAGCCCTCTTGTAAACCTGCATATAAGATTGTAAAGATGTCAGAGGCATGAGATGTGCAATTCAATCACCACATAGCAAAACAACAATTCCTGCCAAGCATTTCCACCATGGTGCCCCTCAGAGAAACTTTCAGGATACCTCGTTTGTTACCGCCATGTGGCAAAAGACAACATGATGAGTCAGTGTGGCTTAGGATTTGGGAACAAGCTTAGACCACAACTATTTTGTGAAAATCTTGGGGAGGTCCCCCTGCACCCCCACAGACCGAGGCCGGGCCATTACGCACGGCCCACAGTCAGTGCCACAGGTCATGGTGGCTGCCGCGGCCCGTCACCCCAGCCCCACCTGCCGCAGTGCCAGGGTCTCCTCACGGAGCCATCTGGGACTCAAGGGAGGAGACATTTCATGCAGGATATTCAGAATGCAGTACTGCACATTACTGCTGTATGCTGGGGTAATTATTTGCAGGCTGCACTATTACTTTTCTGAAGGAACGCGTGGGGCTACAGCACTGCAGCATCACTTTCCGTTACATCTCAGGAAAACTTTTCCACCTTTTTTACTAATTGATGCTCAAGCTTCTTACCTGCCTTATTATTTTTTGATTCTTCTGTGGAAGAGCACTGAGATGGCCTTGCCATCATTTCTGAAGTAGGCTTTCATACCTGCAATGTGGCCTAAATTACCACGCAGGGGGGAGGGAGTGCTGCACGCTGGTATGGCCTCTGGGCCGGCACAGCTTCAAAGGCCAGAACCAAGTGCTTCCTTCCTCTGCCCCAGAGAAAAGCGGGGAAAGACAAAAGTTGCAAAACTTGTTAAGAAACCTCTCAAACCACACATAGATAGTTATATAGATTCCTTTACAAGAATACATAAACACCAAAGTCCAGAATGACTGAGGATGGAAAAGAAAGGCATGTTACCTCTGCCACAAAGAAAAGACAGCAACAGGTCTTTGGCATGGATTTCAGTGCTTTAAAAACACTAAAATGATGCAGCTTAGAAAATACAATGAGGAGCGCATAGCAACAGACCATTCTTTTGCCTCAAAACAGCAGAAAAGAAAGAGAGAGGCCCCTTTCAGGCTGTAAAGAAAGCATCTCTACAAAAAGTTCTAGTTATCACCCAGCACATCCAACACTTATATGGAAGAAGGAAATTCCAGCTTGAAAAGCCAATTAACTTCTCTTCCTACTAATGAACTTGATCTAACCGAAACCAGATTATTTGGTTTGATGCTCAGAATTTTAACATATTGACTTTGAAGTCTGACCTATAGCAGTTTCTAATATGTCAGCTCATGCTGTCCATCTGTATCATTTTCTAATGGTCCAAATCAATAGGATATTTTTTGCTTGTTTTCAGCTGTGTTCTATTTTCATGCTTTAAACTGCCAGATAGCTAGATCAAGTTACAGATGTCACTCAGTGCAAAATCCACCTCTTACAGATGACAGTCACAATAAAAACACCTCTTCACACACACTGAAGAACAAATAGACGCACAAATAAACCACAGTTCAAGGAAATGTAAGTCTTTTAGACCTCTCCTGATAAGAAACATTTGTGTAACATCAAAGGAATAGTTTTGGCTCAGCCAGTCTTTTGTACCATTCGCAGCACGCACATGCAGAGAGGTAAACTATACACCTCTAAGAAGATTTTTCTTTTATTTTACAAATCCTGTGACTGTTCCCGCATACTGTAGCACTCGAGGCAAGCAGTGTCACTGACAGTGCTTCATTTATTTTTATGCTACTCCTTATCTCATCCCGCCTACCTGAGATGAGAATGTTGGGGCTTTTATTTGTGCACATTTGTAAACAGCTCCCTGGCTAGTAAACAGAAGATGACTGCTTATAGTACTAAGACAGAAAGAGGAAGAAGACACAGAAAAGCTATAGAAGAGAAAAAGGTAGCCATCTCTTCTGTTCGGGAAAGGCCGTGTTTCCAGTCCCTTTAGCAAGTATAATTTTGGATTACATAGGATGGAAATTCATAATCATAAATCATCGCTGAGTTCTCAGACACTTCAACATGAACTAAGCTTTGCATTGCCATTATAGAATCATAGAATACTTCAGGTTGGAAGGGACCCACACAAGGATCATTAAGTACAACTGCAAATCTGGAAAGCTTTAGGTTGTACCACCGTGCTTCCCAGACCACCAAAAAAACCAACATTATATATATATAGATAGATAGATATAGATATTTTAGGGCACAGAGTATTTCCTTAAAGTGGAGTAAGAAAACAGAAGTGGTTTGTTGTGTTCATTGTTTTTTAGAACCACTTTCTCTGTTTCACCAAATCCATCAAATATTACTTCTGCGAAAACCATAGTGACATTGTTATTACACCCTTGAAACAAAAAATGTTTCAGCAAGTGGTAAAACCTCACTGTGAAGAGCAAACAAAAACTATGGTTCATTTCTATCATTTCCCCATCTGTCTTAAAATTTATTGCAGGTTCTCCATTTTCAGTGATAAGACCCACACTTCCAATAGCTCACTGCTACAAAGCAAGGCTTCTGTTCAAGCAACTGCTTAGATAATCCATGTTCAGAAATTAGGTGGGACTGCAAACATGAAGACAAAAAGCAGGTTGACATGCAAGATAATGGCCTGATAGCACCTTCCTTTCCCCTTTCTACTACTGCTACCATTTTTCACACTTAATAGTCTTTTAAACTACCCCTCAAAAACTGGATGTAAACTGAAGGAGATTTCTGCTGCAAAACAGGGACAAAACCAGTGAATAGAAATTAGCAGATGACAAAACAGAGGAAAATGAGAGACACACAGTTCTGTGAAAGGAAACTTGTTTCAAAATTCCCTTTTCTTACTGAGATGTTTATGGCTTTTGCAGTACAAGATAAACTCCCCATCTTACGCAAACATCATACTTGTACTGTAGCTCTGTAAGAACATCTTCAATATAAAATCCAGAAGTTATAGGAATGAGAATACACCACATATTACTTCTTAATTTAAAAAGTGAACAGAAGCTTTTGCCTCTCCTTTGTCATAGAATAAAAATAAATACCCAAACTCCAGGTTCTGACCACCTTTACTATTCTTTTTTTCATGCTAACTAGAAAGTCATAAAATCCATGAAATCCTTTGAAGCTGACCTCCTTCATCACATTAAACTTGAAAGCAAAATGCTACGGAGATGGTATAAAAGAAAAATCAGAGGTTTGTATTTCCTTATTCAAATGGATACCGAAAAAACAACATTGCTGATTCTAAAAAATAACTGAAGTGAAAATTAAAAAAAAAAAGCCTGCAATACTTGTCAGAAAACAAAATCAGCTACAGGATCTCTTTATTGAGCAAAAAGAAAAAATAAAAACAGATGTTAGAGCAGACAAAATATGCTGGGTTTAGGAAATGAGACACAGCAGGGATTTTAATCGGTCACTACTTCTTTTCTGTTTTTTTTTCATTTAAATAATGCATTCTGATATTTGCAATCTCCCTCCCTTTGCCTTGGTGCACACACAGACAAATCACAACTTTGTCATCTTAATTAGCTCCTTTAAGTGAATTTACAAAGGGACATTATACCACCAACAACCCAGCTGCTAACACCAGAGTCCTCAAAAGCATTTAGAAGGAACAGTTTGGACTTGCTAATTTATTTATTTTTGCCAAAAGAAATCTAGCACAAGCAGTTCTCTCTAATCAAGTTTTCCTTTTCTCAAGTGAACAAGCACATGAAAAGCAAGGAGACTGCAGAGAAATGCAGTCTGAGTGGAGGATATACAAGAAGTGACTAGAGACTAATCAAATGGTACAACTGTACCTATTTCAGTGATTTTCTGCATCATTGTAGTGCTCTCCTCCCTCTGGTGCAGCATTAAACCAGTTTCCCCATATTACTCACTTCTTTGCACATAGATGGTACCTCATGCAACAAGTTTTTATAAAATAAGATCTCTAAGTTACTGTACCAATTTCATTTCTATTAGAAAGGTATCATCTTCCAGTGGTACATATATGCCCACCACAGGAATACACAGACTATGAAAGCAAGCAGTAGACTCTGATAGAACAGGAGTGGAAAAAAAATCTACAGAAAAACATTCCCAGAAGAATCCAATTAGCAATTTTTTCCCCTTCTGATTAACCTAAGGAGAGCCAATTAAGCATCAGAAGTAAGAATAATAATTGAACTTACTGGAATACCTGTGTACTAAAGAAACATTTACTTCTGTCAGCAGAAGGCTACAACCAATTAGATTTGCAAAAATAGGTTTGAATTCCAGCCCTTTTCCCCTTGAATAAGTCCAGTATACTTGTTGGAGCCTCTTGAGACATATAGGTACACGAAGGAAACTTTCCTGACATGTAATTTAATTAACTGAAATAAATTACTGCCTTGAACTCTTAATAAAATAAAATAAATCCCAAACTAAAACCACTTTTTAGGGTTCCACACTTTCTTTGTATCATTATCTGAGGGGCTTTCTCCTCTGAGCATCTGGGAGCCATCATGTCAAGCTCCGGATATTAAATGTACATGTAGTTCTCCACAGGCCTAATGAGTTACAACAGAGGTCACATTCTCCACTGCCCAAATGTAATTTGAACAATTCCTTGCAACAAGAATTGTGACACACCTGTGTATAAACACTTCTGACAGTAAAAATGACAGTAAATTTTGTGATTTCTCTTTTCTACAGCAGAAAGATCCAGAATAGCAAATGTAGTTTCCCTTATCACTGCTAGTATCTGTGACTTTTTCACATTTACTGCTCTGAGTAAATTTTTCTGAGAAAGTTTCATATATTATCATAGTAAAAACATAAGATTCGAGATGTGAAATATATTTTGAGATCTTGGAAACAATCCAGCTGCCTCTAAGTAGTACTCTTAAGTCTTGAGATAACAATATGTTTCTCTAAACTATAAACAGTGTGTTGTTTTTCAAGTAACTATTTTTTTTTATCTACTATAACAGTGAAATTAAGATCACCCCTCATATTTCAGGGAAAAGAAGAAAACATATTCAAATATTGTTAGATTAAATAAAACATTTCACATATGGATAAATGCTAACTTTCTAGCATGGCAGGAAGACAAGCTGAACAGGATCATTTCTGCCAAAACCATTAGCAAATTGCCTTACGGTGATTGGCTTGGCTGCGAGTCTTGGGTTTTATGGGTTTGGGATTTTTTTCCCTCCTCTGTTTTGTTTTGATTTTGACTTTCTTTGAGGATGAAGATATTGGGTAGGGGGAGGATCAGGGAGTTACATTAATCCACACATAGCTTGTAAGTTAAGTCATTTCTTCTGGATATTTTGCTACTTAAGTACATCTGGCTTTGTTTAATGTCAGTTTTTTAACTGAACCACATTTTTGCTGCAGTAATCTACCATACAGTAATGAAAAGCTTGAAGGAAGCAGAGGCTAAACACAATTCATCCATTTCTGCCCATTTCACACTGCTGCCACAGCCACTGTGTAAAAGTGCTTTTGTCTCTTACTACTTTCCTGGAAACCCTCAAACCAGAAATATATTATAAACATGCATGCACGTACATACACACACATTTTCACACCACCTATCTCTTTCTGGTTTTCAGCAAATGCCCTGTTCTTGTTTAAAGAATTTTTCTGCATTCTCCACTACGTGACATCATTTGCCATTATGTATATCCCCTGCTGGAAAGCAGCCAGCACACATTTTTCTGAACCCCCTTTTTCCGTCTCACAACAAACTCAGTTTCAAGCCCTTCCTCAAAATACTTAATCCTTCTGCTATTGTGAGCTGAACACTAGGGAGGATTCTGAAGCCATGACAACAGCTTGCTTCCTGAAGACTCTGCCCTGGGCCACTCTGGAGGCGTCCCCACTGCCCAGGCCAAACAGTTCAATGCACTCAATAACACAGCTTCTCCTCTCTATGGGGCACTGGACTTAATGCCCCTCATTTAACAAGGGAATCTCAAAGTGCCTGAAATTTGGGTTCACCTCTATTAAATGCATGCATGTTCAGCAGTTTCTTTGGAGCTTGCCAAAGCTTCTAAAATTGCCATCCATCTTTCCAATTTAGATAAGAGAAATTGGTATTTCTGACATCTTAAATTCTGGAGAATGAAAATTGTGCAGAATTGTCTATTTGCAGCATTTAGATTCTTCTGTTTTGTCAGTTTCCAAATGGTTCAAATTGTAGAAATTTAATCATATTTAAACAGAAAAAAAGCAATCCACAAAATTCAGGTAAACAGCTGCTTAAGAATAATGATAATAAAAAAGAAATGGCAAAAAACATAACAAGGAAGCCTGTAACCTCAGGTTCTAATTTCAGAGGCAGTATGACAATAATCCAGAATACTTCACATTAACAGATGACAGGAAATTCTTGGATATACAACATGTGATTTAACCTGCAGAATTTACCAACATGTGGTCTCACCACGACACTTTGGCCTTTCTGAAAGGATCACATACGTGTAAATCTCAAATAATATCTAGGGTAAAAAATTAAGAATCTGGCAAAATATACACATCATCACGAATAGAGATTCAATTATTTTTAGTAAAAGCAGTCTTTGTCTAATCCACTGAATATTTAGGATAGTAGATGTTTGACTTCCCCTTTTCTCCCCACTGGCTAGAATACAGCACAAAGGGGACAAAAGGTTTTTTCTGAGAACTTCCATGGGTTTAGATCAATTAAACTCAGAATAGAGAATTTCAATCTAGATTCATGGGGTCACCAAAGTGAAGATTCTGCACCTAAATAGGATATTTGAGCTACTGAACTAACAAGACAACATACAGAGCACTATCAGTCAGCTTGAACATTCCTTTTAAAAGTCGTGAAAAAAACAAACAGTCCTTCAGCAGCAGAGATAGGCGGAAAGCTGGATATCCCAGGACTAATGACTTGGCACTGAAATCCAAAGAGAAGTGGAGAGGCACTTTTTCAGAGCCTGACTCGGGGCAGCATGAGACTGAGGCATGCACAGGGTGCTCTGCAAACTCCGCTGGTTGCCTGGATTGTTTGTTCTCCCTGCGTAAGCAGCGCTGAAACGAACACTCAGGAAATGCAAGGTACAAGGAGCTGCTCAGGGAGAGAGCAAAACCAGGCTATGTAAACAAACTAATGAGATCAGTGCAAACAGCAATAGCACACTGTGTTTCAAGATGTGGGTAACTTATTTGGTAATTTCATGTCGCCCTTACAGCATCCCTGGTCTCTTCCTTCTCACTGGGGCTTCTGGGTCCTAAACAGCACAAGTAGATGAAATATTTTGGCTACAAAACCCCTCCTCGATAAATCTCATAAGTTAAAAATATGCCAACATTGAAAGTTTTCTGTCAAGCTATATAATTGGAAGTGCATCCCGCAATGTTTTCAGTGCTTAGCAAACAAAAATTTTGACGTATTTTATATTTGTAGATGTGAAAAAAGATGTTCCTTGACACCATCTCCTTTTCCCAAAACTAGGATGATAAGGAGGTTTGTTAATACTGTTTCATTACACACTCTCTTGTCTCCACTGACAAAGACTTCACATGGTATTTTATGAAGACCAGAGGACTGGAGAAAACTTCTGACTACAGAAGGAATGGGATATCACTGCAGAAAAGGTCTTGAAGGAAAAAAAAAAGACTAAAGACAAAAAGAAAAAAACAAAACAAATCAACCAAACCCCTCAAAACCTAGCAGCCCCTTAACATTTGGGTGCTGTAGTTCATACAGTTGTGCCATCTTCTCAAGGGCCCTGTCTGAAAGTAGCAAGGTCACACTGTAAAACTAATTTTTTTCCTGTATATTTTGCCAGTGGATCATATGACACAATGAAGTAATAAATAGAACCTGTGGGACCAACAGCAGCCAGAAAAAGGCTTCGGTCATTCTTGCCTGAGTAAGGGACATGACTAAGCCCATCCCACCCATCATCTCCACTTCTCCAGAGACACAAGGACACAGAAATGAAAGGTGCAATGACATCTACTGTTTCTAGTTAAAAATGATTTTCTTTTCCCAAGAACAGGAACATCTACAGGCATAGAACAGTAACATTTTAGTTTACTATGGGGAAACTGAGCTTATAACCATATGCACAATTATTAGAAGAAAATTATTTTCAGATTTTTTTCTTGTGGTATACAATCATGCTACCCATGGAAGAGCATTTCCATTTACAATCTTTTGCTAATTTTGAATTATATTCTAAATTCTACCTCACATATCCCACTCACTGCCACTCAGACTAAAAAAAAAAAAATCAGCATACTGCATCTGAAATACTTACCAGTCAGAAATTTATTTCAAAATGTTAACACAATGTTTAAATGATTAGTCTGTGGACTCCGTTCTCTCTGAAACCAACTTCTTCACAAAAAGAACTTCCTGCATTTCTTTCTCTTTTTTTTTCTTTTAATTCATAAAAATTGTGTCTAAGTTGTCAATTTTAAGTGACCTGAACTTATTTACATGCACACAGCAGAGAAGAGAGTGTTTATAATGGCTCAATACAGGCAGCCCCACGAAGCAAGCCAAGCATTCCTGCTGGTCTTACATATAATCAATGAGCCTGCAGTGCATTCACTGATGAATTGGACAATGAGACTGAGGGTCTGAGTCATATTCAATCAACTCCATTTCCAGCAGCCTGTCAGGGATGATGGCAGATCTATTTTGCAATGCTGTACACATCAACCCATTTGGGAGAATGTTTTTTTATGTGTGTGTGTGTCTGTGTGTATAAATGCGTGCACATTTATAAAATAAGTGTGTTGGTGTATATATAAAGAGAAATGGATGGATTTGTTTAAGAGTACATTTCAATGCAGCTCCTTGTTTGCCTTTTCTTAGCAACTGCATGTCCACCCAGAAGCTTTTTTCCAGCAACAAGAAAATTGAAGTACAGAGAAGCATATTCATAAAGTTGTGACCATTCAGACTGGAGATAAAAACATTACAAGAAGATGGTAGACACTCAGCTAAAGAGATGTGTCTCAGGGGCAGACCTCTAAATGGTCTATTAGATAGGATGAGATAGTAAATCTAATTTGCCAAAACGCAGGCGTGCTCATCAACGTTTCATGCTGTCAATATTCCATGCTAGCTTGCAGCCTTGATAGAGTTCCCATAGTAATGAGCCTGAGAGCTTGGGAGGATTTGGCTATTCTGTAGCCAGTCACCCTTTGTCTCACCAGTGAATTAGAACTTCAGAATGTGCTCCACACACTGGCTGAGCAAACAGGCCTTCAGGTGGCAGAGCTATGGCAACTGACCACTGACGTAAAATGCAGGAACAGTTCCAAGAAACACATGCTTCCTAGATATTCTGTGCTGGAAGAAAAAAGGATGAAAGTAATATTTATTTCTTTTTACTTTTAGAAGTTCCAAATATGGTTTCATTTGGAAAATGGACTGTGCCTTGGAAGGAAGTAGGCTGCACTCTAACAAATAAGCACTAAAAAAGTACTGCTGAGGTTTTAATTTTTTTTAACTTGGGGATTGTCCTCTCTTTCTTAACATTTCTTAAACTAAAGTTTTCTTTTCTTAAGCTTAAGCCTTCACCAAATTCAGGTCACAGATCTTTCTGCAGGCCTGTTTATCAGACTTCAGGTTTCTGATTTCACATGGTTTAAGGCAGCATCTGCTTCAGCAGAATATTTTGAGAAATATTTAACACAAATTTAAACAAATGCTTCTAGTAGAATAAAAGTACAAGCAAAACAAAAGAATAAAAAAAATAGAGAGAGTACACAGGGTACTGGAGTGGCATGTGGTACACTGACCAGCCCTGTCTTTTGTTTCTGAAGGACACCTTTCCAATTCCTTTTGAGAACCATAAGCGTGTGCTTTTGTGGGCCCCATTAACAAGGCACCAGTGCCAAAGTGGGAGAAAAACTCTTTCTGGATCACAATCTCACTTCTTCAATTCTACCTGCTCCGATGCACATGAAATTCCCTCGTGAATTTACATAACCCATTAATCCAGCAATTAACTAACCCAATGCCAAAAAGTAGGCACTACAGGCAATAGAGGAGCGTGGCCAGAAGCAGACATATGTAGTCAAACTCTCATAACCAGTCACTCGTTTTTACAGCCTGCTGTCCATAATCCTGTCTTATCTCATTTCCTAAGGCAAATCTGGAGAAAGAGGGTAACTGGATGATACTATTCCAGCCCTCTGGTTATCAGAATAGGAGTCCTTTTCTTACTCTTATTTGACCCAGGTGCAAATGATGGGTATGGTCCAAAGTGAGTGATTTTTCTCTCTTGCACACAGGAATCAAGAGTCCTGAAAAAAAGCCTTTGGGGAAGAAGGGGTAAAAAAAAGTCTCTACCTGGACAAATCCAGGGACTGGCCATTCTGATGCCAGATATCCAGGAAGTGGATGCAAATTGAATTCCCTGCACTCAGCAAAGAGAAGTTTGTGCTGTAGGAGATACTCAGCTGACAGCATCTGTAGGTGTTACCATAGGATTTTCCTGTGAGGAGCACCACTCATCGAGGTTCAGTGTAGGGTTGTTTTGAGGTTTTTTTCACCTTCTGCATAACATTAGGTGTTAACTTGGAGGTCTATTGCAGAAAAACAACTTCTAAATTTGTTGCCACTCAACAGAAATCAGGCTTGGACCAGAGGAAGTCCAATGACTTAAGACAACAAAGGTCCAAGCCCTGTTGGTAAAAGGGAAGCAAGTTGCAGGGTATTAAGGCAAAGCTGAGGGCCATAATACTAGAACATCATACATTAATTGTCCAAAGTGCTTCCAATAGCTACTGCAAATGACTGAGTTTTAGCCTACTGATACAGAGAGCTATAATATCATTAAAAATGCATAGTCTTGGTGAAACCTGTACAGAGTCTCATATTAGCTTTTATGGACGTGTTGAGTACCTGACATTGCCTGACAATTAACTTGAAATGAAAAAAAACCTTCTGGTGTCAACAAACTCCTTTAAGATTTGTACTTTCTGTATCAAGACATCATTTTTTCCAGTAAAGACAATAATTAACTTGATATAAAATCTAAAGGAGAGCAGCAGCAATAAGCTTATGGTGTGAATTAAAAATCACCTGTGTTTCACACTTAGTGAAGGAATAAAAAAATATTTTCCCTCTACCTCTGACACTTGCAAAACTAAGTCAGCACAGAGCCTGTACTAAATGCTGTTAAATGTTCTTTAAGGAAGAATTTTCACCAGGATGCTGTGGTAAAATATCAGAAAGATGGCTATTTCAGCAATGACCTGCTCAATGCACTTGGAAAAAGCAGTTGGCATATCTGTATTATCCTAATTACGTTTTAACCACACAAAATGCTTTCACTCTACTTTTTTTTCAGCTAGCGCAGATTTTTCAGATTCTACTGGGGTAGATTGAGAGCTTATTAATGTATCAGAAAATCCAGATTTTGCATGCTGAAGAATACGCCAGAACAACATGGGATGTTATGAACAAAACAGGATTTCAAAATATTAAATCACAACTCTAAGTAGAAGGTGGGTTTTACTCTGTTTTATACTGAAATCAACAGGAGTTTCAACAGTCTTGAATTTTGCTGGTATTACCAAAGCCAATAGTGTTTTATAAAAACAGTGTGCTTTTTAATGCCTTCTCATACCCAAAGAGAGCACACAATATCTTCTCTCTGGGAAACCAGCACAGGATCCCTTAAATACAAAAACACTTCCTGTACTTCAGTTAGGGACTGAAGAAAAGATAAGCAAAGAAAGTGGATACAGATTTTCCTAGGAGATATCTGAACAATGGGGAAAGAATTGTTCATACTTCCAATATTTCAAAGCAATGAAGCAAGAAGCATGAGCCACGGAAGGAGAATGAAATAAGGAAGCAGCTAACACATTTCTGGGTGAGCCACAAAGAGAATACAGTTAGGTCAAACAAACTGTATAAAGGTGGTAACAAGGAACTGTTTAGAAGCTACCTGAGGCAGTGAATAAGGTATGGATTTCCACTTGAAACGTTTCTCTTCAAACAAAACTTTAGGGTATGTGCAATAAACATGAGGTTCTAATGTTGAAATCCATTTGAAGGGCATTTGAAAACATCTGATGCTCATATTTCAGTTTTCAGCAAGGCTCTGAAGTTTTGATCCTGCACTTTTATCTTTACCTGTTCTTCACTGAGTTTGCAAGAGCCCTCATTTTTCTAGTGTACGGTCCTCTGCCTTGTATCTTTCACTGGGCAGCTGACTCCTGCACTTGGATTGAACCAGTTCTTGTTATTGGCTGAATAGAGTTTGCAGTTTGTCCTTTTCTAACACAAAGCAGTGGCTCTCGTGTATGTTCATTGGTATGCAGGCTACCCAAGCCTCATATATCCACCACCCTGCTTTTTTATTCCCATTTTGGATTGTGTCACAGTTCAGTTAAAAAAGGTACAGCAAATTTGCTTCAGAATCATTAAAAAATTAACGGAACCAAATTACCCCCAATAAATAACCACTGAAACCAATGAACAAATAAGTGAAATTGTATGTAGCTAGCCCTGAATTCCCAGTGTTCCTAAGTGCCTGGGATATTGTTTTTTCATTTAGTGATCTACGTGCCTAGATTCCCTAGCCCTATACCCCTAACTTGTTGGGGAATTGCTGGTTTGGGGATTCCCTAGCCCTATACCCCTAACTGGTTGGGGAATTTGCTGTAGGCAAAGACAAAAATCTGCCACCATTCCCAGTATATCTAGAATACAATATTCCATGATTAACAATAAATGATGCATCAAAACTTAAATCTGCTTTATGAGTTTTCATGTCAGGGCATTTCCTTTTCACCTCTTCCCCTTCCTGAATTGCAGCTAAAGAAACAGATACATTTGATTTTTTCAATAGAAGAATAGTAAAATTAGTCAATGGAATGCTTCGGATTCTAGGGGTGAAAATTTATAATTCTTCTGAGTTCTTTGTTAATTTTTTACACGCAGAGTTTTTGTCCTGTTTGCATTTAAGCTGGAGTAATTTGTTGTGAAATCTAACATTTTTCTACTATTGCATCACATAAAGATTTTAATTTTTTACATATAGAAGGGAATTTTGTTTCATATTTTAGCCATTTTTTAGAAGGCATTTGTTATAATTTTCTCACCCCAATCAGCAACAGAAATACCACAATGCTATTATGCTAGAAACCAGTAATTCACAGTTTCCAAATATTAAAATTTCTTTACTAATTTTTCACACAGATTTTTCAGAATACACCTCGTTTGTTTAAGTCCCAAAACTGCAGCTACCACCTTTGTAAGAAGACAATCCTGGACTAATTTTAGCAATCTTGTAACAGACTTGATGTTCTTCTACAGGAGGCAAAATGAGGCATTCTCATGTCCTGTGAGAATGGAAATAGTAAAATGGACAACAGATTTACTATGGACATAGTAAAACAACTGTAGCACCATGAATACCATCTGCAGACTGAGAAAACCTGGATGCTGCAAACGTTACGGCCCCAGAGCTGACATCCAGGGAAGTCTAAGATGAAGGAAATACAATGCAATTCACAGCTGTGTAGTCTCAAACACATTAATATTTTCAACTTCAGTAAATGCAAACTTGCTACCTATATCCATCAAACTGTTGTGGTTTGGTTTGCAAATAACTCCCTTATTTCACATGACACCATGAAGGAACAAAGTCTCGTCACATCTCCTAATGACAGGGCAGAAATCTCCACAAAACCTAAACATCGCCATCCCTTGATAAATAAGATTTTAGGATTAGCAGCCTACAGATAGCATTGTCAATAGCCTATTTCTACATTTTTCAAGTATCCTTCTTCTTATGACAGGAAGTTACAGGAAGGAAAGCTCCTAAAAAGAGATGCAGGAGATATTATTAAAATTGCTGGCAGGTGAGCTTGATGCCCAATGGAAAAAGAAATGTAAAAGATTTTGTTGAAAGATATGTAACTAATCATATTTGTCACCATAGCAAAAGCAGAGAGCCTTGACCAAGAACAGAAATGACTCCCCAGTCATCAGAGTAGAAAGCATAAGGGTTTAATGGTGTCAAGAAGCTATGGAGCCTGTCACACAAACTGATCCAATAGTAAATGATAGACATTTGATTTAACTACTCCATCTACTGGCAAATAATCATGGCTAGTGTGTAGAGATATAGGAGTTGCTTATATAACATTTTGTCTGCAGAAAAGACTCAAAGAGGTATTTTTCTCTTCTTTGAACAAGTAGCAAATGCATTATCATTAGTTTAGTTCCTTACCAGTTTCCAGACCCTGGGGTTTATATTAACACCATGTCCCAAATGACAGAGTTTCAAGCTGAGTTTTACTTTAAGGGTGTGAAGATTTTTTTTTCAGTATAGCTCATAAACACATGAGATTTATATGACCTATCATGATAAACTTAACTTTTATTTGTAGTCCATCCAGTTGATTCTTACTTTGATTGCCTGGGAACACATAAAATCATATGACAGATTACACAAATCTCCACCTAAACACTCTTCATCGCAGCCAGTGTGTTAAGCCACAGTGGCTTCACAAAGTACAGATTTTCATTTCTTTTCTCTTACAGGAAGTACAGAGTAGCAGAGCTCTGCAGGAACACATACCAAAGACCAAAGATCTACAAGATACAATCTGAACACAGGAACTGGAAACTATCTTTCCTTCAAACAAAAGTCTCCTAATACTTCATCTTCTCCAGGAATTTATGTCATCTCTGAAATCTCATCTTTCCTACCCTGAACATCAGGGCATTCATAATTTTACATGTTATATTTTTACTTAATGACTATAGTAGAATGTCAATAAGTCTACAATGTCACATGCAATTAATAAAATTATCTCTTTAGTCTTTTTGCCTTTATTTTCTAAGAGTCTTTCATGTTCCTAATTTTTGAGTTGTCTAACATAAATTCAACACAACAACAATTTCCTTCACCCCCATGGAGGAATAAAATTTGTGAATCAGACCAAACCCTCTTCTACACCCCTGGCTAGCCTCCCAGGAAAACGTTGCCTGGGTATAGAGACCACAAACACACAGTCATGCTCCTCTCAAAGGCCCAGAAAACGTTTGCCAGAGCTAGGGGAGCAGGTTTTGGGAGGTGAGGGAGTGACAACTGAAGCCCTATGTAAGTCATTGGTTGTGAAGTTAAAACCAACAGCCCATCCCAAGACAACTGCTGGAAATGTGGAACAGCAAATAAAAATGGGCTTCTACCACTTCTGGGAGATTTCAGCCCTTGCAGAAGCATGGGAATCAAATATGAACAAGAATAACAGAATTAGCTTTTATCTTCTATATCATCTCTGGAGACACTTCTGCAAGTCCTGGAGCTGCAGCTTAGAACACAGAATTAGACCTTATAAACACAAAAGACAATTCTATATCCACACACTACCATCTTCACCCGTTCTTATAGACTTGGTCCATGAAATCAAAGTTTCTAGTCACAATTTTTTTTTTTATCTTATTCACTGTCCAACAACTTTCCCTAATGCCATTTACTATGGATAAATACATCCTTGATAAGACAATTGCAATTTGGAACATACTCACTGTTACCTCCAAGGGGACAAAGCTGATAGATCAAACCAAGAAGCACCAACTCAGTTATGTATTTTATTTCACAGCTATGCTCAACACAAATGGAAAACATTGGTATAATAAGACTCAAATAGTACTAAGGGCAGGAACTGCAGTCTGATTACCAAAATCGTTCCAATTTAAGCAAATCCAATGGCTTTTATGAGCACTGTTGGACAAAGAATAACTAACAATGATCAACCCATATACTTCATATAGCTTTGTCAATTATTGTTTCATCAGGGTTTATAATTTTGCAGTTTAACACCTTCTGTGTAATGATTCTGGAGGGTTTGTGTGAAATCTCTAGTTTTACTTTACACCTATCAGGGTCAAAAGAAACTCTGGGATATGTTTGGTTGCAGTAGTAACTGCTGGTGTGCTTTTGCATCATGAAAGGTTTCACAATATAAATTGGGATTTTTGTCAGAAAAAAATGCTGTTAGCTTTTTAGAAAAGTAAATAAAGTTGAAAACTTTGCTGGATGTTGCCGCAGGGGGGAAAAGTTTGTATAATAAAACAACAAACTTTCCCCTTTTCCATAGCTTTGCGATACAGACAAGGAATGTGGTGAAGCTCTCTCCTCCTCCTCCCCTCACAGCACACCCAGCAGGGAGCTGTACATTTGCATGGAAGCTTCAGCCCTGCTCCTGGTCTCTGCTTAGAGCATTACACTCATGTGCCAAGTTCAGTGTTTAAACAAAACACTGGTTTGTTCCCCTAGCAAAAGTTATTCCACAGGATGAGAGAAAAGCGTGTTGATTTTCAGTGATGATTTAAATAGCCACATATGTTCTCAATGTTTACTCTTCTGGGGAAAATTTTTGCACTGGAATATTGGCAGCTCAGACTCTGACCTCAGGAACATCTCTCATGGTTTCAGAAGGGATCTCTGAACTTCTTGTGTTTAAACAACTAAGACAGAAATCTTGTCCACATTTCAGGTGTTTCCCACTGCTTTAAGAAGATGAGTGAAAGTCTGTTCCACTGAAATCAAGAGTAAATATTTTAACAGGGATGGGACAGGGGTTTTTCTGAATTTAAATTGTTCCTACCATCTGCAGGCTCAGTGGTTATAAACATTATCTTCAAAAGGAGTACATTCAGACTCTAAGTAGTCTAAGTTCAGTACAAAGGAGATAGACACCTAAGTGACTTCGTCATTAAAAAAAAAATCACCTGTTCTTCTCATACAAGTGTACATCATACACAACATTTTCCTCTAACTTCAGAAAAAAATCTAACCAACCATACGCTTCATCTCTCTGTTAATACATCAGATTTTAAGTGAAATTACAAAAACTGCTTGACCAAAGCATTAGCATTGTTAAATGAATCAGGTGAGAGCTCATGGATCTACATTTTTTCCTAAATATACTCAGGCAAAATCTTCAGGCATCCCGAACCCAGATTTGAACATGGATTCATTTGAATGGAGAATACAGACAGTCTGTACTGGTTTCCCTGTCAGGAGCCAGAGGATGCCCCTGATCTCTGAGTATGAGCACAATCAATTCTTTGTGCACTCTCCCTTGGAGATTTCAGGCTAATTCTTTGTCCAGATTCAACAATTTTTCAGTAGTCTTCTCTTCCTGTGGTGGTCTCTGAAAATAATACTATTTAAAATTACAGCATTTTACCTCACCAAATGCCTTCAGGCAGCAGAAGCAATTGTCAACAAATATCATTGTTAATTAATTGGTAGAGGTGGAGAAAGACGAACAAGGGCCTTGTTAAGATTTATATCAGACCCAGGAGTACATCTCCTCTTCAACCTTTATTTGTTTTGTCAATATATAAGTGTCTAAAATGTGCAAGTCTATAGCTTCCAGCTAGGGAAAAAAAAAACTGTACAGCAGAATATACCAACACAGCACCTGTAGAAATTTTTTAAAATTTTATCAGGAAATCCTTACAGATTCCTGACAGTCCCCTGCACTTGTGCATTCTCTGATTCAAATGAGCCTGTTGAACAGCACACAGAACTTGAGCTCTAAAAAAGGAGCTTTATAGAAGTCAAAAACAACAATCAAATACAAACTGTGCCATCCACACTGTGCATAATTATATTATGAATTACTATTAACTATTAATACACAGTTGTCAGCTATTAACCTAACTATATTGCAAGAAAATTATCATATATGGAAGAAATTAACCCTCTCGAATCATTCCAGTGAACACTGGAGTAGTTGTACTGTCTCTCTACTCTTTTGCCATAGTTGGATCAACACTATATCTTTTGTACTTTTGGCCAATGTGCCTTTGGGTCAGGGCCCTGTTTCTACCTGTGTCAGTCTAAATGGGGTAAAGGCCAGAACAATGAGTGCAAGAAATAAGAAGGACAACTGTCTGTACGCATTCACAGACCACTAACTACAATTACTACACTTTTTATGCATCCTGTTATTAACAGAATGTTTAATTTTGAAAAACATATTTTAAAAAGGTGTTTTCCCCTGTTTTATTGCCATATACATGGTAAAAGAAATGTGAGAGGTATATCTCAGTTTGGTACGCATTCATCTGGCTATTACTCAGACTCAGAGGCAGACAACCCTTTGACACTGCAATTCCATTGCAAGTTAAGACAAAAAGCAGAATTTTAAAGCAAATAAAATTATTTCACAATGAAGAAAACAATATCTCAGATATGTTTTATGCCTTATTTTTTTTTAACTGTTTTGCAAGAGCTTAGGCATGCACAGAACACTATGAATTTCAGCTAGTGCAAAACTACTTTTGGAGGCCAGAAAGAGCTGCTTCAATTAGCTATTCTGCTCTCTCACATCACACAAGATACAGGTCTCCACTAATAGTTTCTATATCAAGAACTTCAAATTGAACAAAAAGATAGTCAAGCTTGAAAGAATTCAGTAACATGTGGTAAAGGAAAAAACCAAAACCACAACCAGAGGCACAAAATCAAAGGAGAGCTATTACAGACCTCAGAATATGCAGTTCATTCCAGTACCCCCAAGGCAGCATTTACTTTTACCTCAGCAGCTTGAGGCTTATGCTTATCTAGTTGGTTCTTCAATTTCCTGTGGGATGTTACTTCCACAATATCCACTCCTTAGTTTAGGAGACACTTGGATGGGTTCTAAACAAACAGTTGAATATGACCTATATCAATGGCATCAAACACATTCCTTTGGTGTGGATATAAAAAGAAAACGTCCTTAACTTAAAATGTTAAGGGATTTGGAGCCAAGTCTTTTGGTTTTAATTATTCAGACATCCTTAAAATATTTAAATTTATTTCATTTCTTGTGAAAGACTGAAGGTAGACTGGACAGAATGGTGCATTTTTTCCCTTCATTTTGCACAAGACTCTGGTAGTTATTGTAGCAACTTAAAAGTAACTCTCATTTAAAAATTAGAATGTGTCTGAGCAAACAGTTCTGGATTTCTCATAAGGCAGTTCAAAGCCATCAGAATTTGAATTATCATCATTCCACACCTAATTCCTGAAATAATTCTATGATAGTAGAAACATACTCTACCATAAAAACCTATTTCCAAACCAAGTTGTCGCCCTATATTGTGAATTATTCAAATTTTATTTTAAATGCTTCATGGTATCTTTCACATATATTAATTGCAGACAGTAGGTAATACTTGGTGGAGGGAAAGCCAAGGTAGAGTTCAGAAGGCCTCATGCCATTGTTGGCCCATGGAAGGCTCAAATATGCCTCATTACCATACCTCATTTCCCCACTGGCTATAGTAATGCCCCATAAAGTAGAGCTTTCCAAGTAGAGAGGAAACAGAAAAACAGCAGTTGTTTTACCTTAAATATGGAAATTTTTCTTCCTGCCACTCAAGCAGACTCCAAATACACCTCTCCCTTTTCCCAGATAAAGGTTTTATCTATGAATTGCATCACTCAAACACTGAGATTCGTCTTTCTGTCTTTTTTTCTTCAGAGCAGCCCCAGACGAGCGGGAACATTACAACTTTCAAAGGGAATGTTTGTATTTTAAGCTCAGCTGTATGCTACAAACTTTTTAGGTCAGGTCTCTTCGAACAGGAGCCGTGTATGGAGGAGGGAACAACAAACATATTTTAACTGTCAGCTGGAACTGAAAGAAACAGCATGAAAAGAGGCAGCTTAGCTATTGGTTTTGAAGCAGTGGCATTTGTCTGTGAGCGCATAGCCTACGAAAGGCGACAGGTTCTAAAATAATGGTACTGTAGCAGGCACTGAAATGTAAAACATATGTCACACTTTTCCCTGCTCGCAGAGAGGTTTAAAATATTTATAATGCTGCACCTTTCCCTGAAAGCTTTCTGCAGCATTCCTGGGTTCACGGGTAGGTGAATCATCTCCCTAGAACTGCAGAGCTTATGCAGATTTGTTCCCTTACATAAAGAGAAAGGCATGAAATTTAGGGTGCAAAGGCATGGCTAAACAGCAGCCCTCAAAAAGCTATTTTATCAATATGAATTCATCCTGATGCAATGTTTGCTCCCTCAACTGGATTTTTTGTATTAAACTACTGCGTCATTCACAACACAAGCTGAAGCACTGATATTATTACTTCCTTATGTGAGAATATGACAAATTTGTCAGCAAAGTGAGATCTAGGGCTTTAAATTAGGTAAAAAGGAACACAGAGCATTTGTGCATGTCTGTGCATCCATAGACAAGGACACAAAGGTAGGTGATATGCTTTGTTTCTTCATCAATGTTCTGTAGTGAGCATTTGATTAGCATTGGAGAGAAAATTTTTTAAGAGTAAAACTAAAAGGGACATAATCTACTTTTTTATCTAAGGAATAAGAGGGTCTTAAGAACCATCTGCTCACAAGAGATTTGAACTGCAGACAAACACCTCTCTAACCCCAAGCTACAAGAAACTAAAGGGTTGGCCTCTATTCACCAAGCATGTAGAAAGGCTCAGATTTACAAATTAAAAAGCTTTTTAGCAGCTGATGTAACAATTTTTCGGTGTCCAAAAAACCTGGGAGTCAGTTAAACAGAGGCAGATTGGATGTATGTGCAGAGTCTCATAAGAATATGTGAAAAAGTTCTTTTTGAGTCAAAATGAAACACATCCAGTCAAACACATGTATCCTGCTAAAGACCTGTCTGAAACCAACATATTGTGGACACATCTAGTCAAACTTCTGGAAAAAAAAATGTTGAAAGCATGTTTTGGCCCCTCATTTGCACAGAGATTTGGAGGATGTATGGATCTCACTAAGAATAAAGGATTCCTTGTCTTGCTCTGCTTTCTCTTACTAGCAAGGGCATTAGCAAAATTTGTAGAGGTTTCTTTAGAGTGGCACTAAAGCACCTCTAGAAGACACTGCATTTCATTAGAACTGCAGTATTACAAGTATGATCAGATTTATGACTGAGATGAAACTCACAATTAGCTTAAAAGAAATTGTAGCTGAGTATATCACATCACATTTTATACAATTTTGCAGCTCTCAAGATGGCAAGATCCTTCCCAGATAGGCCAGAGAATGCAGCTGAAGCAGAGCTTTGTGCTGCCACAGCAGAGCTGGATGTCACCCACTCGCCCAAACTGAGGTGATACCACTTGAGCTCCCAGCCAGCCTCAGCAGGCTTCCCCTCACTTCTTTCTTGCCTGCAATCAAATAGTACTTCCATGCTCTGAGACACCAAACAAACAGTCAAAATAAGAACAAGAGAATGAAACAAAAGTGTGGCCCAGGATCTGGAACAGGGATTATTTTACTAACAGGAACAGGGGAAAAAACTATAGGAAACTCTAGATGAAGATTGGTTTGGACTGTGCACATTAGATTCAGAGATAAATGAGCAGTATTAACACAGATATTAAAATAAATTGTACGTTCCTGTCTGAAATCATTGGAGTGGGGTCCTGAGCAATTCCTCTTTAATTTTTGCAACTACTGCCAAGGGGATTGACTCTTCAGGTTTCATGAGCAAATGTAGGATTACATACATGTAAGGAAAATTGCGTAAAAAATGTAATCATGTCCAAAATAAAATGCACAGCAAGGGAGTAAATTATGAAGTGTCTTGGTGTAAGTTTCTAGGTATGATGAACAAGAAAAAGTTAGACCACTCCCCTGGTACAGCAAATTATGCACACCAGGCAACTTATTAGGGACAATTTTGTTCCTCACACATTTACAGGTGATAGCCTGTAAGAAATGGTAATGGCTTCCTCTTAAAATGTTCTTGATTTAAAAAAGGGAAAAAACCAGTGTCATTGCTGTGCTCTCCCACACAAGAGGAAATGGGTGGAAAAGGAAGTTGCACAAATTAAAAAACACTTCAAGCTTCTTCACTTATATGAAAACACCTGACAGGCATTTAAACATGTAAAAATATTCACTGTATTTTCTTCATCTGCTCATATCTTACTTCTGCCTAAATTCTACCAGACTGGAAGTTAGAAAATGGATTCCAATAAAATTTATATATCCTACTGAATCCAATGTTAAGACTCTTCACAATTTCCAGAAAAAAAAACAGTTCCTCATAATAATTCTGATCTTTTAATCAGAAAATATTTTTATACACCACTGTTTCTTGGGCCCCAACAGTAGCAAAGTTACTGAAATATCACCAGAAAAGCATATTCAAAGATGAGCTGGGATACATTCAGTGAAGTATTTATCACATTCAAGATTCCAAACTATTTTTAGCCTCGTGCAAGTCATTTAAGTTTGTATTAAACTTAGCCAAGCATCTAAAATGTTATGTATCAGGACCAAGCCTATGCAAATCTGCTCTTATGTGATGCTAATCATCATTCCAGAGCAATAAGCACTCCGTACTCATACACAGGCTATTACCAGCCTCTAGCTTTCTAATTGATAAAAAACCAAAACAAAATGAAACAAAAAATACCCCCAACACTCTTCCCTGTTTCTTTATCCCAATATGTTCCCCATTTTTTTAATGTTCTTCACACAGTGCTTGTATGAGCACCCACTTCCTTTTTTAAAATAATACTTTGCCTCATCTAAGAATCAAGTACCTGAAGATCTTTTTAAGTATCTGGTTCTGTAATAACATTTACCAAACCATTTCCTTCTCTCCACAGTGAATTACTTCTGGTGCATGGTAGCAATTTGGACAGCAGGCTATGCAGACGAGTTTTTGTAGATAATTAGCTGAAAGGATATTCAGCAGAAGTGGGTCATACTGTACTTGTTCACAGATGGTTCAATAGAATGGATTTCAGCACATCCACTTCTCTAAATGCATAACATTTTGAAAGAGGAAAAATAAATAATTTTTTACGGTTTAGGAAATGCTAAAAGAAGAATATATCCTTTTAGTGTAGATAGATAACAGGTAGACAAAAGACATGTGCAGTGGATACACTGCATTGTAGATTAGTAGACAAAGAAAGGCGCTTTTAGAAGAAACTCACCAAGAAAGGGACAGAGCAACCGCTGCACACACAGACTCTGCTGTCTTACCAGTGCCAGTGACATCTGACCAGAACTGACATTTATCTGCACACACATTCCCAGCTACAAATACTACTGACTTATTGGACAGCACCATGGTTAGGCAGCACACTCATGGGCACAGGCCTGAGAAGAAGCTAGTGCTTCCAGTGCCATTTCCTACTGCAGCAGGACTGCATCACCAACCAACCTTCCCCTGAAGTCCAGCAAAAAGAGTCACTACAGAATCATTATCAATTCAAAAGCACAACTCTTCACTTTCCTAGCATAACTCCCTATGTGGCTAAAACATCCTACAGAGCCCAGTGACAAACAGCACAGAGATACCAGGAGAGAAGATACAAATAACCAAGCTTCCCTTAAATCCTTCAAGAGTCATTGCCAGTCTTTAAAACCACCAGTGGAAATTCAAGGACTCCACAACACTTTGGAGTCCAATCTCTTCAGTAACTTGTTACATTTCTCGACAAATGTGATTATATCAGTGGCATTAAAAGATGGAGAAATCTTTCTGTGGCATTTGTTGTAGAAACGTAGTAAACCTATTTTCTCCTATCAATGAGCAGCTGATATAAAATTATCACACACTGAAAAAGATTTACCTCCAGATGACAAGACACCCCCATAAACTGCAGCCTCACTGTGCCCTCAGAGTTTACAGTGGTCACTGATGTTCATTCTGCAGTTTTACTGTTTCAGAGCTCAGACTGTTTTGAAGACTGTTTCCAGAGCAGATACTGTAAAGAAATTAATGATATTTTCATATTTTCCAAAGCGTGCAACTGACCAGATACACTGTCATAAAGGGAACATGAGAACTCAAATGTTAGTGTCAGGTATTAAATCACTTTTTGCCATAAAATACAAAAACATTCACGGACATTAGATTTCGCCCTACATGAATTAAAAAGGTGGTCCAACTATTCAAATAAATAATCAACAAATAATTAGCTGTCTGTATTAACTGCCATGAAGTCCTTGACAATTATGCTTATTCATTTTTTTCACTATACCTTTCCTGGATAAAGAACATTGTTACATGGTAGCTACCATACATCCCAGAGTTTTATCCCAGACAACATCCTGTCAGATGAATTTTCTATAGAAGGACAACATTCTTCTCAGGTACATGCAGTGTCAAAAATTCATGTGTGAAGTGGGACTGAGCACTTTCATAATGTCTGCATTCAGAAGTTACAACTTCACTGTTTGACATTTCACTGTTTCTACAGTTAAATATTTAAAAATTTACCCTTTCCAACGTAACTGTTAAAAGACAAAAGATTGAAACACATGGGGAGGGAGGAGAGAGGAAGCGTGCCTTCCAGATCAGCAATTTCAATTCCAGGAAAATAAGACTGAGCTTGAGAGCTGCACACAGAGCGAAGCACTTAAAAATCTATAAACCAGTGATTTAACAAACGACTAACTAAAAGGAGGCATCTGATTATATAAAATTACTAAGCAGATGCCAAGAATGCTGTTATAGTTTCCAATCATTTACTGCCTAAACTTCACTCCAAAAACTCTCCTAAGCAGCTCCCAAATCTAGCCAGCATGGTGGTTGGGAAAAAATCTGGGGAAGTGGGGGATATAACATGACACCAAACAAAATCAGAAAAAGCTACCACACCCAATTTATTGTCTCTTTCCAGTATTTTCCACTCTTACCTTTCAAGAAATAAGATATTTTAGCAACTCAAAGAACCAGCAGCTAAATCAGAAAGGACTGGCTCAAGAACGTAGGAATTAATCAATTTGTCACTCAAGTTTAAAAAGGGAAGGCAGCAAATTAACAAAAAAAGTAACAGGCTTACAATCCCTCAAAGAGTTTGACTATTAAACTTACCAATAATGCTTAAAATTCAACAGTCACTTATTTATACAAATGTTAGCAGAACATGGATAAGAATCTAAGATTTAAATAAAATCAGCTTTGAGTGAAACATCAATCCATAATCACCCATAATTGTTTCAAATATTACACTCTAAATTGTTTTAGAGATGGCTAAGATGCAATAATGCTGACAGGTTGCAAAACAAATGATCAGTGTATGCATTAGGCCTGGAAGTTGTGACTTGCAGTATAAAATATACATGAAAGCATATGAATTTAATCATTTACCATTGCATAATTCACAGCATTTTTCTGCCTTTGTTTGTCATGGTATGTATCCTGCATAAGACCTTGCATAATTACATACGTAGTACAACATGATGAAGTTGCTATTCTGAATTATAGCTTGGTGCATTTTGTATGTGTACTTGATAAATAGAAACGGCCACGGTAAGCCACAACCAGTACAAAGAATATCTGATGGTGAATGCAGTATGCTACACCTCATGGAGGAGTAAGTATCTGCAGTGACATTCTCATTCCCTTAGGAAAAATAGGGCCTTCATGGACTGCTCTTTCCCAAGTAGTCATTTGAGCTTAATTTTCAAAAGGCATTAACCAAAACTTTGCTGAATTGGGCTATTCCACTTGGGTGCACATAAAAAAATATGATAGAATGTAATGTATTTTCTTCCAGAAAATATCAAGCTGATTCATTCTAACAATGTTCCTGGCTGGTCATTCAGGATTTAGTGAATATATTCCATCTTACATCTAACCATTAGGAATAAAGGCACGTGCTATTTGCAGTTTAATTCTGACTCATCTCACTTCTACTTTTTGCAACCCTTCACACTTCATCTTGGCAACTAAAAAACAGGAAACATTTACAACTAGATGTAAAGTGCCAACTGGTATATTTTAAACACTGTGCCACAAATATAGGGGAAAAGAATTGTCCTTCTTTCAGTTCTATTCCTTTATGCAAGAATGGAACATATTATGAAGTTTAAGAGAACAAACTGAGGACCTGATAAAATGATTTGTGGCTTGCATGATACACAGAATCTACTCACCATTGCTTAAAAGTAATCAAGTCAAGAAGTGGGAACAAATTTTACTTAAAAGCATTTCATGGTCTTAAAAGCGGTAACATCTGATAGATAGTGAAGAGATTCAATCCAAGCTGGCCAGGATTACTTAGAGCTCAGAAGCCTCAGCTCTCTCATGGGTCAGAAAGAAAGTCTCTCTATATTATGAGATGCTTTAAAGTAGTGCAAGAATTATGCCAAGGGAATGGAAAGGAGGGAGGAAGATTATCTCAGCTTGTGTTCACAGACAAATAAGAACGGACTGCAGTTATTCCAAAGGGGCTCTGTAAAAGTATGTGGAAGTATTCTATTTTTTCACAGCTAGTCCTCATTCCCCTGTGTCCATTATACGTGGAGTGCACAGGTTACAAACCCCACCAATACTCAGAGAGCACAGAGTGCTCTCTGCTGCTGCTGCTCCATGAAGATACCATTCAGTGTGCACGACTGCACACCCGCTTTCTTATTTAATGTTTCCCCGTTCTTTCAGCTCTGCTGCTGTGGTCTGCTGCTGAGTGATGTCAGCTACCTGGAGTGAATTTCATCACAAATAACCTATTCTCCTGTTGCTTAATGCAAAGCCAACAAAAATGCAAACACTTGATTTCCCACTGTTCTCAGCTGCTGTTCTGGGGAGCAGTATGAGTAAGCCAGATCACTTGCCAAAGGATAAGAACTCCATTGCCAGATTTTTCTAAGGCTTTAGGGATCCACTGAAGTCAAGGGAGATGGAAAAGGAGGAGGAATATGAGAAAAGATTAATGGAATTATATATTTCCTTACAGTTTTATGCCTTTCAAGAACAGTAGAAAGTATCACATCTTGAACTGACCCACTATATGAATTGATATTATATTTCACCCAGTCATCCCCTGCTACTCATGCTTTGTTAGCTTATCTTCCCATTTTGATACGAGAACCCATCAATTCTCATGGTATTCTATTCAAAGGGATAATCACATTATCTGAATGATAGATAAGCATGGATCTCTATAGTCAATGTATACAAGCCAGCTCTAACACAGACCTCTTTCTATATTAGCCATTATTTCTACAGGGCCTTGAATACATTTCACAACCCACTACAGGCTGCCTCTGTATTTATTCTGTTAACTGCCTGTTACTGCACAGATGTAGCCAGGCACCTATCCAGAGGCACAGAGGAGGAATTGTTAAGTGCTGAACTACAGTAGACACCAAAAAATAAATTCCACCTGCCACCACCACGTCCACGGAAATGCCGTGCAGTGATAGCAGTGTACTTCAGGAATTCCTTGTTTCTAATTTCTTTCCCTGATGTTCACATAGGAGCTACTTCAGGGAAGATCTACTACACTCAGTGCAGATTTCCTGTACAAACACATTGAACGCACCTTTATTTAAAATTAACTCTTTGATGCCTGTAATTAAATTTCAGGGCTGCTATTTAAATACATGAAATCACATGCAAAGCTATTATAGATGGATAACTTGGAAAAAAGCCCAACATTTAAAATTAGCATCTGCAAAAAGATTAACTTCACACATAGGGAGGTTTCACACAGAAGATGGGTGTCAATAGATACATGTAACATGTACAGTTACAGAATTAATCAATTCATCTTGTTTCCCTAGATTTGCAGCAAGATGCTTTTTTACCTCAGAGTAGAGAGGTTTCCACAGCATTTCTAGGATATGCTGCTTCCAGTTTCCTCAGTGCAACCATGCGCTGCCAGGTGCACAGCTGACACACTATTCAGCATCTTCAGGCAGTATCAAAGATGCTACTTCTCTTACTCTGCAGTTTCCCCCAGATTTCTTGGTGCGAGGTGGAACCATTTACATGGAAACTAGAACAGTAGTAAAAACCAGCAAGCTGAAATTTAGCTCAGTTTTTTAGCACACACTTAATAGTACTAATGATTTGAGAAGAACTGTTGACAAAATTATTCTGAAAAATACCAATACCTTCACTATTTAACCCATCATCTCTTTAACTAATAATTACCTTGTTTCATGGTACAAAACTGTAACTGTTTATCTGAGTAAGGTCCTGGAAAGAAAAAAGCTGCTGAGGATTGTTCATTAATGACTAAAACCACCTGCATCACTGCACATCTACTTCAGTCATACTGAGACCCTGACTGCTGCACTGAATTTACTGCAATGTAATATCTGATCTGAAAGTTGCTTTGTAACAATGTAAATACATTTATGTTTCAAAAGGAAAACACAGTATCTTTTAATTCTTTTGCTGTTAAAAAAACCCCAAAGGAAAACAGGAAGTCCAAGAGACAGATTTGATTATAGTCAGGAAGAACAAATACACAGTCTTGGATTATCATGAAAACAATGCCACAGGCCTGTGATGACTTTGACTTAAAAGTAATAGTTTAAGCCAGCAGCAACCAAAAGACACTGGTACATTAAAATGCATTGACAGTAATCTGATTTTAGCTAAGTAAACAAGGTGGCAACAGTTGAGTTGGTTTTTTGGGTTTTTTTTTGTTTTATTTTTGTTTCAAGAAAATATTTACTGTGTGCAAAGAAGGAATTTAATCTTAATTAGCATGTACAAAACTGAAGTTGTCACTGGATCTTTTCTCAAACATTTTATACCAATAATGAAAAAGGCAAATACACACCTTTTATAAGCACTGCCCTCATGGAATAGAGTTCAAACAGAAGAGAGAAATGAATTGGAGGAAAGACATTTCAAGTATTTTCAAAAGCGCGGGAAATGAATGAGAAAAACCTGGATACTCATGTGTTCCAGCAATTAAAAGACAGTGATTAGGAGTTATTTCTCTAACTCACAGCTGTGGAGGAGCTTGGCAGAACTATCCTGAAATAATAATAATAAAAAAAATCTTAGATTAAGAAGAAGTCTATGCCCAAGAACTGTTTGCAAAAAGATTGCTAACATCACTAAGGTTTATTCCAAGTGATTGGTGAAGACTTCCCCCATCTTTCCATATCCCCAGGATTAAAAACACTCAGACAAAAATGCAGCATCACATAGTAGGAGTACCAGAGGGGACTGAGCTCAGCTGTTTAGATTCAACCATCAAGTAGCTGATACGTAAAAAACCTTGGAAAGTCTCTCCTGCTTTCTGAGCAGCTTCATGGCCTGGGAACAGCAAGTATGGTTTTGCGGGTCCTAAAATGAAAATATTGTATGATTTGACAGCCTTCAAAGTCATCCCATGCTACTGTGTCTCTTGGTCAGTTTTGCTGGACTTGGTCAGTCTCAAAGTCCAGCAAAACTGAGTGGGAATCTGCTGCTGTTCTTACCCCAAGTTTTCTGTCCTTTTAATTGTATATAGCTCATATTCTGAATTTTTTATGCCACAACACCTGGAAATTTTAAAATTGCTAAGAAGAACTTCAAACATTGTGTTCATTGCAAAGACAAGCTTGTAACAATTCAAAGTAATGTTTGAACTCAAATGGGAAACCTCTGATCAGCCTTCTTCTCCCTGTACACACTTTTGCCCTGCAACCCACAGCACATGGAAAAAAAACTGGCAAAATTTAATCCTGACTTGAGGTGTTTTTCTTAGCACTAGTAAAGGTAGAATTGCTGCAACAAGCACTGAGGAAAACCCCACAAATTAATACAAATATGTTTTAATCCATAAAATCATCTGGCTAATTTCTATAGTTTTTCTTCTTTCTTTCATCTCTAGCCTTTTCTGGTTTTTAACATCTCCTGCTTCAATTCATTTATTCCACCAGGAACCACAGTAGAAGCTTGGATAACCAAGCAGCAAGGAACACATCTCCACACTCCCCAGGAACACCTTAGGGCAGAAGGTACATGGAAGCCCTGTTGGCATGTCAGCTAACAGGCTAAACCCGCAGTTTCATCGGTGAGAAAACGTAGTGTCTGCAAAACTGAAAGCAGCTCTAGAATGATAGCTGCACGCACACTCACACAAAACACTATTCAGAAGCCCAGAGCAGAGCTGTAAAGGCAAGAACTTCAGCATGACATTTCATTATACCACCTCTGCTTACTTCAGAACAGTCTGCAGAAGCTTCACCGTCACTTTTCTGAAGAAAAATGTGCTGCTAAACCTAGAGGACAGAAACAGCTCCAGGAGAAGAGTGATTTGTTTCAACCACTTATTTTTTCACCCATGTGTAGGAAGCATGGGTACAAGATTATCCACAACAATCAAAAACAATACCAACTATTACTGAACCCAATAAGCAACTGCTCAAAGGCACAAACAAAGTTACTTTGGGCAAGCTCCCTTACATCTTGCACCTCCTTGGGCTACAGCTGGAGCCAACCAAAGCTCACATACAGGAATTAGTGGGAGTTACTGTTGGATACAGCCAGACAGCAGAAGACAGAAGGCCAAGATAATTTGGCTAGAAATGAAACCTCTGACATTCATTTTGCAAGTATCATTCAGCATTTTCTGTCTCCCTTAGCAAACTGAACAGCCACCCTGCAGCAGAGTGTGATGCACTGACTGCCACTGGCTTCACAGGGAGGGCCAGCCCACACGCGGCTGGAAACTCAGGGTCTGAGAACCTACAACCAAACCACACATGACAAGAAAAGAAACCACTGCTACTTCGAAGGGTCATCATACCAGAGTCAAGGAGGGAGCAATGGTGCTTACTACAGGAGAATGAGGCATTTTCTCAGAATCCATGCAATTTCCAGCATGCTGCAAAACTCCAACCATACAAAGGAAACCCTAAATTAAATACTGATACAAAAGTTTGGCAACACAGAGTACATGGTGAATTGTATGAGCCTGTATACTAAGAGGTCAGTTTTAAATATATGAAAAGAATCCAAATGTTACAAAATAAAATCTATTTTGATCTGGTACATACATGCAGTAAGACCTCTTTGAAATCTTTTATATGGTGCAATATATATGAAATGTACATTGCATCGCCCAAGTTGCTTTTCTCAAATATTTGGAATGGTCATATTCCTGATGTAGAAACCTATGCTAAGAAACCACAGATCTGTACATCCAGACACACTGTTTTTAGTATTGCCTTAGCACACATTAAGAGTTTTAAAAACTCAGGAGAATTGGTCTAATGAGGGATTCATTCAAACTGTGCAGTGGCCACAGCCAGTTTGCCATGTACAAAGTGTGAGCCTTGTAAAGCAATACAATTAAATGTCTTGCAATATTGTGCAGGACCTATCCAGAATTCACCCAGATGTGTACAGGCTGTCACAAGCTGTGGCTGTGGATCTGAATGCAGGATGGATAGATATGGACCTAAGGTACCAGCCTAAGACACAAACTGCTCTTACTCCCTGTAACTTCACTGCACAGATGGTCAGAAATATCTAATTTATTTACATATGATCCAAAACATACTGTCAAATCTCAACACTGTAAATTATTCTTTCCACCAAATCCTTCTTTTAGAGGCATATGGACAATTATAAACCTATTCTGCTGATATTACTAATTAAATCATGTCCATATTACTATGTAGGCTTGGATTTGCTTTCTTAGTATATGAGATTGGTTTTCTCTTTGGCCTAGAACTTATAGAAATAGATTTATGTGGGTATTCTCTCAAGCAGCTCTAAATGGCACAGTCAGTTATAAACATATTAAAATGGTAAGTAAAGGCAAGTAGTTATACCAATTTAAATTAATCTATGCTGATGTAGACAAGCTACAACGAACTCTGCATATGTATATATACACATCAAGCATACAATTTTTCTTAATCTACAATTTAATTCGTATTTTGTTTCTACTTGTTTATGATTCTCTTGCTAGAAGTGTAATATTGGCCAACACTTACAATAGTAAAGCTACAATGATGAAGGATTTTAGTACCTGGAATGAAAACTGGAATTACTGTAAATCTATTTTAAATGTAACAATAATTTAAACTTAACAATAAAAGTTACAAGATCACATACTCCTTTGCTCTGCCTTTTGGGAAATCACTGGTTTATGTTACCATACTGGGCACTTAATTCATACTTGTGATCTCAGTTAAACAAGAGGCAGACACCACGGAGTGTTAAATACAATGGTGTGCACATTACTTTTTAATTGTCTTCACAGGGAAAACAGTTCAATCTCTCTGGACTGTTACTGTTCTTCCTGAGCCAAGGAGCATTCCTGAGCTTAGAGAGACTTTCCAGATTAAAGAAAACAAAAAATCTCTTGCATGCCTGGGAGAATACATAGTCCAGGGAGAAGGAAGGGAAAGGGAAATCATCTACAATTTAGAACCAATTTATTTACCAAAGGGAAAATAGATAGATGTGAGACTTTCAGTTCTAATCCACTTTGTATTTCTAAAATCTATTTGAAACATGGCCTGATGTGCTACCAATGAGTCCATTTTCCCCCCTCTGCCTTGCTCCTTCGTGCATAAAACCACCATTGCCATGCTGTGCACTCTGTGGGTCTCCTCATCCTCTGGCCATGCTTGGAAATGCTGCTTCTGCTTAAAAACAGTCAAAGTGACCCTTCTGAACCCGTTCACCTCTCAGAAACTACAGCTCACTACTGAGCTGGGTGGGCAGAACCAAGACACTTTCAGCAGGAACTAGTCCCTTCATTTATTTGGAGAAAGTAACATTAAACCGGCAAACCCTGCAATCACAGCCCTGTTTTGCAAAGAAATCACAACTTTTGCCGCCAGTTTGGGGTACAAGGGTGGGAGTCAGGATGCCTGACTGGAAAAGGTGAAAAGAAACAAACCCTATGTAGATTACAAGTGTGTGCACACACACTGGGAAACAAAAAAATTATCCTTTGGTTGTTTGCAACAACAGCTCTGCATGACTTGGCCCCACGCTGTTAACGCTGAGCCTCGGAGAAGGCTCGTGCTGGACTTGATTTCCATCATTTGCTTGCCTTTCTGGAGATCACAACATCTAAAAGGATAAGAATTATGATGCAAAATATCACGCGCTTTACCTAAGCACTGTACATATATAGCTTTATTTATCTTCACCCTCCTGTTATACATGCCCAATTAGTTACAGCAGGCACGCCAGTACAACAGGAATGTTTCCTATGCAGTTTTGTTTGCTAAATAACCTTTGTGACAGTTTCTTGGCAAGAACTGCAGCAGAGAGGTTAACATATGTTAAGAATACATACAGCAGGCATTCCTAGTTAGAATGCAAGTAAATAGGAAACATCACAGCAGTAGCATTTCCCATGCCCACCATCCAAGTGAGTTTGCTTCAGAAGTTCAAGGTAGATTTCAGTAGCAGAATTTGCCACTACAAAAAGAGATCTTTGTCCACAGATTTATATTCAAGAAGTTTGCTCTTTAGTGATCCTAATCCATAACCTATTCCAAGCCTCCTATTTCAGAGACAGTGGTCTGAAAGGTAAAATTACAGGTTGGGAGATGGAAAAATTAACTCTACTTAGAGAACAGGACTAAAAGAAAGAAATTCTTTTTAATATAAGATCTGGAATTGCAAAAAACATGAAGGTCTCCATTACTTAAAGGTATATAAAAGATGCCATTTGCTTAGAAATTGCTTCTCTGTTAGCACCAGGAACAGCAATGTTCATGGTTTTTCTCCTGTTCTTGTCACAACCATGTCCTTTCTTTTTCCACACTGGAAAATGCTCAAGTTGTCCTTCCACACTGGCAGGGCAGTACACAAGCATCACTGTGTACCACTGTCGAAAAGGGTGAAAGGCTTAAGAATGGAGCCTTCTTAGAGGTTGGAAAAGTTTCTCTGTCCCCTGAGAGATGCCTGGAAGAAAGACAGCCAGTTGAAAGGTGTGAGGAAGGGAGCCCTAGGTCTCACATGCAGTGCTCACAATCATCTCTTTATTCTTCATTATCATGATCAAACTGTTGCAGCTACCATAACCTTCCCACAGTCTTATAAAGAGAAACCCTGACAGCGCCTTCCTTACCAGCATCATGCAAATTACCTTAACTCCTCCAAAATCCCCTTTCTCTTGGCTGCTGCAGCAACAGACCCCCTCCTTCCAACTCCTTACCTGTACCCCAAATCCCTATGGACTCATTCCTGATCAGTGACTGCAGTCATTGTTTGCTCTGTGCATCCATTCCACTCATACCATGAACATACATTTTATCACTCAAAGAGCAGTAAGCCTTGAGCTGATTGAGGTCCCAGGTTCACTCCTTTGAGATGGGACTCCAGAGGTGACACCCAACACACTTCTCCAGAAAATAACAGCTGTAAGTGATCCTAATTAAGCCAAAATGAAAATGAAAATTAGAAATCATACATATTTCATGTCTGCTACTCTGAATTCTTGGAATACCTACATGTCATAATTGGTCACCCAACTGTGCTACATACTGTGTCACAAGAAAAAAAAATTATTACTGCCAGCATAGCAGAGTTAAATTCATAAGCATCACAGAAAAAAAACCAAACCAAAACAACACAACAACAAAAAAACAACAACAAAAAAAACCACCACCAGCTAACTTAAGGAAGAATTTGAAGGAGACAAGATACTGGAAGAAAACCAGAAAATACATCAAGAGGGTGATAAAGGAGGCCATAAGAGGCCCGTTAGTGGCCAGTCTTAAAAATCTCAACATTCTCTCAATAGAGAGAATGGTAGGTAAAGCAGGGATTGAATGTGAAGGGTCTTTGAAAACAAAACAAGTGTCCTTGTTTTGATACAGATGTTTTTCCTGTTCTGTCATTTTTGCATGTTTCATAAAACCTGGAATTTTCACTTTAGCAATAAAGTTAACTTAAAAGATTCCTAGGACTGTTTGCTGGCCCTAAGCAAGACATGTACATGTATTGTGCCTAAGATTGAGGGCTTTCCTGGACCAATCCAACAACCTGTGCACAGGGCATTCAGCTTTTTCTATGCAGCTTTTTATTTAAGTTGAGAGTTACATCTAGTTAACATGTAATTAATTTGTAATGAAAAATGACCACTGAAAACTTTTAAGGCTGAAAAGGAGAGAGAGAGAATTGGAATGTTGCCACACAAGCATGTTACGGAATAATATTTGTGAGGATCATGTGTAAAAACACACACAGGATGCTTCACCAGAAAAATTCCCAATGTTAACTAAAACATCATATAAAGGAGTGTTCTGTAATTATTACAAATTTGTGCTTTATTCTATATTTTATATTGGAAGTGTAGTCTAGACTAATTGATTTCTTGTCATTACCCATGCAAGCACAGAAAAAAAATGGATCTCTTGAGAAAGTTCTGGGCCAAGTTTGGATTTAACTGGGCTACTCTGAAAAATCTAGCGTCTTTTGCAAAAACATCAGGAAATGAGCAGAAAATGAATCATGACAGAGATCTACTGTTAATGTTTTCCAGAGTTTTCAGTTTTATGATGGCATAACGCTGGCGTTTGGAATGAAAATTGGCTGTTTCCCCAGCTTTTCTCCATGATTCAGCTGCTAACTTCCTCAAGGAAAAAAAAAGCCCAAATCCTGACCAGAACATTCTAAAAATCCCACCAAAAGAATCCTTCTTTTTCAATCACTGTTTGAGGCTACAGACACATGTACATTTTATAGTGGCATAAACTAGCTCCCATTACTATTAAGAATGCTGCTGTTCACCCCACTATCCACTCATTGCTCTTGCATCACTCCAACCTATTCATTGCTGCAAGTCTTTGAGCAGTCAGCCTGTGAACTGGATTGAAGCTAAAGCTGCACACACTTTTGGAAAAGGGAAGGAGTGGACATGATTTTTGTATTGCTGTCCTTCCCTGTATGGCCTCACAATGAAAGCCTGCTCACTCAGCCTGTTTAGACACAGTGGCTGGGAATGACAGGAGTTAAGTTTTCTTCTCACAGTACATTTGCTCAGATTTTTGGAGCTTTGGGGGATGTGCATAAACCTTGACATCACCCAAAATCACCAGGCTAAGAACAGATGCAGCTATTTCCTAAGAGAGATCTGGCCTTGCTACCTAAGAGTTAGTTGAGATAACTTGAATTTTTTCTGGTTGTGTTACATAGCAGATCACACAATAATAGCCCTCACAGAACCATTTCCTTATTCGCCCAGCTCTAGGGAACCTCTTGTCCCCCTTGCCCAGTCTCCTTCCTTGATTCTTATTACTCCTTTTGAATCATTCCCCTCTGCTTCCCTTACACAGTTAATAATTTGGGTTTTCCCTCTTTATGAAGGCTAAATTTGTTAATTTTTGTTTGTTCTTTCCCCGGTATCTGTTAGTTTGCTTCACCAGCCATGTAAGTTCCTTCTAGTATTTATTTTACCCTCCTTTAAACTCTCAGATGCACTTGTGTTTGTTGCTCCCCATTCCCCTGATCTTCTGCTCCAGCTTTCCATTACAAACCTGTCCCTTGCTGCTTTTTTCACTAACTACCACATAAACAAGTAGTCAGCACACAGAACGTTCTGCGGTATTTTCCTGGAAGTATTGTATCATCTACTCTCAGTATGGAGGGCTGATGCCAAAAAATTAAATAGCTCTACTGGAAGGGACAAAAACCACTTTGCTGATAAATTCAGATGCCGCAGAAGAGATGAACTCCCAAGTGACTACAGCCTCCTTTCAGGAATTTCTAGGGAGCAATGAGGAACACCCCCCTCCCCCGCCACCTTCTCCAGACTAAATCACCACAATTCCCTCAGCTACTGTTCAAGGAACACATTTTCTACACCTTTCACCAGCTTCTCTGCCCCTATATACACTTATATATCTCATTTTAGGAGATGAAGGGAGAACCTTTAACACTCAAGCCAGGCTTTTCAGAGAATACAGGAGTGTTCACTGCCAGAATATTTGTTGGAGAGAACTCTGAACTAGTCAGGTAACTTAGTGTTTAATTACTACAGCAATCTAATCAAATATAATTACTAGGAATTATCAATTAATAAGAGAAGAAGCAACAGTATTTTATGTGTATTAACATCTACTGAGTCAAAGTCCATAGAATACCTATTTTTATAATGTGATATAATATGTAATATAATCCCTTTGGGGATGCTCACAGAAGTGCTTGTGGGTTCGAGAACTAGATCCTTCCAATCTACCTGTGTAAAACCATTTCAAGGGACACAGGGAACAGTATTAACACACAGTAGGATGTGTAAATTTATCCTAAATTGTGATATGATCTCCAGATATGAGTCCATTTGCACAAATTTCAGGAAAAAAATCTCCTGAGGAGTACCAAAGATTTCCTCTCCCTGGAGTCTAATTGAAGGAAAAGAGCTGAACCTGGGTGTTGATTCATTTAGACAGGACAGCTGGCCTCACTACATTAAACAAACTCAGAAGCAAGAAGGGAGAGAGACAGAATGGCCTCTCTCTGGAGCCTCCTACTGTCTACAAGCCAGCCCATGAAGCTCTGGGAGGTGAGAACACGCACTTCACTGGGACAAAGTTTGCTGTGACAAATTTTTAATTCTGTTCACTTGATCAGCAGATATATATATTTGCACTGAGGATCTGAACTCTACTAATATATATATTTTTAAAATATAGCCTGTAAATACAACTAGAATGCCAGCGGTTCTTTCAGTTGGATTCCTGGTGAATACTTGTCTCAAGCTGCACTGACCTCAAGGTCTTTTGTGGGCCTTTCTTAAAAAAGAAAATAAATTAAATTATTCTCCCAGATGGTGAGCCCAGCAACTGAGACGCTAATCCCCCAAGCTCACATCAGCCCATTCACAACACATCAAAGCACAGATCTTTTTTCACTCCCTAGAAAATATTCAAGCAAGTGGAAGAGCTAATACATGCTTTAAGAAAAAAAAAGTGTCAATCAAAATGTAAAACATTAAAAGAGATATTTCAAGACTGGCAGAAAACAGCCTGTTTCTTTCATTGCTAACAACTGGGCAAACAGAAAACACCCCAAATTCTGAAACTTCTGCGAACTACTTCTGTTGTTAAAATACTACTGTAATATATAGTGCAAGCAGTGTAAATCATATGGAATTTCTGTACACACACTGCTATAAAATTCCAAATCACAAATATTTTGCAAGCTGTTTTTCTAGTAACTTTCCTGAAGTGTCTGCTGCACAGCAACTAGAGGTTAACCAGGTCTGCAAGGAGGCTCAGGGCCAAAAGTGCATTCTGCAGCTGACATCAGGACTAATAGCGAACCCAACCACAAGATTGTACAGCTAACTGGTTTTCATTTAGAAGTGGGTTTTGCTTCCTTTCCTCTCAGCGCCCTTCAGCAAGTCGGAAGTCAGGCTGTTCATTTTATTACTGTGTGCTACAAAGAACACAGTTAAGGTGAACACACGAAGCGTGCCTCCTTACTGAATATTTATTGTTATTGAGAAGGGAGATTTTGTCACACTACAGATCTTTAAATAGCCTTGCTAGAAAAAGCGATATGAAGAGTTCTTTTAGGCAAACACAAACTTCTCTGAACTTACACCACTGCAAATAGTAACAGATTTGACAAACTCCAGTTCTCAGCAGCTTCAACCCAATGCTTACATTTCACTGTTGTTCTAGTACAGAACAAGGCTCAGTCAAAGAATTAAACACCAGCTTACAAAATATCTTATTAAGCTACAGTAAGCTCTGGCCATTTCCTAAAAAATGTATTGAGCACTAAAACCAGAATCGTGAGGGAAGTATGCATCTTGTTTTTTAAATACAGCTAAGAAATAATGGCAATGATGGTTAAAACCTTTGTTGGATTCTTCTTATCTACACAGAAAAATTATGGCTATCAGACGTTACTAATGCAGGAACAAAGCCATTTAAGTATCTAAATTCATCAAGGGTGGTGAGCTTTTTAAACTTAATAAGTTCCATCTTATTGCTGGAGATAAGGCCTAACTGGAAGGACAACTTCTCATTCTGAGTACCAGTTAGAGTGTAGTGGAGCAGAGCAAGCCATAGGAACCGTTACCAGTGATGCTGGTTTGTGCAGTCTGCTGCAGACTTCTTGATGTGAAGGGAGACATTAAGGACAAAAAGTGGTGAGAGGGAAATATCTTCCCATCCTTTGAAGAGAATTCTTGCTGGGTCCTTCAGCAAGAGGAGTGGGTTTTCACTGGTGGGATACTTGGAGGAAGAAGATTACTAGTGGGAGAAGAAAAGCTGTAAGAAAAAGGAACAATGAGATTAAAGGGCCTAAAATGACAGGTAAGAGCTGAAGGTGCAAGAGCAGCTGCACAGGGAATGTTCTATCTGTTCACTAAAAAGGCATCACAGTACTGAGATCATTCTGCAGTTATTTCCCCAGAAGAGAAATATTTTCTCACTACCTATATTTTTTGATTCAATATTGATTGTTTTAGTGTTGCCAAAGTCAGAGGGGAAAGTAAAAAGTGCCTCAGAGGCAAAGCTCCTCAAATGGAAGAGCTCAGTTATTTAATAATCTCTTCATTGATCTGGCTTAAATTAGGCTATGACTCCAAAAGCATAAGTCTGGCAAGCCAGACTTGGGGGCTGAGCACAGTGACTTGAAGACAGAAAAACTCCACTTGCTTTTTACATAGTGGGGGTAAAAAGAAAAGGACAAAAAAGATCATCCAGTGTGCCCCAGATCACAGAAGTAAACAGGGAGCCAGGGCTGCTGGGGATTCCAGCTTCACGGGATCATCCAGACAATGAACCAAAAGCACATGGGTTAGAAACAAAAACAAATCCATACGCTGCCTAAGGGAGGAGTGCTAAGCAAACACACAGCAATACATTAACATCTTTTTCTCTCCTCACAGCCAAGATGCACTTCACTAGAAAATGCCACTGTGTTAGACAATGTTATGACTATTGTTAAAAGCCTTTAAAATTAAATTCCTTAAAAAATAAAAACTATTGCTTCAAAATCATTTTCTAAGATTTTGATGACTTTACTGTTGGCAAAAGAGGATAACATTTTTGTGTCTCAGGACTCCTCACTGAGCACACAGTCTCAGGAAAGCAGGAAGAGCAGCAGCTTTCCTCTCAAATAGTTTCTGGAGGCTGGATTCTCATACAGCACCCAAAGCCTGTATAAACACTGCTGCCCAAGCAGGGTGCACACCAGCATTAGTTCATAGCAAAGCGTAGTTTACAGATTCTTTTGACAGACTCTGCCCTTCACTGACAGCAACAGGGAACAAGGAACCTGCCTTCCAACATTCAGGGAAAACAAATATCCCTGGCTTCCATACTACATATCTCACCTTGAATTCTTTGGGTCAGTACCTCCTGACACCATTTCACTGCTGAGTTCTCTAATCTGCTTTCAACCTTCACTGACCCTCATCCCACATCAGTAAAACCATTCCAAAGGAAATCCCTGAAAGGCGTGCCTACCATCAGCACAAAATGCCAGCTGCATCACCTGGAAAATGCTTTGTTCCACCACACCTTGACTTATAACGAAATCTGAATGGCTTTGATGTGCAACTGTGAATCCACTACAAGAATCAAGCAAAAGAGTATTCACAGAGGTGAGGATTTGCAGTTTGTTTGCTTTTCTTGGTTCCACACAGTACCAACAAACAGAAATACATCCCTAATCTAACTGAAGAGTAGCCAGTAGCCTACTGTGTAACACTAAAACGGGTGTTAAATCCAAAGACTATCAACTGTTTGGGATTTCATTTAGGAATAGGCAATTTAAACTAATATTAGACAGGCAGTAAAAAAGTACTAAATCTCCTGAGAGAGGCAAGACCATGCCACAGCAAGACTGAAGCAACAGAACGAAGTGTCTTCACTCAGGCAGCACAGCTCCCTGGGTCGGCATTGACACAATTACAGCTCCATCTCAAGACTCAACAAACCCTCCTCCAAGGCATTTTATTATATATACATTGAAATTTGATGCTTATTAAAGCATAATTCAAGAAGTTCACTGCTATTACTTGAGACCCACACCTATCACCCCCAAATCAGTCAGCATGTTAACTGCCCTTAGGTGTCATAAGAAATCAAATAAATGGCTTGGTGAGACAATTTCTGTACATATTCACTTCACATTTAATGGATGTTCTTGCTGAGTGCAACTGGAACCTCTTCCACTAGATCAGGGGCACAGGAGGGGGAGAGAATAGAAATGGATGTGGCAAGCCACACATCTGAGCATCATGTCCAAGCACACTTCCCAACAACACAGCATTACCTTGGTACTAACCAAAAACCCTAACAGGCACAAAGGGAGTTCCACCTTGAGTGGCAAGTCTACTGTTCTGTTGTGCATTCTACTCACTGCCAAGGAGCTGACTGAAATGCCAGTTTGATTTTTTTTTTTTTTATGATATTTGGATTTGAAGAAAATTACCTTTTTTCAGGTTGTAGTAACCAGGAAACATGCAGCTGAACCTGCAGGTCAGAACTGACCAGTACAATCAATTTCTATGCTACACATACTTTACAGAGATTCTAGTTCCCTCATTTTATTAGCTTTCTATCACTCAGTGGAATCATTTGATGTACAATGGATTATACTTTCATAATGGAAAATGGCAGATTAGGAGTCATGCCATTCTGTAAGCTCCAATGTCCCAGAAAAAGCAACCACAATATTTCACTGTCACAAAATTTAATTTGGTTGCATGACAAGATTTTGGTTTTGGGGTTGCTACAGGGACAGCTGCTGTGAAAAGCTGCCAGAAGCTTCCCCCATGTCCTATGGAGCCAATGCCAGCTCCAAGATGAAGCCAGTGCCAGCCAGCTCCAAGATGGAGCTGCTGCTGACCAAGGCCAAGCCCACTAGTGATGGAGGTAGTGCCTCTGGGACAACATATTTAAGAAGGCAGGAAAGTCATTGGGTAACTGAAACAACAGCCAGAGAGAGAAGAAAGAATATGTGGGACCCCAGGGTCAGTGGAGAAGAAGGGGGAGGTGGTGGTTCCCCTGCAGCCCGTGGTGCAGCCCGTGGTGGTCCACAGGGACAGAGATCCACCTGAAGTCGTGGAGGAGCCTCATGCTGGAGTAAGTGGATGTCTGAAGGAGGGTGTGACCCTATGGAGAGCCCACACCGGAGCAGGACCGTGGCTGGACCTGTGGCCCATGGACAGAGCCCACGCTGGAGCAGGGGAGGAGTGGGAGGAGTCCTCCCCTGAGGAGGAAGGAGCAGCAGAGACAACATGTGATGCAGTGACTGCAGCCTCCACTGCCTGTCCCCCTGCACTGCTGGACAGGAGGCAGTGGAGGAAATACAGAGTAAAACTGAGCCCGAGAAGAAGGGAAGGGTGGGAAGGAAGGTGCTTTTAAGATTTGGCTTTATTTCTCATTATTGAACTCTGATTTGATTGGCAATAACTTAAACTAATTTCCCCAAGTAAATTCTGTTTCTCCTGTTAATCAGTAAGTGATCTCTCCCTGTTCTTATATCAATCCACAAGCCTTTCATTATGTTTTCTCTCCCCTGTCCAGCTAAGGAGGGGAGTGATAGAGCAGCTTTTGTGAGCACCTGACATCCAGCCAGGGTCAATTCACCACAAAAATAGATTCTGCAACTTGTATCTCCAAAGTTTTCTTAAGAAATGGAAAATTTATTACATTTACTATGCTGGTTTCCCACACACATAACAAAATCCTTTAACATATTTTACTGCATCTTCAGCAATGTTGGAACAAAATTTCCTTTTCCATTTAAGGAACAAGTCTACTCAACAGAGAAACCATATTATAATAGCAGCTTACTATTCAAAACATCTTCAAGTGTAACTTTTTGTGCAAAAAAGCTTACTTAATGGACAACAATAGATTTCCACCATACTTTCCCACCTCACATACTGTGACATTAACACACCCAGGAACATCAGCTGAATTCCCTGATGAAATGCTTTGTTCTTCAAGTTCCAGCCATTTGCTAATGGCAGAGCTCAGAATGGAGAACTTCCCACGGATGTTACTGGAATCACAAAGATGATCTATTTCTGTACTCCCAGCTCCTTTACTGATGGTAATACTGAGAGGACTCAGAAGGATTCAGCATAATTTTCAGACTTACATTAGTGTCAGGTTTTTCAAAAAGTATTTGTTGAGCTCTTAGGGGATAGAAGCAGAAAAAAAGCCATCATACTGTGCCCCTTCTACTATGTTGAGACTTTTAATTGGCTTCAGTAAGTTTGTATGCAAAAGCAGAAACTGGAGAAACACACACACTCCCACAAGAAGAGCCCTACTGTTCCAGGCCTTTCAGTGTTTCTTTAAAAGAAGGTGTGGAGAAAGTACCTAAAACAGCAGGAACAGACATGGATCAGTTCTTATCCTTTCAATATTTTAGAAGTCTGGCCTTTGTTTTTTTTTTTTTTGTATTGTCCAGCAACTGTTGCCATTTCTCAAGGTCCATGTTAGACAAGGTCTTAATGTTACACAAATACTTGTCCACTTGCCCTATGACATCTTCAAAACAAAAAATAGTAAAAGTGCCCAAAATATCATAAAAACTGGAACAATACAAGCCAGCTTCAAGTGTCACGGCTTAGTAAAAACAAGTAGTATCAGATATTTGGACAAGGATTTCAGAATAATCCCATGCCACGTGTAAAATGAGAGATCTTAATTTGCCCTTATTGCAGAGGCATTACCCTCTATAAGATTTTCTGTCTGCCTTACTAGAAGCATCAAATACACACCATGCACATGAACAGGTACGCACAGGCACTTCCTACAGATAGAGGGCCCACGAGCAAAGGGGCAGAACCAGAATACCTCAAACTCCTCCAGCACGATGCACAGAACTCAGCCCTGCAAGACTATGACTTCGTCCAGGATTTAGGCCAACCAGTCTTGAAATCCTTAACATATAAATATTTTCCCCCTTCCATATAAAAGTCCCAGATTAAAAATAAGACCTGTTTTATAAAACTCCACATAGCATTGCTGTGCTTGATACATTACTTACAGCAGTTCTTACCAAGTTGTACATGAAAAATAAACAAGACCACTAAAGGAGGTAAGGAAACAGCAAGTTTTATGTGTTTCTCAGAAGTGAATTGTCCAGCCCAAGGTTTTATCTGCCCTAATTCACACACAGAACAATAAATCCTTCACAGTATCACTAGGCAAAGTAACTAAAAAAAAATTACTGCTTAATGCTCTACAAGTCAAAACTCCAAGATGATTTTCCTGTAGTGGAAATTAAGTATTTGTGTTAAAAAAAATACTTATGTATATAGGTATGTGTGAGTGTATATATATGTATGTGTATATATATATAAACAAAACAGAAGAGATAAATATCTGCAAAACAATCCTAAATTTAGTAGAAATAACTGAGTGGCGGGGGTATTAACTCTAGCAATTATTTTAACAATAACTTTAAGATTGACTTGACTGTTTTGGACACTAAATACTCAAGACTTGAACCACCCATAAAAAGTAATACCTAGTACCCTCTTTCTCCTCCTATGACATAAACTTTACAAGATCACTCATGAATATACAGTACATATTTAAATTACATGCACTGAGTTTGAAGCAATGTGACCCTGCTGCACAAGAGAACAAAAATATATTGAACAAAAGCACTGTTGAAGCAGCTCTACTTTGTACATATAGTGAGTGCTGAACTGCATAAGGTCCCAGGAGTGAGCCTATACATACATTAAATAATGTCTACATAAGTTTTTTTTCAGTAGCTTTAGACTGAAAACAGGTACACCAGTAAAATCAAACCCTTACTTTCCAGTTCCACTCTTAGCTGATTGATGATCTATTAATTTTACATGCACTGCTGCTGAGTTCTTATGTTAGGGTACAGTTGAGTGATTCTGTAGAGGTTTAATCAATTGTATGGCAACATAGAAGTGCAATAACAATTCACAATGAACTCTAATTAGTACTAATGAACTCAAAAACTGAACTAGTAAAGGTTTTTTCATAGTGAATTCAAACTTAAAATATCTGTACTCTTATAAATTAAAAAGATCATCCAGAGAAGAGAAAAACCAGCAGACTGTGTCAGTTCTGCAGAGCAGTTACTCTAAGGAGAAATGCCTCTGTAGAAGTCACTTTTTCCAAACACTTCAGAACATTCTTAATTCTTGCTAAGTGTTCATCAAAAGATGCTGGAAAAATTTCCAAGTATATTTATAAAACGGAAATTCCTAAGCAGCAGGGTATGGCAAATCACAAATATCTGCACTACAGGAACAGTGCAAAAAACATCATGCAATTTTTCCATCTCTGAACAGACACCAACTTCAAGCCAAATTCTCTTCATCTCTGAAAGGAACAGAGAAAATGTGGGGCTTTTTCTGGTGCTAATAAGTGAATCAGCTGTCAACCCCAAACAACAGCACTGGGGATAGAAGAGGAAGTTGCTGCTTGTCTTAAATGGAGAAGGAAGATGCAAACTACCTGGACAAAAAGCAGGTATTTTGTCAGAAGCTATACCTGCCTCCCAGCTTGTTCAGCTTCTAAACCCAAGCCATGTCTCCAGTCTCCATTTATACAGTGCATCAGAAGAACAAAAGCCAAAGGTGACCAACAGCCTCTAGAACATGTTTGAGTTTATGTGCATAATTTCCCATTCTCAGGAGGGGTGTGGATGGCAGAAGGTGGGGACAGCAAGGAAATCACTTCCATGAGCCCTGAATACACGGTATGATTTGAGACTTAAAAATTCTCAAACAGTTGTTTAGTCTACTGAGGAACATTGATATTATGCTGCTACCTTTCACTGAGAGACTGGATTTCTGAGTTGACAGAGGAAGCTTTGTTTTCTGATGGTGTCTTGGCCCATTTGGCTATTGGTCTTTAAACACTGGACACAGGACATGAGGTCATGTAACACAAGAAGATTTCATGACCCTCCTGCAGCATCACTGTTCCCTGTTCTTACACAGTCCTACAGTTCAGGGGGCCAGTGTGTCCTCTGCACTGGGGAAAGCCCGACTGGGATAAAGTGTTACTGTCTGCAGGCAGCACTTCTGCCATTTGCAAATTAAATCAGGAGATCCTGAGAGGGCACAAATATTTGCTTCCTTAGAGATTCTCCTCCCAGTTCAGAGCTCTTAGCATCTGATTAGCCATTTAAGACATTTCAACCAGCTCTGTTTCCACCTGTCTGTTCAGGGCAGGACACCCCTGCACAGCTCACCAGAATTTCTCTGTCTTCTCTAGGGCACTCTTCCTAAGTGAGAACCTTTTAACTGTGATCACTTAGCTATCATATTTTCTCAATGTTGATTTTGACATTTATATGAGGAGAAAACAGCGGAAATTGAAAACAATTGTCAATAGCTTGTCAAAAGCATATACTTCCAAAAGCCTGAAAGATCACTAGGATTCATTCCCAAATGGAAAAAAAACAGGAGTCTGGGTGACAGGCAAGTAGGCAGGAGAGTACTAGTTATGAAATACAATCTCTGAGCTGATTGGTAATATTTCTTATGTTCACTATGTACAATATTAATCAGTCCCAAAAATAAAACCACTCTGAGGAAGGAAAAAAATCCCGTGTTCCCTCATCATCATTTCTGCTGTCTTATTTTATTTCCCACTGTTGCTGTTACACTTTCCTCTTCCTTTACTTGTCATCTTACAATTGACTTACAAGAATACTTTTTCTATTGCTCTGATTAAATATTCACTCCCTCTCCCTCCCTGTATGTAACAGAAATATTTCTTTTCCTCACTGTGCTTTTTCTTGTTAAGTATTTTCTTTTTCAGTAGTCCATCTTAATTGCAATTGTAGTGAATTCCCCGAAGTGCAGTCTCTGAGATCACAACAGGAATCTCTGCATGAAGAACACGACATAAAAATGTACATTATCACCACTTACCTTTCAGTCAAACCACCTCACGCTTGTCCAGAGTCACCACACCAGTCATCTTTTTCTGGCTGATTCACTTGAGTAAGTCCTACAGAATCTCAGACAAAGCAGAAGCCTGCATGACTAATACCCTCAACCACTTTCATCTCCTTGTCTCTGCTGGTCCATCTTTGTTGGAGCCTGCTAACATAATCGTTTTTTGACAGAGGACTCTGCCACCAAAGTTTCTTCACTGATACTTGTAAGAGTAGGCTGGAATACATCTCAGCTATACCAGATTTCTTCCTTAAAGGTTACAGCCCTCCTTGCCACAGCAAATGGCAGCATAAAACCAAGTAATCAAAGCCATATTTGTTTGAGACCGGATATATACATATAACCAGCATTTAAGGGAAACCACTTCTTTGTTTAACTACACATTCTTTCTTTTTAACTAAGACAGTCATACTATTTACAGGGAATATGGCAGCTTCTTCTATCTCACCATGGCTCAGTTTACAATGTCTACGCAAGTCCAATATTTTCCCCTTTTCAATATGCTTCCCTAAGCAGATTCTCCAAATATTTCCTGGAAAGACAAAAAAAAAAAAAAAGCTGGAGGAGGAGGGAGGGGTGGAACAGGACCAGGCCAGCAAGCCAAAGCTATTTTCCAGCAGATGGTGCAACAGGGAACTGAAAACACTTGGCAGTAACAAATGGTTTTCTGAAAGTTCTACCAACTAGTTCAGATACATTCTTCAGAATCACCCTGGCAGCAGTCTAAGAGTTCAGATTTTTTGGCGACGTCACTTAAGTTATGAAAAAAGGCTTGAGTTATGGGAAGAAGCTCAGGCCATCTGCCCCTCGTATGTTTACACATCATCATTCAGGTGCAAACAACAGCCATTAAACACAGGAAGAATTACATCCCTCGCAAACACATTCAAACTGTCAAAGAGCCAAAATAATGCAACAAGAGCTATAAACATTAATGTGAAAGGTCAAGGGCAAGAAAGCAATTTCCTTTTTCAGAAGTTTAGGACTCCAGTCATACAGTCAAATATCAGCCAAACATCTTGACTGGCTGTTTTTTTTTTCCCCAGATGGGATCATTAATTTTTTTTAAGATCTGAAAGCAGTGAAGAGCCCAAGGATCAACCAACAAATATCTCAGCAATTAACAATAATTTGAACTAAGTCAGAAGGTGTGATGAACTTCAAGACAGTGACCATTTCTAGCTCAAGCAGTTTTACATCAAGAGATGCCTCCTCATCAAGAGGAAACCTCCTGAAAGAGCAATAGGATAGTTTCAGTCTCTTACTGTATGAAATACTGTTAAACAATATTTTTCCAAAGTGGACTGAAAATTGCTGTTGTTCAGAGAGGCTGCATCTCACACAGCAAAGATTCCACCTAGTTCTTAGCTGGTTTTGCAGATAACCCAACAAACTTCATTGAAGAGCCAGGACAATTTTATAGTTAGCTGAAGATAAGGAGAAGCAGTCTCAAAACTGCTAAGAGAAGCAGAGCTGTAAATTGCCAACTATAGCACCAGGAAATAGCAGTGACAAAAGCACTGCAGAGGAGAAAGAAGCAGCAGTGTGTTTAGGGAGCCAACATAGCATGTGAAAGGCTAAATGAAAGAGCAGATAGAAGGTATGAGTGGATGAGAACAAGTCTTTTTGAAAAAGCATTTTCCCAATAAATTGTTTGCAACCTGCAGTGCAACTGGGAATAGAGAGTCTCTCTCTGTCTCTCTCCCCTTTAGCACAGTCTCTGTTCCCAGGACTGGGCGATATCTTTCTGCAAATGACTGTGCCACCTTGCTTTGTTTGGTTCATTTCTAACTGAGACAAGTCTCTGCAAGGCTCCCCCTTTATAACAGCACCTATGTAGATGCCACACAAGTGAAAATATTTAAAACACAGAATTCCTTCTGTCTCTGCTTTGAGCATCAATCTTAGGGCTGATTAACAAGAGCTGCATTCCTTGATTTGTATTCTGAAACAAGTCAGAAGAAACTGAAGACTTAGATAATATTCAGGCAAATGAAATTATATTTGCAAGAGCTGCCATTTTTGCTGTCATGGAATGTTTGATGGAAGGACAGTTGTTATTCTATAGGCTGTTTTTAAGCCATCAATAACAAGTTATAAGAGATAATTTTCAATATTTAGTTCCCAGAATTAAGATGATATTTACACTAAAGGATAGACAAGGAGACAGGAAAACAATTTAACTAATCCCAGACAAGGGCCCTGCTGTCTGTGGTAACCCCCTTTGCCACAGTTTCTCTGACTGTAAAACTTTAACAGTAGTACTGATATTGGTAAATCACAGCCTACTGAACAAGGGGGTACTAGAATTAGATGTTACTGAATTATAGCATCTGAAACGAAGCATACAATTGATCTTCAAAGGTTGGGGGTGGGGGAATCAAAGTTGCAAGGCTTGATTTTAGTGATATCAAAAGACTTTTTTTATAATTTTATAAATGGCTTTGGATTTAGATGTAGATCTACAGAACTACCACTGCATGAGAAGTAAAAATTAATCGCTGTTTTTAGTATTCTTATAGTTCACTAAAGTACAAAAATAAACTAACTTCAGAATAAGTAAGATATCATTTAAAATTATGTAAAGTACAAATATTTTTAAACTGCTGTCAGTTTAGACACTTTGCCGCCCTATAATTAAAAATATCATAATCAACATATTAATCATTATATGAACCATGCTTATTTATGTATATACTAACTGCCCAGACAATCAAGAGGCTATTTTCCTGTTCTCCCAGTGAGTGAACTGTGTTAGATTTGTTTGGCAAGCATTTTAACCTGAAAGGTACCTAAAAAGTAGAGATACTAATTTATTAAGAATACTCTTTATATGATATTATTTATACAGGGAAAAGCTGGGGGTATCTGCTCCAAATTTGATATGCATTTGGATATGGGCCAAAGCAATTAGAGCCAATAGATGCTATGTGAGGCTAAGACTACTCAGCTTACCTTCTGTTCCCAGAAAAGTGCAAATAAACAAATAATGAAACACTATTTATAAGTTATTATATGAACACAAAAGTCAAAGATTAGTAAGAGTTTAAACAAGCCAATCTTAATTATTTTTACAATAGGGAAAGAGACCTAAAAAATAGGAACAGTATGGTAATAACTGCACCTCATCTCAACAATACTTTCAGCACTGCTTCTTGAAAATATTTTGAGAAACAAGGACTAAACACAAAATTATGAAAAGACATGTGCAAAGCTGACTGGATTCTGCATCAATTGAGAGTAGTTTATAATAAAATTTATTAGCTGGGATTGTTCATACACCTGTCCTGGATTTGGTATAATTTAATTATTATCACAAGAAATAAAAGTAATAGTTAGAGAATATACATATTCCTTCTTGCCTGTCTGACTGGCTGCACAGAAAAGAGAAAGAGCAAAGAAACTTTTTTTGGCTATCAGTTTGTTGCACTGGAGAGAATGGAAAATGAGGGGAATCAGTGCTCCAGGCTTTCATCTGGGCACTTGTTCCCACTTCATGCCGCAGGGTTGAAAAGCTTAGCACAAATTGAACTGCCTTGCAGGAAGGTTTGAGGGTTCCTTTTCCTCCTTCAGCCTTTATAATCATAAAAGTTATGACAAAACTGCAATATACTAACCTCTGAGACAAACACTTAAGCAGCCCTGCCTAGCCAAAGGACAGATCTATTGAACAATGCTGTGTACACTTACAAGCCTACAGTCTTCAGTCATCTTTTATCGTAAGACTAACATGACTTTTGACCAAATAATACCTTGTTCTCCAAACCCGAGATAAACTTGATACAGATTTTGCAGTGTATTTAATAGTAAAATATTTGCATAATTTTGTATATTTCATATATTTTTTTCAGAAAGGTGTTTTCAAACAAAAAGTAAGAATCAGCTCCTTCTTCATTCAATTCAAGTCTCATTATCATTTATCTCTGCCCGACTTAAAACTTTTCATTCGGTAGGGAAATGTCACTTCAACACCTCTGTCCCGGAAATAATGGCAGTCTGTACCTGCTCACAACATTTTACAAGAATCCCCATTGTACCTCCTCCCACTCTAGGCTGTGACATCTCTTTAGAGCTTTCCACTCACTTCGTTCAAATACTCATTCAAAAATTTACCGATACATGAAGAAAAAAGTTAAGTCATAGGCAGACCAAGATAGCACCATTTAGGGTAGAAAATACTTCCTGTTGTACTTTGTTTTCTTTTCATGGCTATCCACTGTCTCTTAGCCTCAGTTTGGACAGCCTGCTCTTTGGATAACAGAATGAAATACATATACATATATATATATGTGTGTGTGAGTGCATATTTTATATGCACACACACACATATATATATATAATAATTTTAAAATATTGCTGGTGAATTTGAGCTTTTACAAAAATTCTGAACTTTCTGAGCTCTCCTGCAATGCTTACTCCTAGGAGAACTTTTATTCAAGCTCTCTCCCCAGCAGCTTCTCTGTGATCCTATATTGCACTGTGACAGCCTAAAATATAAGGACAGGTCACACTAAGATTCCACCAAAGCTGCTGCATGTAAGCAAGTTCCCCACTAATACTCTCTCTGCAACAACAAATTAGTTTCAGTCTCCTTAGTATTTGCTATACAGGAATTAAAAAGGAAAGAAAAATGATATGCTTAGAGTGGCTTTCAATAGAGAAAATCATTCAGAACGACCGAGTGTAAATTAAAAGACATAATCTAAGGTATAACCAAAACAATTATGACATTAAATTGACAAACACTACACCACTATCACCTCTTGAAGGAGTTCAATCATTTGTCATTTAATTTTTCAGTATGCTCGAAAATCCCAAGTGACAAGAGACATTAACTACAATTTAGGCATACCTACAATTACAAACTAAGAGGACATTTCATTTAAGTTACCTGAGCTGTATTCTTCATAACCACACCAGAGGTCAAATCCTGCATTGATTTTCAATGTTAGAAGTTTTGTAAGAATAAAAACACAATTCAGAACAGAAATTCAAAGCCAACAGTGCTGCAAAAAGAAATAATAAAAATTGATTGTCACAGATCAAGTAATTTTATGGGCATAATGTTAATTTAGAATAAGTCTCACTCTTCTCCACAGTAAGCCGCTACTGTATACAAATTTCTGAACACACGGAGACAATTGACATCAGCTTGTTTTCCTGACAGCAGTGTGACTTCACATTCATGGCTGTGCATTATCTTTTACTAGCTGCATCCTAAAAGCAATGACTGATCAGTCAAATGTAGGCTGTGCAATACAAAGATAAATAATTGTATTTTGTAGGTCTAATATGTTTAGTGTTTTACGTGGGACGTTATCAGCAACAGTCCCTTTGACTTTAACAGGACTATGTAAATAAAGAAAATCACAGACCTCTTGGTGAGCAGGGGTCACAGATGGCCTTATTTCAGTTCTCAAAAGTCCTACTGACTATAAAATGGGCAGACAAGGACTCTGCTTCTAATATAATATTGTTATTCTTAGAGTTGGTTCTACCAACAGAGTGATGGTGGAAGGTTTGAAGAAACACTTTCCACTCATGAAAAATAGATATCCAAGAATTAACCACAGGAATCATCACTGAAGGCTGAAATTCTTAATTCTGCAGCTTTCCCACACAGGTTCCTTTTTCATATTGTGTATTTAAGAAATTCCAACAGCTATGCAGAATGCAAGCAAGTTCATCACTATGTGAAAGAAACACAGCAGGTAAAGAGCTGCCAGTGTCAAGGGCTTCTTTAAAACAGCAATATGTTATGGGATTTTGTTACTTCTATTTCAGTGGGGTTTTTTAAGAGTAAGAAAAATCTCAAGACATTCTTTTTAAGTCTACAGGTACAAAATAACTGGAGCATTGTAACATCTGTTCTTCTGTTAATGCACTACATTTTTACATATAAAAATTGACGAGACAGGTGCAGACAATGCACGCTGCTATAGATTGCAGAGGCACTGATAATTTCTACAATTTTAGTCATCTCTGTGTGGTGCACTATGGTCTAGTGTTTACAGTATTCAGAGCCAGGTTTTTTCCTTCTACTGACCACCTAGTGACTGCTGGTGTGCCACTCCAGCTTGCCATGCTTTCATCCCTCAGCTACAAAGGAAGATACTGAAAGATTGTTTCTTTGTAATTTAAATGTGTAAGGGTTGGACCCAGTCACTGACACAAAATCAACAATCAAAAAAGTCTTTAAAGGCCCGGTGCAAAACTCCTAGTAGTCAATGTTTTTGCCTAATTATTTCAACTATCTTTGAAACAGATGAGAAAGTATCTTGGAGTTTAACACATAGCTGGGATAACACTAAAAAATATGAGCCAAAAGTTTTTTAGAAACACAAAACCTTTATGATTACTGTGTGCAATAAGAATAACCTGTCACTAAAGGAATGCCGTTCTTCACTTGGAATATAATTTAGAATCTATTTCCATTTCATTTAAAACATGCTATTTTTTTTCTTGCAAAGAAAACAAACACTAATATTTGCCTTATATTTCATTCAAAATATTTGCATGCTGTATGTACACATAAATACACCTAAACTGATCTAATTGCAGGATTTAGTATTAAAAACTACTGCTTCAATAACACAGTTCTTTAATATTAGATATTGTTCATTGCAAGGTTTTCAGAGTTTTATATTTGTAATCACACAAATTATGGCACTTACTTTTTCCCCACAGATGAACAAATGTACAGCAAGGAATTTACATGGATGCAAAAGAAAAGAGGGAAGCAATCATTCTAAGCATTTTGAAATGCACCAAAGCTTTGCAGAGTCAACATAGGGCAGAAACCAGTTATTTCATTTTTTCTGTTTTCTTGGCCTCTTATTCTATCTTCTTTTCTGACTTCCCTTGAGACCCAGCATGATTATGTGCTACCACTGCAACAACAAGGCTGCACATTAAAAAGATTGTAAGCATGATAATGCAGCTGATTGGAGACTATAAATGGAAGAACTTTCTTATACAGTTAGAAAAAAAATATCAGAGGTATGTACCCATGAAATTTGTTCCTCCTATTTTCCCTTTCTCCATTCAAGCCCGTAGGGCTGATTGGCACAGGGATTCATTATTACTCCTTTTCTGATAAAAGGCATCATCCTACTTGAAGGCAACATAGTATAGTTGGTTTATACCAGGCATAAAACTGATCTTTTAATTTGACGTTTGCAGTGCTGTCCTTATTATCATGTGTGAACAGTCTAAAGAAATCAAATACACCACATGGGTAATATTGTGCTTTTTTCTTCAAACTGTTTAAAGGCTCATATGGAAACTGAAAGATGCAAGTTGACAGACTTAACTTAGTAATTAAAAACAAACGTTAAGTACAAACTTCACTGTAAAATCATTAAGGGAAAAGGATTACATTACTAAGTAACAATAAAATTTGCCTTAAAGATGCAAATATGGTGTTGGATAGACCTCCTTTTGGTATAAATCAAGCAAACTGTTTGGATTGCAATGCAGGTAAAATAAGCTACCTGGTTAAAGAGGAAAAGCCCAATCATACTGTGAGCCAAAGATCCCTAAGTCCACGACTTTGCAGCGAATGCTCGTGTAGAGTCCCAAAACCAGAACTTGATCTCCTCTGCAGATCTTACTGTCTTCTGAAAGGTCAATAACTCAGGGAATTTGTGATCTAGGTAAACCATCCAGATTTTGTATTTAACAGCTTACTATGAATCTTTCTGCAAAATTCTCTTGGTGTTGACAGCATTACGTGAGTTGGGTTACACAACATAACCCTTGTACACTGCATGGGAAAAAAAAAAAACCCAACTCATTTCAGTCATGTAATCATTCTCTAATTACTTCCCCAAGGTTGGACTAAGCTCTCATGTGGTCTCCATTCTGCCTTTTCTTTTCAAGCTCAAGGGCCTTATTCTAGTCTTGCAGGAAAACAGTTTTTCTACCTCACCCTTTTTAACCCTTCTCTGTGAAGTGTATTGTTTCTTCAGATGCTTCATTCCTTCTTCCTTGGGAAAATTAAAAACAACAGAAAAATCAGAAAATGCATCCACCTTTTAATGATATAATGTGGCTGTGGGGTTTTTCTGTAGTATTTAATGCAATAAAGTTAACTTGTAATAATTTTATTGGGCATTTAACAGCTTCAGAGCAATGAGCTGATGTTGTCAGAAAACTGTTCATAAGAGGCTTGTCTAAGCTGTGGGACCAAAAGAAGGATTTTTCTAAGGGGTTGGTGAGAATTCTCACCAGGTACTCACAAAACCAAGATCTAGGTTCTCACCTTTGCCTGTCGAAACAGAGACGTGTAAGCAGGTAAAGTAGAGAAATGTGCTCTAGTAAGTCCCTTAGTTTATACTCCTAAAGTACCACAGCCTTTGGCACAATGTGAAGAGCTATCCCACAATTAATATGGAAACAAATCTCTGCCATCACTTCCCTCACTATGAACTGGTTTATATGCATGTATATAGAGACACAGAGGAGATGATTTTTTTCCTGAATATGTTTATTTGCTCTCAGCAAAATTAACTTCATCATTCATTTTTTGACTCTCAGTGACAGTATTAGGATCTTTCAGATCTGGCCCCATACACATTTTTACCCTAATAGGAAACATTATTTGAGGGGTGAAATCCATAGTTTCGAACACGGGTTATCATCCTCTCAGAAATGCGGAGGAAAACCCAGACAACGATCCAGCTAAGAAATCCGTAGAATCAAAGGCAATGAATGCTGTATGTACACAGAAATACACCTAAGCTAATCTAACTGCAGGATCTAGTATTAAAAACTACTGCTTCAATAACACAGTTCTTTAATATTAGATATTGTTCATTTGATACATTTACCTACTTGTATCCAGATAAAATAATCAATCTACACTTTCAGACAATTTTATTCGAGAGTATTGACATGGGGGAAAATTAAAATAACTGCCAATTAGGGAAGCTGAAATAATCAGCCAAGGAAATAGGAGTTAGGGAATCTTTTCCCAAAAGGCTCATCTCATGGATTGACAGTATCCACACGCCACAGTTTCTACTCTAGTCAACTCTGCGTCAAGCTCTGTGTTAAGTGTATCTACTAGGAATACATCCAGTGTTGACTGGAAGATTGCAAGAGGCAGAGCCCTGCTACAGCATTAGGTACACTGTTCTACTGATTAATTGCTCTGGCTTTTAAAAGTTCACATCTATTCTTAAGCTTATTTATCTTGCCCCAGCTTCTAGCCTTTTTGTACTGGATTACATAACAAGTTAGGAGAATACACGGATAGACTACAGGAGAGCTGACAGGAAAAAGCAAATAACTAGGAACGCTATTAACTTCACTTTGCAGCTTGTAGTTCCAGGCTTTCCTCCAAATTATCATCATTAAAAAGAACCCTACACACTCAGCTACCTTCACACAGTCCCCAAGCATGCTGACAAAACTTCTACATTTATTTTCCTGCTGTATTTCTGCTGATGCTTAGTACACTTCTTCCCAGTTCTTAAAAGAGGAATTGCAAGAAAAAGTACCTAAATTATGCCAAAGGAATGACCTAACACAGATCAGTACCTGGTGCTGCTGTCTTTTGCTCGTTTCCCAGAGTAGTCTTTCCTTGAGGAAAAAGTGTCTCCTGCTCAGACCAAGTACACTTAGGGGCCCAGCTGTGTCTGCACTGCTGGGCTCTGAAAACCTCCCACATCCACCTTGCTGCTGCCAGCCCATTGCAACCCAATCAATAATGCCAGAGTTACAGTCCAAGAGAGATCGAAATTCTGAGGAAGAAAACAACCACAAATTTGCTAGCTTGTCAAAATAAAGTGTCACAGTGATAGTGTAACACAGCCTATGCCCATCTACAAATATGTCTTTTGCTATCTTTGATGCTTCAGAGGTTCATGAATTACTGAGATCTTGCTTGCATTACTGAGTTTGATTTGTTTGCTGCCTGACAGGTTAGGAATGGCAGTTCACTGTTATGAAGCAAGCCCTTTAGATCTGCGGTAGGAAGTGAAGTGTCAAAGCACTAGCTGTAGTCATGCAAGGAGGTGACTGGAGGAGACTACCCCAGTGACAAATCAAAGTAGCAGTTGTGAAAGAAGCATGGGGAGGCTGCAGGAGGGAACAGTTCACTTGTCACTTCTGTACTAAATAACACGACCTTTACAACCCCATGTGTGTTCTCTTCAGAAAATAGAAAAAGGAGAAACAGCAGAGGGACTCTGCCAGCAGCTTTCTGCCAGTTTTGGATGCCAGAATAAATGTGCAACCAGAAGAAATTCTGTAAATTATACATAACTTAAATCTATATGATATGATGCAATATTCCAAGGTGCCGATAAATGAGAGAATTCACATGTCAGGATTGTGCAGTGCTGTGGCTCAGCCAAATTAACTACACTTAACAGTGATGGAGTACTGCACCAAAAAAGCCATACTAGTACTCCAGAGCTAATTCGTGTATATTGACACTACATTATTTTGTAGCTTAGCAATATAACCATAGAGCAAGTAATAAAAAAAACCCCACAAAAACAAAAAACCCAAAACAAACAAAAAACCCCACAAAACAAAAGGAAACTATAATACTGAAATATTAAGATATAAGAAAATAGCTTCGTGTGTTATAACAAAGACCAGAAAAATAATTTTGCATGCACTGAACAGCACTGAACTCAGAAATACAGCCTCCGTATGTTTTGTGACAAGAATGAATCAAAACACAGCATTCCAGTCTGCAGAAACCAAGTGCACATTGTTTTTAAAATTCATTAAGAGGCATCTGAGGTATTAACAGTCTCCATGGAAGCTTCTGAACAGGCTCAAATTAACACGCTCTGACAACTGCGCTCCTTACCTTCTTCATTGACTGGTTGAATTGTTAAGAGCTAGAGTTCTATCCTGTCTTCATTTTCCAATTATTCTAATATCTCTTTCTAATCTGTTACTTCTTGACACAAATGGATTAGCACTGTTATACCTGTCATTCTCCAGACAGCCAGTGGAATCTCTTTAAGTGCATAAATACATGCATTATGTCTGTATGTACACACTCACTTAATAAATACATGTATGCTTTAGTAGCACATCACCAAGATCTACCAGAAGCATTCAAAAGTCAGGAATTGACTCAGACAATAAGAGATTGCAGATCCTCATAAATGAGTGAAATTTCAGGATGGGGGGGTTCAGGGCTATGAAAAGGACAGAGAGCAAAAGGCACATGCTACCCTAGGTTTCCCCCAGAAGGAATATAGAATCCTTCAAGAAAGAATCAATGAGCAATTAAACTAGGAAAAAAAGGAAAACACATACACCCAATAATTCTCAGAAATAGCTGCACATCTGTGAGATATTCCAAAAGGACTCTGCACAAGTCAGAGACTTTGAACAGAAAACATGAGTCTAAACAGTTAATATTTGGTGAAGCTGTAAGCAGCCAAAGACAAAAGCCTACAATGGGAAGTGTCAGGCATCTTAATAGGCAGCAATATAAGCACCACCTATAATAAATGAGGGAGGGACAGAAAAATAGTATAAATAAATTAATTATAGCCTAGAAACCTCAAACAAGTGTCTCACTTTACTGAAAATAAGATTTTTCTCTACTAACAAGTACAGAATTTTTATATGACACATTGAGAAGTATATTTCTTTGTGATGCTGGTCTATCTCAGAGGTATCATAAGTATAGAACCATGTAATGTGGCTGTTACTATGGAAACAACTCCTTTTCTAAGGAAAATCAGAAGGTATAAGTCAAGTAAAATCTCAAATAATTTCTTGTGACACTGGTTGGACACCTTGTTAAACTGCACCCTTAAACTTATTGCATTCCCATTTCTGTCAATTCTTTCCTATCGCTACATGTTTCACATAGAAACAAGCAACACTAATTTTTCCCCACATTAATTGAAGTAATATATCCTGAGTATGCAGCACAAATTTCTTCACCTCAGCAGTAAATGCAAAACAGTTGAAGATGGGCTCTGAGAATACTGTTACTAAAAGATGTGCCTTGTTCACACAAGAATCCATCTCATCAAGGCATAACTTTCCACCTTCCATTCTAATCAAAGAAAAAAAATGGACAATATAAAACATCATGTCAATTGTACAGCAATTTCTTATTTTTTCTTACATAAATAAAAATAATTATATACAGTTAGACAAGTCACTATAATAAGTGCAACACTCAGGAAAACAAAAACCAAAGATGTAGAGAATGAATTGCTTAGGGTCACCACTACAAATTAATCTCTCTCCTAAATGCTTAAGGATGTTATTTGCTAATAACCCCATGATTCTTACCGGTCACCTCCAAGTACTAAGTCTCAAATGTCCGCAAAGTCCCTCCCTGGTGTTTAACTGTGAATAAAAGCTATAATGTTTAAACTCTGTTTCTGCAGTATTATCTGAGTCTGGTCTACAGACTACCAAATATTCTTCCCTTATTCAATCTACCAACTGATTTTATCAACTCTCCATTTCCAAATCCAGTTTTTCTTCACTAAGGTCAGTGCCAGTGTAGATCTGCTCCTTACTGCCTGTATTAAATTAAGAACAGGCTCATCACACTTCCTGCAAAAAAAAAATTGGTTTTACAAATCCTAATAACTTTTCTCTTTCTCACTATTATTTAAGCACATGAAGGCTTTGCACCACAAAAGTATGTCTGTATGTACACACTCACTTAATAAATACATGTATGCTTTAGTAGCACATCACCAAGATCTACCAGATCTACCAAGATCTGTACATACAGATTTGGGGTCATGACTGCTTGACACAGAAAAGCAAAACAAATTTCAGGGAAATAAAAATAAACTACACTTCTTATGGAGTTCCAACATTGAAGATAATAAAATCAGTAGAGAGGGGCCTGACTGTCCCCTGCCCTACTAGGTCTGTAAACATCCAGCCATTAATTTGCATGAATATAACAGGAGAAATTTAAGCCTGAACTCTACCCACAGACAGTATATTTTACTTTAGCCTTTTATCTGAATGAACAACACCTCACTCAATGCCTTTGTGATCCAGAAAGGGAAAAGATTAGGCAATTACAGGGAATTTCAAATTCATTGCTGTCTCTTTGTTTTGGAAAAAAAAGCATGAGTACTGCCTCTTTTCTGAATACTTTTCTTCAGTATAAAGGTTACTCTCAGCCAACTGGGACACTCCGACTCTCCCCACATTTTTGGGGACCAGCTGCAGCATGCAGAGTCTGTTACTGCTCACTGTCTCAAAAGCTCCCTACCTTATATCAGCATGCTAAAAAAAGAACATGGTTGAGAAAATTTGAATAATACATAAGTTGAAAGACATTGTCATCTGCTGAAAACTGCACAAACAGAAAACGGGGCTTCAGTAATTCATCAAATAAGCTGCTTGCCATGAATTATTCACTTACTTTTACTACTAAGGCTTCCATGTGCTTCAAGTCACACAAGTGTGATAGGGAGATAGCAACCTGGGAATCAGGGTTGTGAAGGTCTTGCCTGCTCTTATATTTTCCAAGAGAGGAAATGAAGTTAGAATAATTATATTTTTCTATTTTTATCTTTGCTATTAATCTCTTGGCTGGATTACTGAGGGATGCAGTATCTCTGCTTTGCCCTTTCAATGCCCATTTCCTTTATGTGTCTAAAGGAATTCTTCCTTTCTGTAAAGCTGTACTTTCCCCCTTTGTGAATAGTCTCTAATGATCAGAGAAGTCTAGAAGTGAGCTCAAGAGCCTATGGATCAGAAGACTCTTCTTCAGGATGGTACCCATATTCATGAAAGCAAGCAATCCAAAGAGAAAAAGCTTCAAGAGAAGTTTGATGATAATATTATAAAGAAGGAAGAAAAGAAGAGAGGAAATGAGAGCCACCTAAGGAACAGCATGAAATAACCATTAAGATGCAAACAGCTTAAATGTAGAATCCCTTCTTGAATTCTTTTTAAATGGAGCTGAAGTTCCAAAATATATCAAGATCATAGAGAAAAACTCAGTCATGTTATTCTGACAAAAGACACCACTGTGTTTTCCAGATCTACATACAGTCAAAAAAACATCATCTCTGAGAAAATAAAGGTCCTTCCTTAGTCCCTATAGGGCTGCAGAGGGCAGCCTGCATTCCTGAACAGATCTGCAGGTAAATACAGCGCCTTTAATGACTGACAACAGCCCAGGAACAGACTACTCCATTTAGAGAAGCATTAATTCCATTTGCTGGAGCTCTAGAAAACCAGCTCAGTGAAACACACAGTGAATGTCAATCCACCCTCACGGTTTGAAGACAAACTCACTAATACCCAATTGGATAATCCCAACTTGTGTCTTATAGTTGTACACTCTCAAGAAGTCTTTAAAGAAGTCCAAAAACTACATGGAAATGGATTCTGCCCTAAGCAGTTCACCATACATGAAGAATTTTGCTTTATACTTTGGGGAAGCTGTTGGATGTATTTTTCCAAATGGTATTTCTTGCCCTATTTTCCTTTTTCCAATCCTACATGCTACAGTATAACTTAAAACTAGCAAACATGCGTGCAGTATTTTTATTACTTAATATTTGTAAGTTTAATAGTAATGGGTGATGCCTATATTTAATATGTCAATGAGGCTGTAATATTCAAGTTAATTAGCTTTAATACATATTAGCTCCATTTGTGAACCTACAAAAACACTTCAACCAGAAAATACTCAAACCAAGATGAGTATTGATTCTGGTCCCTGAAAAATGCATGGACTGTGATAATTAAAAATTACACATGTCTAAAAAATATTTGCCAATACGGATCGGAAGAGAGATATCTGGAATCATATGATACACCAACTATGATGGACAAATATGACACCATTGGTGTACATGCTTAACTTCTTTGATACACATGCATTAAAGAGCAAGTCTATACACTAATATAGCAGGAAACTCTGAATTCTGTGTACTACACTCACATGCAATGAAAGGAGGAGTGCTTGGTTTAACTAAGCATGCACCAGCAGCTCAGGCTAGGATTTGCTTGGACTCATTTGTTTTGTCACCCGTTTTTTTGACAGCAGTTTTTATATTCATGATTTGCAGTTTATACTACTTTTTTTAGGCACACATACCTTCTACTGATACTCAGACTTGGAAAATAATAGTGCAAGAACCACTGTATCATTTTGTCCAGATGTACGTGCTTAAACTGAAAGCAGGGAACTAGCAAGGAGAGTGGCAGAATCAACTACAGTGGACTAATCTAATACCATTACAAAAAAGGACCATGTCTGAAAGGAGGGAAAAACAATGAAAGAATGTAAATATCTGATACCAGGCTTGATTTCAATTTGTACTTCAGCTATTTTCCTAAAGCCTGTCTCTTGATGAGTAGTCTAGCCCCGAAACACACTGGTTTGCAAACCCTCTGCACAAGCTGTGGAGTAACTCTTCTCTAACAGGGAGAACATCCTGGGCATTTCAGGAGTCACATATACACACTTGCACAGATATAGCGTGTAGGTATGTATGCCCATGTGCACATAAGTTCTGACTAGCAAAAGGTAATACAAATACATTAGCAAATTACAAGTGATAATTCACAATTAATAAGATTTTTATTTCTACCATTTTTGGTTTGTTAGAAAATGGTAATTGATGCCTATTGTGTTTACTACCCAGAACTGCTACAGAGAAGCTATTACAGCATCTAACAACATTTAAACTTAAGAGCATTAAATATCTTTCAAAGGTTCGAAATACATCAGCTAACACACACACCTATATACATATATATACACACACACACACATTTAAAAATACTGAGGTCAAAAATTAATGGCTTGTTTCAGACTGTAGAAACCCTGACTTTTAGTAAAATTTTGTGTGCCAAAACACACATCAGATACTTAGTGTTGCAGTTGACTAAGGCCTGTTGAGAGTAAAGGCTGTTACATCCTTCCTTGCCTACAAATTTTTTGAAATCTCTCTCATGATCTTCTTCCTTTTCAGAGTCCTTAATCCTTTCTCATTCTGTCCTTCCCTTGCATTTCTCAGAAAATTTTGCCAAGTGAACTGGTCAAAATACCAAAAATCTTTTCTAGTATCTGCTACCTAAATAAAAAACTACAGTGTTTAAAAACTTTAAATATTTCTAGACAGCAGACACCACAGTACTTCCTTTTTATCAGTAAAGAACATTACTGAGGACTGGAGATATTTTTATTTTTAATAGGGCTTAAGAAGAAAATTTTGGCATGACTTGACTGACAAGAGAAGACTCTGCACAGCATTGTCTAAAAGAAGGTTTAGAACTGACACAGGTGGCCTGATGCCATCCAAAATGAAGGTCATGAATTGCTGGTATAACAGGATTTTTTAAGCCTTGTGGTTCCTTGTCCAGACCTGGCAGCTAATGCCAGAGCCTGGCACATTTCCGGCACTGGTTTCAACAGGGGTGTCCCAAGTCATAGGAGGTTCGGCTGTTCTTAACACCACTAGTGAAAACATCTGTTCCAGAACAAAGACTCTGCTTCGAAGTATCCATACTCAAAAGATTTATTTTTTTTTTCCACAACAGTCTTACATTACTTATAGGAGTCAGAGTAAAAACATACCATTGAGAAAAACCTGACGGACTACTTGCTTGCTACAGGCTCACAGCCACTCAGTCTTGAGGGCAGTGCTGTGTGAAGGAATTCAGTTTGCTTTATATCATAAAAAGACTTGTAATAATGTCCTTTTCATTTCTCCTGACAGCCACTGTAAATATATCTCATTCACTTTCAAATGCCACTGCCCTCCAGTTGAGAAATGCTAGTCTGCATCTAGAAACACTTGCTGGCCACCGGATGGTGGGAACAGCCAGGTTCTGTATCCACCTTGTGGTGCTCAGGTCTGCTGCTCTGTCTTGCCATGACAAAGGTAGTGCCCATGACAGAGGATGCTGTCACTGCTGTGACAATCGGATTTTGGGCCATAGTTTGCATCATCAATCAAAAATATCATTTAACTGACAGGTTATCCATATGACCTAAGTACGAGATCACTGTTACTATTAACCTTTTCATAAGGATTATACGCGTTTATTTATACGCATATATACAAAAATATAAGTTTCTATATCCACCTATTTGTAAAAAACAAATGCTAGGAAGCAGTTAGCAAGCTGCCAGTCACTTAAATTGTCCTGCCATGCAGCCACGTCTGGTGTGTGGGGTTTAGGGATGTTTGGCAGTCAATGTGCTTACAGTCCATCTGCTCACAGCTATATCAACAGTGTGCCAGGTTTCTAACTGTATTCTTCAGCTACAGTGTTTATTGTTCAAGTAGATTGTTTTTCCACTATTCAATGCTGATTTGCAAACTCTGTCTCTTTTTAGCATTGTTTTAATGAAAATGAAAGGAAACACAAATGCGTAACAACCTTTCTCTCCCAGTACTGCAGTTCAGGGGAGGGCAGGGGGGAGCCCATTATTGTTGGTTACAGCTAATTTACTGAATAAGACTACGTTCTTCATCTAAATTTGAATATGTAAATAATCCAGTTAGAAACACATATCTCTCTGCTGTGTATTTAATTTCTACTTGCTATGCTATTCCCCATGCTGCTTTGCATCTCTCTAAGTCTTCAATTATTATCATTGAATCAGTCACACAGCGTACATCCCAACTGTCACATGGATCTGCATCAAAGTCACACAAATACTCTCATGCCTATAGTTCAACTTGATTGTTTCTATGGTTGTGACAGATATATTAGTGCTTTTCCTTAATTATATACCTTGCTATTGACCACTCTGTGATCCAGCCCCTACATTAAACTCTTTACAACAGGGCCTGCTGACATGAACATCAGGAACTAATATAGCAATCTTTTTTTTCCCCTGAGCTGAGAAAAACTGAAGGCTTAAAGAAAATGTACGATAAAAGTCAATGCAGCCACAGATAGCTATAGACACTGATTTAAAGGACACAACAATATGAGACCTATACTACTGTATGCAACATTTTGTGAGATAAGTGTTTTGATGAGCATGGTTCTGGTTTTAAGCCATTTGATCACCATATGAAACTTCCTGTGGATTTTGCTACATTTCACATGACCTTGTAACCTAATCCTACACTTGGCACAACAGTAACTGTTTTCTCTCAGACATCTTGCATGTTATGCAAAATGCAGTTCTTAAGCAAAAACATGTATCTTTTTGGAGAGTTAAAACAATTTCCTGCTTATGTCACAGAGGTTTATGTTGCTCCAAACCTAGCTAGCCCCATTATCTCATTGTTTGCCCAGCATGACTCAGAGGTCACATCAAGTAATCAGTCTAACTCTTACACAATAGCCAAGCTCTTAAGATCTCTTGCTACGTTCATCGCAGTGCACGACATCAGCATCCAAGTCATTCAGCATGTCAATCCAACACAATTATTTTACACCAGGTGCCATCAGCATCTATTCATTGTGGCACAGTACATTTTAGAAGAAAACCTTTCCTTAAGAAAAAGAATGGAAGCTCAGAGAAAGAGGGATCTCCACACTGTTTCACCTGCCACAGCTCACTAGGCAGTGTGGCACAGTCCCCTTCCTTCCTGAGAGGCCAATGCACTAACAAAACAGAGGACTGTGCTTCTGATCTTCATCCATGTACTTCTTCCCCCACTCTCCAGCATCTTTTGGGAGCAGGTGGTTAGTACCAGCTGCTGGTTGTTACAGCTCATTACAGCACCTATTTCTGCACCAAGACATGTCATTCAGAACAGCAGTGCAAAGAACAGGACCATAAGTGAAATACCGTCTCCTCCTCTATTGTGCAAACTGAATGCTGTGGAGATCCAAGACACTTCCATCTCTTCACCCCTCTGCAGTGATACCACCTTAGATTATACAGACAAACCAAGAAACCAGATGGATCTAACTTTATACCTGCTGAAGTCTGCACAGAGCCCTGAGAGAGCTTGGTCTGCCTGTCGAGGCACAGGCAGTAGGGAAAGGTATCATGAACGTAGAATCATGAAGTGAACAGGATGCACATGCACACCATTTACTTGTGAGCAGATCGAGTCCAGAACAGAGAACCTCACCAGAAATAGAGTATTTTAAAGGACAAGGTCTAGGGATAACAGTGGGGGTGGGGGAGAGGAGATCAACATCCATGATGGCAGACGTGAGAAAAGGAGAGAAACGTGTTGGACAAAACACCCAAAGTACTGCAGAAGTGCCCTGCAGAGCAGATAAGGCACTAAACGTATTGGAATGGCAGAGAGAAGCACTCAATGAGAACAACCTCTAATTCAGTAAAAGCAAAACATAAAGGAGGGATGGCCAGCATGTTAAAATCTTGATAAATAGCATCTTAAACTTCCTTTTTTCCCCAAAGCACGTCAGAGAGGACAATCCAGCAGGGAAGCTGCAGGCTGAAGCACAGGGACTGCTTAGCAATGCACACAATAGTGAGGGGCAGGAACACAGGGATCATCACATTCAATTGAAAAGGATAAGAAGAATTTGGAAAGACAGAAGTAATTAGTTAAACTGGAGTCTTGCCTGCTATAAAACCTTCAAGAGGTAGAATATCAGGTACAAAAGATTACATAGAAAGACTGGGAAGATTACATATTGAAGTTCTGAGAGCACAAAAAGAAAATGCACCACAGAGGAAGAAAGCAAAGCCACACAAGGGGCTAAGCTAAATAACAAGAAATTTCAAATCAATTAAGAACATGAGGTCAGCAAAAGAAACAGTATGACAGTTCTCTAAGAGGTAGGAACTATAATTTATTCATCAGAAGGGGAGAAAGGCAGTAATTCAAAGTGTGCTAGATCCAAGAATCTAAGTGTGAAGTTCAAAAACTACACATTCTGTCACAGGAACTTGAGAGAGACATAGCTCACAGGTCAAAACATTAAAATGGGGCAAATTACTTGGAGAAGATCTACTAGAACATCACTGTTTTTAACCAAAACCACAGCTGTAACACAAAGATGTGAAGCAAGTGATGATGGGGACAAGATTTAAGTAAAAGTTGTAAATAAAGTTTTAAGTTCCTAATGGGAAAAAAAGAGAAAAATAAAAAAATAAACAATGCACAAGTTAAGTAGAGCAATAAAGTTCACTGGTCAACAGGAAGCATTTTGCATTATTAAAAGAATTAAGTAAAATAAAAAAAAAAAGACAGCAAAATGCCAAATCTCTGGTATAAAGAATATATGGTGAAATTAAAGTTTCCACCAAGTACTTCAGTGTTATAGGAATAGTGAAGAGACACATGCAATGGCACAACATTTAAAATAATAACCAGTCAAAGTCAGGACGGTGAAGTGGCCTGAAAATCCAGTAATGGCATCTCTCTGGTATGCTGAGAGTTGGATCCCTCCAGTAATCCTAAACTGACATGACCAGATATCTGCAGAAAAAGATCTGGATCCTGGTATGGAATTATGGACTCAGGTCCCTGTGGCTTGATCCATACTTCAATAACATATTTATTAATGTCCCATCTGCCAAAGGAATCCTTTTCCCAGCTTTCCTCTATTTTTAGCAAATAAAGCATGTAACACCCCCCATGCTTTCATGCCTAAGAATAGGAAAAAAATCTGGAAAGGGTTCTTACAGACAAACTAAGTGGCATAATGATTCTATGAGCTCTTTCTCATTAAAAAAACCCCTTTTTGCCTAGCTCCTCAGGAAAACTCAAGTGTCTTTCAAGCAACAGAAATCCAAATAATAATAATAAATACATTTTTTCCTCACAAATTTATATTCACAACTTAAAAAGATAATATTATTGAAGACCTCATGGGATATATTCACAGAGTCACACCCATAAAGAGACCTATCACCTTCCTGATTTAGAAGCCAACTGATTTTGCGTAGGATAAAATAAATAAAGACTTAGAAATAAAATGGAGAATCATTAAATTAGTTTTAGCTTTCCCTTTTAGCAGCTAAGGGAAATTCTGATCAATACAGTGAACATCCAGCTTCCTAAACATAAAGCACATTTCATACAAAGCTGAACATTTTTCTCCTTGTCACACAGAATTATCTTAATTATTGTTTCAAGGAACAGCTTTACATAGAATCATCTAGGAGACCAAAATGCTGCTCAGAAACTCATCACTGGAATAATTTATGATTTTTTCTTCCTAACATCTTGGGCTTGTTTGATATGCTTGCCATTTCTCTCTGACAGGGAGGTCGATTAAATCACATTTATATTGTAAACGTATGCATTGCTTTTTACCCTAGGCGGTGGATGAAGAGATACAGAGCCCCATGGGAAAAGCAAGCCAATCCACTTTCATATTGCAAACTTCTGCTGTTTGGAAGAAATGAATGGTTGCCAGGGAGAGCTGGGAATTACTCGAGGATGCAAAATGTTATTTTAGAATCCTTTTGAGAAAGGTTTTTCTCTCCCCCACCTCACCATTTTCACATCTTCTGCTAATGCAGCTCACATCAGTTTCTATGAAAACACTGAAGGAATGCACTTCACCAGCATTCTTCAGAGGATCTGTATAAATCAGGCTTTAACTCTGCCTGCATAAAGCAGGCCATTTCTTTACTTTCAAAGGGAGAAGGGAGAAAGGATTTGTAACATTTTCCAAAGCATTATGTCTGCCAAAGATCATTCGAGATGAGGAAGGTCACCACATGTTTTTGAACTAAAAGAAAGTGCTAAAAATGGGGAGGGTAAAGGTCATTGCTTAGGGCCATGGAAAAATGAGGCTGCAGTATCATTAACCTAACAGAATTAATTAGGAAACATTCAGCATTTATAAATTATGCAAAGCACTCCATTTATACTTTTTCAGATTTTTACCGTAACACAGATAATTAGGAAACATTTACAGCAACAGTACAACCTAATAAAGCAACCCTTTCATATTAGGATACCTTCCCACTAATACTTGCATACCTGCAATAGTGAGAAGTAGGTATTATTACCTGAAAAAGCTTGATGGAAATAATTTCATCTGTGACCGAAGACCAACATGATCATGTTGGTATTTCCCCTTCACTTGAGGCAATAGCAAAAGTCAATCAACTCAACTAAGTAAATAACTGACTCTTTGTAGTTCTAAGGGCTTCTTGCTAGTTTAATTATAACAGAAAATTAGCTTGTGTGATTTAACCTTAAGAATATAAAACTTGCCATTCAGGGATTATGTGAACTTTGAGTCAAATCCTACAGTGGAGTCCATTCCCACTTAGTACCCCTGAAAAACTGGAGAGATTTGACATTTCAGTGTTAAATTTAACAGCATGAAGTATTCTGAAATATCATCTTGGTTCTCTGATTAGTTTTTACAGGACTTACATTGAATAAGTATTTTAACAAAAAATCCTGAAATTAAGAATGCTCAGCAAAGAAATACGTTTTTTGCAGATACAAAAATATTCAAGTTATTTATCTCCATACATCCTGTATTTGTTTTTGAAACACTGTTTATTAAGCTAATCAGATCATTTTCCTCCTCCCATCAGGGAGAAGGAGACAGAGAACAAAATATAAAACATGGTGAAAAAAGAATAGGGGCTGAAATCAGTCTGAGGAGGGATGGGTTAGGGGTGGAATTGGATAAGAGGAAAGGTGAGGTAAGGATAAAAGTCTCATGGAAGTCTAAAGTTATAAGAATTCAACCACCTCTAGTATTTCAAGAGGTTAAGGAGATAAGCAAATACACTCCTGTCTTCAGACCTTCTACTTGTAATGCTCTGAAGAGTGACTTACAGTGAGACTCAAAGAAGTCAGTGGAAAGATTCCCTGCACTCATATTCAGATATTCTGTATGAAATACATCCTGATTTGGATATAAGATTTTGATGACTATGCAAAAGACTTAACATACAATCATAGAAATTCAGCTTGTGAGCTGGGGGAGATAAAGACCAAAAATGAATTTTGGCACACTACATCTTTCAGAAAAAGTGCAGAATATAACTCTGCGTGTTTTCTTGTATATCATCCATCATTTTTCCTCCCATGAACTGCACAGTCAAAATATACACCATATGACTAGAACATCCATGTACAAGAGTGATATTTTTTCTCTTCACCGAAAGTTAAGTTTTCACAAAAATAATTGGAAAACTCCTATGTTTCTGCTATTGACATAATTCCAATACTGACCAGCTCTACAGAAAAATAACTCTTTAAACGTTTTTTATAATACCACTGTAAAAATCTTCTGCCATGAATCAGATCTAAATAAACAGAGCTTTTCTCCATCACCCATGTTTATCCAGTTATAACAAAGGCCTCACATTCCAGTGTTCCAGTCACAAAGCAGCGGATCAGCCTCTCAGCCAGGTACACTGCATTCCATGATTCATGGGGGAGTTTGCTCAAGTGGTGTGCATGAAAACCAGCCAACATTGAATGATATATAAAGAGTTTTAACCCAAATATTAACATTTTCCTTACTAGAATTATCAACTCTCTAATATTTATTTTGTTTTGTGTTTATTGTCTTAATTCTATTTATACAAAGTACTCCCAGTGTATGAGTCTCTTGCTGTTCATACCTAATAGTTTTGTTCATCATTTTACATGGTTTAGTGCTACTTTACCATAAATGACAGGAAAGCAAGAAATTATACTACATCATGAAAAATTGTTAAAAATACACCACAAACAAAACCTACAACAGTATAATTCAGTGTAGTCTGATACTTTTAGTGACATTAGTCCAAAGCAGAAAACAAGAGATTGTATCTTTGGTTCTGCCACTCACCTGCTATGTAACCATGGGAAAATAGTGATTGCTGCCTACTTCCATTTCTCCTTTTCTTCACTTCCTCTTAGGCGCATTAGGCAAAAATTATTAATTTTCCTGGAGGGTAATAGGGACAAACATAATCCTAAAATTCTACCAAAAGACAACATAGGCCTTGAAAGATAAATCACGTTTCGTGGCACTATTTCTATGCTTTTGATTACCTGACTGGAAGATTACCTGGTGAGTCAAGAGAACATTGCACAGACAGCTATACTGGACTTCAGGATGTGCAGTAATAGATCTCTGGTACATAGATCCATACTTACTGCAGCTATGGTTTAAAAGACAGCCAAGATATTGAAACAAAACAGAGAACAAAAAAGCAGCTGTGAGAAGTGTTTCATTACTTCCATTTACACTAAAGAAAGACACCTTCCACCATTGGTATTGGATGCCAGAAAGAAGTGTTCCTGCTTTTCATAAACAGAGAATTCCAGTAGAGCTGCCAGAGTTGCTGAGTGAACTTATAGAGCTTCATTACCTTCACTATCATAAAGGCTGAACGTACAAATTTACCCAGACTTTTCCATAAACTGCAAGGAGGTGAAAAAACAAAATAATGCTGCAGCTTTTCAGATGGCACACCTTGAAAGCTCAGCTCTAACAGCCACATCTGTGGCTGCAGCCACTCAGCAGAGCCCTACCTACAGATTTGTCAGCTGCTCTCAGATCACCCAAGGGCACTGCTGTGGCTACAGCAGAAATGCTTTGTGTGAATAAATCTGATCTCTCACTACATCCAAATCCCATCCATGTTTTAGTCCTGATATTATGATGATGACTAGGTCTTCTGTTTGTTCTTCTCTTGTCTCATATTCCTTTAAGAGGAAGGCTGAGGAAGTTCTCCTTGAATAGTTAACTTTAACTTGAACAACCTACGACTGTCCCAGGCTTACAGAGACACATAATCCAAACCTCCCATCCCATAGATATTCAGTAATAGAGAAATTCCCTCAACAGCTGTTTCATAATATTTAGAGGAATTCTGAAGTAGAACAGAAATTTTCTCAAATCTTCCAACAACATCAGTGGTCTTCAAATAATCTTCTCTAAATCTGCATGAGTTCTGTGGCCAGGACCTGAGTCTCATGAACCTAAGCCCATTACCCTAACCATCGTCATCTTGAGTAAATATCTTTTTGTAATAATGCAAATTGATCAAATTTTTTCAACCTCAAAAAGCTGAAGACTCAAAACAGTCTTTAAGTAACCCCCCCTTCATTCAAGAGTTCACCGAGTAATTATATTTCTCTTGAATTCGAAATATAAGTACAACTATATGAATGAGAAACATTTGCCCACATAAATAAAAGCTGCTTTGCCTGGTCCCTCATTAGTACAACCTGTCCTTTGTTTTCAGCTTCTGGGTGAGAGGAACAGATATACACTGGATTCATTAAAGCCCTCGTTATGACTCTCACCACATGAACAAGATACCCTAATTGTAAGACAGATGAGAAAGACAGCAGCATCCTGTAGTACCGTGACCTTTCCAACACTTCATATTTTGACTTGCTGACCATTCCATCTGCTTGTTGCACACTGCAGGGAAGGATGGGATAGTCATGCATGGCAGCAACTGGGAGGAAAGTTAACCCATTACAGTAAACCAGTGTCATCTCACTACAAGTTTTAGTTCGGTCCTGTCTCAACTCCTGCTCAACTGCCAGGGCTTACCCTGCATTTCTGTTAACAGTGGCAATACACATTTTTTTTGTATCTCTGAGATCACATTCACTGATCAAGCTTCTTTTGTGAAAAAGCAGTGATGGATTACTATTCTGGGCAACCCTTTGCAAAAAGTGACAAATCACTTTTAATTCCTTGGATATTCATTATCATAACACTAATCCATCAGGCATTAAGGAAGGAATAATATCCAGGCTTGTATTCTTTCCTTTGCAATTTAGTACAAGTTTTGAATAGCTTTTGAGATCTTATTATCAGAGATCCCCAGGTACTTTCATATCACATAAAATACTCAAAAATATTACAGTGTCACTAATGTCTCAGCATTTTCATAACTTGACTTGAATATTACAGCGTGAAGGTCTTCAGATAAGACTTGGCCTTTCCAACAGCAGTGGCACTTCATATCATTACTCCCCATCGACTCTAGAAACTGTCAAAATTGCTTGGTGAGCACAAATGTTTGCAAAACTGAAGAAAATAAAAGCCTGAAGCAATTGATAGACCACACCAAGGAAAATGGGACAGACTGAATCTCTCTCTCCAAGTAGACCTGTAGACCTTAATAGCACCTTCCAGACCTAAAGGTGGCCTAGAAAAAAGCCAGAGAGGGACTTTTGAAAAAGGCACATCAAATAAGAGGAAATGGCTTTAAACTGAAAGAGGCCAAGTTTAGATCAAGTACTAGAAAGAAACACTTCACCATGTGGGTTGTGGGGCACAGGGAGAGGTTGCCCCAAAAAGTTGTGAATGTCCTATTCCTGAGAGTATTCAAGGGCAGCTTGGATGAAGAACTTCCTGGTTGGGTGGAAGGTGTCCCTTCCATTTGAAGCCATTCTACAATTCTCTGTAGGAAGCTGTAATTTTAAGGCACAAGTTGTGACAAACACTGCTCCAACGATGACCAGAAATATATCTATTAAATATGTGCATATCTTTAAATAAAACTTCAATTTATTTTAAGATTATGAATGAAGAAATATGGTAAAGTATTACAGATCCAATATTTATATCCATGTCTCCTTCCTCTAAAGACTGACTGAGCCATGGAAGCAATATGAGAAGGGTAAACCTCCCCTAGATGTGGCCAAGAGTCATGACCAGGAAGGAGGTGGGTTACAGAATTGTAGAAACAGTTTTGAGGCAACAGTCCAGACTAGAAGAAGGAAAAAGAAATACAGCAGAGAAGAAAGCAATCAGATATTTAATAATCTAAAGAGCAACAAAGGGAATAAAATTTTATACAAAATCAAAGAGGCAGTCAGTGAAGGGCTGAAAGAATGAGAAGTAGTTGGTTACAACAGCACAGACATTACTCTGAGAAACAGAAAGGGAAGCAGAGCTTCAGGAAAGCAATTGAATTTGAGATACTGAATTTGAGATAGCAGTGGTCCAACAGAACATATTCAATATATCGTCAAAACACAAAACTGCTAAAGTGATACTGGGAGGTCTAGAGGACTGTGAAAATATATAAAGCAGGGAATATCAAAGTTAAAATGCTACCTTTCCAAGACTACATCTAAGAGTACACATATCCACACAGGAAATCTGATGGAAATTTGATTGTCAAAATTAACCAACAAAAACCCAAAGTAAAATCCAACAACAGCAGAAACACAGCCCCACAAATGGGCAACAGCCTGGCATTTTGGCTTCTTAAAGTTTAATAAAGCTACACCTTTCTAATTGCTCTTTGCCTAACTACTATTCAGTATGTAAATAATCCCAGTCATGAGGAATTAATAATTCATAAATCATGAAGTTAAAATTAATTTTCCCATGTCTGACTTTCTTTAAAAAAAATACATAATACACAGTGGAAATGAAAATGGCTCAAGCTGTTTTACACTGGCTAAATGTATTCATGTTTTCTATAGAGCACTCTTTCTCTTTGTATGAGAACTGTTAAGTCTTATTAATATTATTATTTAATAAGATTAGTAAAAATTAAATTCCACCATTTAAAAACGCAAGAAACATGTTTCCCTTTGTTTACAGGTAATTAGGTAATTTTAAAGCAGCACACAGAGAAAGAAATTAATTAATGGGGGAGGAGGGGATATGATGACTAGAGAGAAGCTGATTGGTACTTCATGAGAACTAAGGCCCACTGCTATTTCATGTATTCCAGATACATAGCAGTATCTAAAGTACAGAGAATTTGAAATGCACAGAATTTTGCAATGCATTAACTAGCATTCCTGTGAAATAAACCATTTAAATCCTGTATTACAAATGAGGAAATGGACAGATTGTAAGATTTTCACAGAGGCTTTTCAGGTACATTTATAAAACACAGCATTGTGAGTCAGTGATGTATCCAGCACTGGAGTGCAGAAACTCCCAGCACTGAAACAAGATGCAGTGTAGCATCTGCAATTATCTAAGGGATTTGTTCTCATGTCGCACATTTTGTTTCTCTAAAAAGCCTTTGATATGCGACCAGTGTTGGACTATGTGACTCACTGATGCTTAACATGTAGCAAGTTAAACTGCTGAGGGTCTCATGCTGGTTTCCCCTAACTCACAGAAGGAATTCAACATGAGACTTTGTGCTTAACCACAGTCTGCAAAAGGAGCATCCAAATTACCCAAATCAGCTACTCCAACACATGCTAAGAAATACATATGCCGAGGGCTGCAGGACAAATTGACAGAACCAATCACAAGCAGAACACAGTTCTGCAGAAAGGATTTTGGCAAATACATTAAACACGTGAAAAAGTCACTGAGCTGAAAAAATTGAGAAAAACAAGAAACACTATTACACCATTCTGAGATGAAGGACTAAAATAATTCATTAGTAATAGACCAGCCATTTATGTACTCATGACTCAGACTACATGAAGATTCCTTCAACTCTTTAAACTCCAATTTCAGAGAAGCATTTAACCATGTACTTAACACTAAGTGCACACAGATGTCAATGTACACTTAAAGGTGATAGCAAATTGAATACTACAGCATTTGAACAGGGTGACCAGGCTGGTCCTGCTCTCTCTATTGCAGCTTTGTAGATGAGGAGGGCAGGGCCTGCAGCTGAGTGCAAACCCTTCCCATTTCTCAACTATAATTTTGCTATAGTGTGCCAGAAGAGTCCTTTCATTAATATGCTTTGTGGGTCAAAATACAAACAAAAATTCTCAAGTTGTCCATCACCTGAGTCCTTAAAGGAAAATTCCTTTCATTCACTGCAAGAGGCTCTGAGGTAGAAAAAGACCTTCTTCACCTGTCAGCAATATGGGGCACACTTGATTACTGAGTAATGCTTTGATTCTGGTGTGTATGACCAGCAACTCCTGATCACTTAAAGGTAACTCCTGAACCTTCAATCATCACACTGGTTTGTGGGTTGCAGGTTTTGGCTTGGGTTTTTTGGTTTTGATTCTTGGTTTGGTTTTTATTGGGTTTGGGGGGGGGTGGTTTTTTGCTTCTTTTTTAATCCTTTTGGTTTGGTGTGGGGGAAGTAACCACAAGGAAACAGAAAAATACCCCAGGACTTAAGCCTGGCATTATTCTCTCCTTATTTAAACACAAGCAGGCATTTATTAAGTTGGTCTTGAAATTGAATTTCTGCAGTTAACCAACATTTAAGTCTGGTACTATCATATTTGAGCAAGATACCAATATTCCCACTAAAAATTCTATTTCAAGTACAGTGTGAGAAGGGTGATCAGTTATGTGAAAGTACACCCCTACAGAACACCCAGATGTGGTCAAATTGAACATAAAACTAATGATTGTAACTCATTAGGTTGTCAGTGAAAGTCTGTGATAGCAATAGATTGGAGTACAAAGCCACATGGCTGCCCAAATTATGTGAGAGACATCAGAGTGTGGAGCATAAGCCACATAACTGGATAATATTCAAATATATATCCTTGTTTCAGTCTTACCGAAGAGCTAGGTGAAGCAAAAAATTCTTAAGAAATAAAATGGATGTGCATCATATCTTGATACTGTGTGTCACACAGTGCCTTCCATGTAACACTTCCCTGTTTACCGCTGCTAATGTGCCATTCCTGCTAGATCATCCTCAGTCAAGAAAATAAATGTCAGGTTTTTCTTGGAAGACCTCTACATTCTTGTTTTGAAATACCAACCAATTGGTCATCCTGATTTAAAGAAATACCAGTATAGTCACATTATCTTGAAAACTCATTTTTAGTCTTTATACCTCTACTACCTTAACTCAACTCTATTAATTACACTGTTTTTCTCAGTAAGAACTTCACTGTTACAAAATCATAAATGTAATTTTAAAAATTAGTCAAATAGTACAGGATTACAAACCAAATTTCAGCTATGGTAGAAACACAGCAGATTTGCAGCATTTTTTTAAAAAAGGATTTTGCTGTATCAGTACCATAAACATAACAGTGCCTGTAAGAATAAAAAAAACCCCAACAATTATAAAAAAAATCAGAAGCGTCTATAACACTGTGTATAATTTGTAAGACAGTATTTGCTAGCTCCCTAATCCAGAAGGCATTTTTGGAATTCTGATAAGATATTTCAGCTTAGGCATGACCACCTTCTTTTCTAAGACAACCAAGAGAGTGCTCTCTCTGCTTAACACCTGCACTGCTGATAGACTGCTCACCCATCTCCCGGCGCCATAGGTGCCAAGAGGGACTACGTTCAAATGAAGCAGTATCTGAGGATTCATACCACAGCTATTATTTCCTAGGTGTACCTGGTGGAAGTCTATCAGCATTAGAAAAGTTAATTAGTCAACTGAGAGCTGGAATCTCACCAGGCTAATTTTTGCTGTCAGGGATAATGATAGATTTTTCAAGCCTTAAACCAACAATTGGTGCAAAAGATCAACTCACTAATGATTGTCAATTAGTCGTGTGACTGTTGACTTCATTTTTCTGCCTTTGAAAAACATGTCATACTCATTCAACAACAGCCCACGCCACCTGTATTTTGCAGCTGTGAAAATACAGATATTCCAAATGAATCCCCAGAGATGCCAGAGCCAAATGTTTTTCAGTAAACAGTAAAAGCCTTATCATTGTAGTGTTATTAACTATGTTAATTTGTCTAGCAAAGCACAGTGCAGCATTCATAACTGCAGAAAAACACAAACATTTCTGACAATAAACTAAGTCATTCTTTGTATTTGCTTATAGATATCTTCCCACAAGGACTGAAACCAAGATTTCAGTTAGAAAACTGAAGGTCCCCTCCCAGAGAACTGTCATCTTCAACAGACAAGACTACATCAAGATAGAGAGTTTTTTTGAACTATCTGGAGAATATGACTTTCCTAGAGAACCTGTTAATTACTTTGAAAAGAAGATCATTTTAAGCAGGCTGCTAAAATAAGATCCCTGTGATTTCATTCAGAGAATGAAAATTGATAAAACATGTCACTGTGTTATAGATGGAAAAACAAAGGCCTTGGGAAGCTGAGCAACCACTTAAGTTCCCCTTATATATCAGTGGTGCTGAAAGGAACTAAGTTGTAACACTACTTCATTTACCATTAAAATCTAAGTCATTTAGATAGATATGAAAGTGGTTTAGGGCTCAGTTGAACAGTTCAATAAGAAGTTCCATTATCATTCAAGTGTTAGGAGCTTGTTGAAAAAAATTTTTAAATTATGCCAACCAATAACAATAAAATGTTACTCAGATGTTGGAAAATGGTGTACTTTTAGCTAAATTAATAATTGCAAATATGCCAGATTTCTCATGAAACTCCATCTAAGTTTTAAGGTCAAAACCTAAGCATGTCATACTATAAAAAGCCTTGCTTGTAGAGCCACACCAGTCTCAGTCTGTGCTCCTTCTCCTAAAGGGTTCCTTTAGGCTACTACTTGCCACTGTCCTTCCTACATCTCATAATTGTTTTTTGTCAACACTTCTCTCTTCTCCTCTCCTTATGGGTTCATCTGTTCTTTCTACCAGTGGTCTTGAACTTTTTCCCTGTATTTTAAGCCCCTGCTCCAGAGCAAGCAAGTACTAAAGATTCAGTGAATTAGAATTAAGGAGTGCCTGATATCATTCTGAGTAAAAGCTATAATTTAGAATTTAGAGGAGAAAAAGGTACTCATCTCAATACATAAAACCTGGCATGAGAAAACTCCCTCTGAGAAGCTGTGGACACTCTATGCAATGCATAACAACATCTAGAAAAAAGAAGAAATAATCTTAAAACATAATGCTTGATTTTACATTTACTGATAACTACTAAGATTCATTCAGTATGTAAACCTAGACAGACAAAACTCATCAGGATATATCATTTCCAAATTATAAGATTTGGAGCTTGGTATTTGATGAGCAGTTTTTGAGCCTCACCAAATTGCAAGTTTCCCATCAAAAAGGGTTAGGCCTATTTACTTATTTAGTAACAGCAGCTGAAGAGATGGTGCAATTTCCTGATTCTGACAGCTGGCACATAGAAAAAAACAACAAAACCCATGACAGATCTAATAAAAATCTCAAGAAGTGATACTGCCCCCTCTTACAAAAAGGCTATGAAGGCCAACCCTCCAAAGATGTTGAAAAGATACTGCTCAATCAGATTGGGAGCTATGATTATTCAGCAATAACAAAAAAACCCCACAAAATAAAAAAAAACCCAAAACACAAAATACCCAGATCCCATCACATATCGTGGTCTAGTAATTAATGTACTCTATTTCCGTATGAATCATCACAAGAAAAGCTGATGCTAAAGCTACTTTTCAAGTATAATTTTCCCAATTTCCCACATGGAAAAACAATTTTCAGTAATCTTAAAAATAGTATTTGGAATTCACAGGCTGGAGTGCAACTTTTTCTAATTCAGTTCCTGACTTGAGAGCAATGAATGACAGGGAGAATCTTCTACCTGGCACTGAATTCTGTTCACCAGAATTCCCATGTTGATTTTTTCCACCAATTTTCTTCTTTATTATTTATTTTTTTGGAAAGCACACTCCTGGGAGTAAAGACTGCATTCTGATTTATATCCACAGGGAAAAAACTTAATTCTATCTTAACTGGGGATTTCCATCCTTCTTGAGGACTGAAATTAAGTAACCTCATTTGTATCTTTAAAAGCAGGCAAACGCAGTAAGCTGACCAGTAAATGCAGCAGTGCCAGTTCAATTTCTAACTTCTATATGTATATTTCAGGAATGGGGCATGCTGTAATGAAGCTTTTTTTAATATTTTTTTACATTAAATCTGGATCTAGGCTAGACAACACATCATATAGGAAGGGAAAAAAGAAAACTTCATGCCACTGGAATTCTGTCTCAGTGGGGGCCGAGAGCTTGACTGTTCTTTGGTTATTGCTATGCTGAGTGCTAAGATGGCTGTTAAATATTTTATCAGCCAAGACTAAAACCAAGAAATGTGCTGAAAACAAGAGTTGAATGATCTCTGTTTTGAGTCTCACATTGTGTATATACACAAGCAGATTTTCTTTCCTGTTTTTTCCCCACTCTGCTTTTTCTATTTTCATTTCTCTCAAATACCTCCCCCCAAAGCAGCTACTCTGAGGGTTTTCTTTTCCACAGCAGCAGCTGTGGCACAGTGCACGTTATCAGGGCTGACAGTTAACCGAAGTAAACATAAGGACACAGCAGCATTAGGGTTGTCAGTCTGAAAATAGAATTTCGTTGTAATTCTCTGCGTGAGGTCTCAGAACAGCCGATGGCTGAATTAAGAACAGTGCTTTTGCAGATTTTTATGGGGCTAATGCATGTGACTATCCTCCCTCCCTCTGTCACACTAGAGGCTTGGATGATGGAAAATCGTGCAATTATCTGTGTGTGTATGTATGCATGCACAGCAAAATATTTCCATTCTCAGGTTCTAGGTTTTCCTTTCTTCTGTCAGTTCTTTTCAGTGACTCCCTAACATCAAACACTCTCTTTTAGTTGTAGTGAATGGGCACAACAACTAATCAATCCTCCTTTACCACCTCGCAGCCCACTTCCCCTTTCCCTCCCCTGCACACACCAGAAAGCCCCTCTTAAAATCCCTGTTCTGCTGCAAACACTAACTCCCAGATATGAATTTGTCTTTGCTTTCCATTGTGTGGTTTGCACTGTCACCTGCTAATAAGATTTTTTACCATCTGCAACATTGAGCTCTTCCTGTGGTTTCTCTCTGCCATTTCTAAGAATTTGACAAATAAATCATATTTAATCGGCAGATCAAATGAGAAAAACACGGGCCCCGCATGCCGGCTCAGTCTTTGTTTCAGGGAGTTTAAATGACAGATGCGTGTCTCGTAACACACATCAGCGGAATCAGCGAGAGCCCCGGTCCAGGTTTGAGCACAGAGGACGGGGGCGGGGGGGCATCAGCAGCTGGGACTACCCTGGAAGCAGAGCGGTTTGACTCTCAGAGAGCCCGTCTGACACGAGAATCCCCGCAGAGCCCGGACTGCGCCTGGAAAGGGTCCATCTTTGTTTCATAAGGTGGAGCCATTTCCTTAAAAGTAGATGGGTTTCGATAAGCGAAGGAGGAGAACGCAGTGAGCGCCGCGCTTGGCTGGGTGGTCCGTGCATTTATCAGAAGCCCTGGGCTGGGAAAATGTCTGCGGTGGGGCCATGTTATGGTTCCCGGGAAATCAGAAGGTATCGATCGTCTCCAGCGAGCCGCTCCCCCCGGTCGCCGCATCCCGCGCGGCGGCGGCGCAGCTGCCGCCGACGGAGCGCTGGGAACGGCCCCCGCCTCTGAGCCCATTAGTCACCAGATGTCACCTTCTGCTGCCAGCGCCTCCAACAGCCCGGCACACAATGTCCCGAGCATGCTGAACATGTGAGCGGCGGCTCCCGCAGCAGGGCGGACAGCTCCGGGGCCAGCCCGGCCCGACCCTGAGCCATGTTTACAGTGACACCTACAGCCCGCGGGCACCGCCGCGCCTGCGGCACCGCGGGGGGGTGCCTTTCTTCTCCCTCCGCCCGGGCTGTGCGGGGGTTTTAATTTATTTTAAAGACACACCTCTTCTGAAGATGTAATTGATTTTATTCACCGGAGGAAATACCAGCTTCTCTATCGATTTCTACATTTGCTGAATTTATTTTGTTTTCTCCTCTGTGTGATACCATAAAATGTTATTAAAAAGATGGTGTACCTCAAACCGAAAATTATTTGTTTTCCCCTAGAAAGACTAATTTTTAAAAACTACCATATTTTAAACATGTCCGCTCAATGGCAGGGAAAGAGATTATTTAGCATCCACAGCCATTACCCGGTGCTCGTTAGCAAGTTGTTTATGGGGCTGCAGAGCGCAGGGCAGAGGCTTCTCTGCACCTTCCCTGCATTCACCATTCCTTTTACAGCCTCACCAGCCCCCCCAGCATTTCACTGGGAAAGACCAAGCATGTATTAGAATAAGATTTTCGGATGTATTTAAACAGTAAACAAAATCCCAATAGAGAAACATCTATGAAAACTAACAGGGCTATAAAAAAAAACCAAACCAAACACATTAATAAGACTGTTGAATTAAGTGGGGGACTGTGTACCTGGGGTTGTGTGTGTTATACTCCATAATCAAAAACTGATTAGAAATTTGCTCACAGTACAACAGTAGTGTCACTATACTTAAGCAATTGTTCAAGTATTTCTAAGGTGAGTCCAACAATCAAGAAACCCAAACAAAATAGATGTCAATTGAAATCTTTAGGTGCTTCTGGTTAGACCAAGCAGAAACAAATCATTCTACCAACTAACACGCATACTGAAGATGAAACGTGGAGAACATTTAAGGTAAAATCTACCAGAGAGGTGTGAGACCTACAGAATTTTCAAGCCAGCCAAAAATGTAATTTAAGCACATGCTTAACATGATGTGACACTCCATAAAGCTAATTTTTTTCAAAAATGTAAGAAAAAATTTTTAATTTCTTATATTGTGTACCCTGACACTGAACCAGACAGATGCATTTTTTACAGATTTTCTGTAAGGTACTTTCCCCTCCTTTCTTTACACATGGGGATTGTGGTAGTCATCTTCTTTTAACCTGATAAAAAATTTCACATTTAATTATTATCTCACAAAAAATAAAGGATATTTGGGCACTGTATTGAATGGGGCTAATAATCCACTCGTACACTTTAAACAAAATATAGGGAATTAAGCAAAAATGTGTTCTGCAGTAAAATAAAATAGTATTTTGTATCAAACACAAAAATAACTTATGATACCTTTTAGTAATGCCATTTTTAAAAAATATTAGTTTTTCAAAATGTCTTTCTTACATTTCAACTATATGTATACATAAAAACAAATACACTTCATCTGTGGGATATTTCACAATGAGGTCTAAATAATAGGTTTTAGATTTGGATATCCTGTGAGATTGCTGCTGCTTCTGCATGTATTGCGGCAACTAAGATCAGATACCTTGTGGCACTGAGACAGAACCCTATTTCCCATGTATCACTTTAAAAATTGGGCTGTTCTAATTAATTTCCTTTAACTCTCCTACCTCATAATCTGATCTGCATGCAGCAGGGGGTTTAAGTATAGAATATTTGTTTCCTTTTTTGGGGGAGAGGTTTAGCATCCACACCATAACAGAAATGAACTGGTAAATTTAAATTTATACATGACATTCTAACACAGGTGCAAGAGTATTCAGGTCACACAGGTCAGGAGGCTCTTGATGTTTGTTTCCTGTGCATGTTTATCCCATACCAGAGCAATACTGGGGCATCCCTTTTGTCTGCTCAGCCTGAGGCTGGATGCTGTTTAATGTCATCCACAGTGAAACACCTGAATTACTGGAATCTTTCTGAAATATACCTTAGTATTTTCAAAATTCCAAGAAGTTCAAGATTTGTTTCTAAAAACAGCCATTAGCACAAATGTTCATGAACACAGAACCTTAACCACCACCTACTGGTGCAGGGCACGCACACAACCAACATATTTAATACTATGTTGAACTCAAAAGTTATTAATTCAAACAGTCCAAAGTATTTATAAAATACTTTCAAACCATTAAGAACTGCCATTTGTAAGACTTTGGAATCTGCAAGTGCTTCATGTAAAAAGCTGTTATGCTTCTATTATCAACACGCCTCAGGACTTAATAAAGCAGACATTTCAAAACAGCATGCTGAAATTTGGCATTTTCATTTAGTGCTTACATGTTATTGAACAGAGGGCAATGTAAGGAAGAAAAGGAGAAAAATCTAGCAGGAAGGTCATTTTCAAAATTAAGAATCTGTATTGTTGATGTTGCTGGTCAAAAGGTGCCCCAAACCATGTAAAATTGATTTTGTTTTTAAGACTAATGATCAAAATCTAGGGCACAGGCTCTGAATTAATGATCAGTTGGGTGGAGCTGATTGTATTAACCTCAGGTGCTCATTAATCCCTACAATTACTTCCATCAAGGTCATTAATGCTATTAAAAGCTAAATATTTACCATATGATTATGGGGTTTTGCCTTATGACTTTCAGCAGAAACGCTTTGATTTTAGTTGTGTAGCTTGTTTGGGTCGCAGTAATGTGTCCAGAAGTTGAAAGAACTCACAAAAATTGTTGCCACATTTTCTTACCTTGTTGTGATACGAATTAATTTTAGGGACTGGGTCCTGATATACCTAAATATAGACAAAATGTGCACTTATAGTCAGTACCTGTTATTTTCACCGACATGCACAGGTAGCAGAGCTGGCAAGGACTCACTCAAAGCCATTCTCAGCTGAGAGGCAGGACGTAAATCCCTTTCCAGCTGAGACAAGCCCAGCACACAAATTTTCTTTCTTTGACTTTTATCTCAAGGAGGTGGCAGGCTGTGGTTTCAGCTTGTAATGAGCACCTTTTGCTCCCACCTCCTAAGCACAGAGGTGAGCACTCATGCAGTGGGAACAGCAGTCTCATTTGAAAAGCAGTAACTAGGTGGTGGTCAGAAGGGGTTTTTGGAATTCCTCAGCTGTGCTTTGTGACACATTGCCTGTGCTAACAGAAGAGCCTGGTGGCAGAGGGTCTGTAGCCTCACTGGGTCACCCGAGGTCAAAGCTTGAGCTCACAGCAGGCCAGGCTGATAGTGAGGCCTGGGGAACACAGTAAGGGTTTGTTACTTTACAAACCCATCCTTCCCTGAACACTTAGGCACTTAGTACTAGACTGAGTGGCATAGTCTTTACATCAGAAAGCATAACAGATTCAATGTTTAAAGTAAAAACATGAACTAGTTTTGATTTGTGCCATAATATAAATTAACCTAATGTTTCTTTTTTGCCACTTTCTTGCTAATTATCATAAACTGAAATATAACCAAATTATCCATTTGGGATAGCACAGCATTGTTTTAGCAGCAAAAGGACACAAGCTGGCAGTGAGTTAATTGTTACTCTCATCCCTAAGACCAGTCTGCTCTTTATGGTAGGTCTCAAACCCCTAAGATTTTGGTACATTATGGTCTTTACTTTTGTCTTTTGAAAGGGAAACTACCTTATATTTACCTTCCCAGAAAAGAACACAAAGCATGTAGGAATTGAGCCTGAAATGGACCTTCTTATTATCAATTCCAGTTCCCTATCAGCAGCAGCATGTCATATAAACTGCCTGGTAATTTCTTGCCCTTGCTGCTCTAATTAAAAGGCTACTTCAAAGTCTGACTCTTCCCATGGCAAGGATCCTTCTTCCATTTCCAACCTAAAATTTATTCATGACTGACTGCTTTATAACCATTTGTTCCTGTGCCTGTCCTTTACATTAATAGCTCATCTCTTCTCTGTTTAAACTACCTCCACTTTGTTTGATATCCAGTCAGCTTCACTGTCCAAAGTTAAATGAGCAATTTCTTTTCAGTCTCTTCTCACAAAGGCTTTTTATTAAGCTCATAGTAATTCTGTGTACCTGTTGCAGTTTGAGTTCATCTTTCTGGAACGTGGATGGACAAACTTGTACCCTGTGAAGTCTGCCCTTATGTTGCAGTACTGAACTAACATTATTCAGTGTCAAGTGGATATACTTTGTTTCCCATACTCTTTGTTCTTACCCTCCTCCAGCTCTCTCATGGACTGACCAACATGCAAGTCTTGCTCTAATCCTGCCATTTCCAGCTCATGGTCTCAGCAATAGTAAAATCTCTATAAACAGAAAATAAAGAGGAGAAACTCACTAAAAAAAAATCTTTGTGATTAGTCCTCCACTGTGTTGAAATCAGCAACTGGCAAAAAAACCCAAATCCCAATTAAAAAACCCAAAGCAAATGCAATGTTAACAGTCAAATTCTTGATACCTTCATTACCCAAGACTCGCTGTTCCATACATACATAATAGCAAATTAATCTATATATCTGTATTTCTAGTAATAGAATGCCAATGGTCTAAGGCTTAGGAGGGTTTATTTTCCAACAAACATGGGTGCTTCAGCGTCTCAGGAAAAAAAACCCAAGCAAGAACAACCTACCACAAACAACAAAACACCAAACTGATCTCTTGATTCTGTAAGCCACACTATTTTCTTTTATATTGAACTGTCAACCAAGTTATGAAAAAGACTTGTCCATTTCACTGCATACAATGACATTAAGAGTCCTTAATTAGGAGAAGCTAATTTTCTCAAAGTTTGTTCCTGGCAAAATTACAGCTCTGAAAGAGAAGTTTTGTGTGTATCTTTTTGCATTGTTTTGGTTAACCACTTGCTTAAGTTCCACCTTAGCTGCACTGTCACAGACATTTTGTCCAGCAAATTAGCCTGTTAGGGTCAGTGCTTCTCCACAAGTAGGTTTACAGTTTTATTTATGGTCTTCAGTTTGGCTACATCAAACCTTCAGCTAATTGAAGTTTGTTTTCTGTACACAAACTACTTGTATCACTAAAACTAACAATGGGAAAAGAAACCACCACTAAATTCTTGATACCTTCTTTACCTTTCTTGACCACTAAATTGTCACATGCCACTCTTTGGAGGCATGTAGGGCATGGGAAGTTTTTGGGGGAAATGCAAGTTTGTTTGGTCCTTTGTAAGCTTAATCAAGCCTCAGAAGTGACACAGAAAAGCAATTTTGTACTAGCAGAAAAACTGTCACAGGTTTCTTTCATCTTAGAGCAATGAATGAGAAAAGCAGCAATTTGTACCCACAACTAGCATCTGTCAGTCACCATTGATTTCCTGTACTCCTCAGGTAGCACCACTGTAGCCAGCATGAGACCACGTGGTAACAACCTGACCCCTTTGTGTCAAATACAAAATTTAGCTGGTGGGCTGCTCTCAAGTTTTCAGCCAAATGAAACTGCTCAGTGTCTCTTTGCACTCAACCTGTTCACTTCTGGCTAATTCAAATATGAGGAAATGCAGCTGAGATTTTCAAAGCATAAAGCAATTGTTTAAAACTATAGCTAAGTATATAAAACCTGTCTGCATGTACAGGTGTTTCATTAAAAATAAAATCTCAAAAAAACAACCCTACTTTTCCTTTCTTCAGAGATTCACAAATATCTCAGCAATAAAACCAGTGTCCTATTTAGCAGTGATGTAATTGGGAAGTAATTGTTAATATTTCACACATGCTGAAGAACATTCAGTGCTTCTTCATAAACAAATTAAGGATAAGCAAAGTGACTAAACAGAAAAATACTAACATTCATTCTCATTACGAACTGTAAACAAGGTTTGAGCATGATGTCTGCTATGAGAATTGTCTAGAGACAAGATTGCAAAAGAATTCCTCTCTGACAACTATTCAAGAATATAATGTGCAGAGTACTGTCTTGTGAAAAAAGCTTCTAATATCAACTTGGTGTTGCTGTAACATCAAAACAATTCTGTCATTTTTCCACAACTAAACACTTGAAAATGAGGAGAAAATCAAACTGAATAATAGCAACAAATTTTTCTGACCAAACACACTCAGCAATGCACACATTTATATCCATTTATATACACCCATTTATATAGGTGTATATATCTATAATACCTACATAATGCACACCATTTATATAGGTATAAAAACAAGAACACAACCTTCTACAAAATTGTAGTGTAAAAACAATTCCATCTCACTGATTTTTATTTCCCTGAAAAAGCCTTCCTCCACTCCCAGCACACTTTTTGTCAGAGATTGCACAAACTATTCATTGTATGAGGTAAGGTACAGGCCAGGATGAAGACGCAGTAGACTGACTGGCTGCTATTCCCCAGCATTCCACCCAATCACATTATGGAAGCATCATATGCTAACAGATATCATTTAACTCTTCATGTTCTTTCTTTATTCTTACATCAGGATGTAGAGACCACCACTGGTTTGTAGGAACCCTCATACACACAGAAGAAAGCAAGTGACTTCAATACCTTAGCACTGAACTGAGCTAGACAAGCAGGGGGTCAGAAGACTATTCAGCACGATAAGGCTACACAGATTTCTTGAATATCTGTACCAGAACAAGTCAAATTGGAAAGAAAACATCTATTTAGACATTGTGAACACAGAACAATATGAGCACAATATCTGGCAGATAATACAAGGTATCCCTATGTAATTGAGTCACTCACTGCAAAAAAAGAAAATAACGTAGGAATTTGAATCATTCTCTGTCATGACAGCATCTCTTATCTTTGGGCATTTCACTGCAATTTCAGCAGCTGCCCCCCAAGGATCAGCAAAGTCTAACAGCTTTCAGAAGGAGCTACAACACAGAGAGCAAGCAGGAAACAGATTTTCACTTTAAATACCCTGTTTCCTGAGGCACTCCTGAGAGGACAACAACTACATTTGTGATATTGTAGCCCTCCCTACGCTCACCAGTTACATCCTATTCCCAGTGGAAATATAATCACTATTTTATGAAGTACAGGATAAGCCACAGAGCATCTCATATCTATGTCATCTAAGAAGAAGCCCTGTGGACAAGTTTTCAAACAAAACGCTTTATGTCCTTGTCAGCAAGAGCCTTATCATTCCAGTAACACCTTACTTCATACATTCCTCCAACAGTGAGACTTCAGGTGCTGGTGTGGTATAAACAGTTTCATTCACTCTCAGTAAAGGCTCAATATAATCAAATCACAGAGTGGCTGAGGTTGGAGAGAAATCTTTGAGTGTTGTGTAGTCCAAGCATGCCACAACCTCAGTCAAGAACAGTTTCACAGTGATAGCAGCCAGCTTCCTTACCAACTGGGGCTGTATCCCATCATGTCCCATGGATTTATGGCCATCCAATTAATTTAAGAGTTCCATAGCCTGCTCCTCTTCCATTCTAGGTAAAGTCTGCCTTCCTCCAGACTTTCTGACAATGACCTGTGTCCTGAACATTAGCCTTACCAGTAAAGGCTGAAGCAAATAAGACATTAAGTAACACTTCTTTCGCATACCCTTTGGTGTAAAAGACATGCTCTGATCCAAGTCCTTTCTCTTGAAACATTTTCTTCACAAGGACAGCTCCTAACTATGAAAAGCAGTCAAGCCATTCAGTAAAGCCTGGAGGAATTTGTGTAGGACAACACAAGCTGTGTCTATACTTTTAAATGAAGCTCACTACAGAAGACTTTTCTGCTACATCACTTTCCATTGCAGCATCTTTTCACACTCACTGCTCAGGTCTTTTCAGCTGCTTTGTCCTGACTTCTCAGTGGAGTATCTGCTGCCCATATCCTTGACCTGGCCTTCCAGTGATTCCCCCAGCCTGCACGATATTGTCAGTGAGTAATGACTGTGCAAAAAGAAAACTGTAGGGAGAGTAAACACGCTCAAATCACCAGCCAGTCCTGACCAGAAAAAAAGGGCCTGTGTTTGAAATGGAGCAGTTTCTCTGATCCTTCTCCCTACCAAAAAGCTACCACTTTTCAACACAGGGGTCCCTAAAATTTCCATTGCTCTGAATCTTCCCAGCCACTGCCTGTCACATTTTGGCCATGTGGATTTTCTCTTTTGTGACTCCAAAGCTAGTGATCTGTGCCTGACAGGTTGCCTAAGAGACTATAGTCCCTTCCATTTGGTCTCCTGACTTTTACCTATCTATGACAAAAATTTATAGATACACATGTATAAACACACACATATATATTCTAAACATCAGAATCACATTTCCCACATCCCAGCTGATCAGTTTACTGATCAGGAGCACTTGGGACAACATGGAGTGCCATCTAAGTATAGGAGTTTTGCATAGAATAGTGCACTATGGCAGTTTTTACACTATCTCCTACCTTAATGCAGTCTCTTATCCTTTTCTCTCAATCTATCGGCTGAATGTGCTCTACAGGAAAATAAATTTTTTCACTATTTACCTTTGTCAAACCTTTAGTAAGTCCATGTTCCCAAAGTTGGTATTCCCTAAAGCACCTTTTCCAGAAATAATAAAATGCTATGTTTCTCATAAAACAGGATGTCAAAGGCAGAAGAAAAGTAATCATGCTTTGGTCCCAAAAATTTAACTTTTTTTTTTTTCAAATTATGCCAGAATTCTCTACTTGTTCTTCATGTAAAGTCTTTTGACATCCTGTCACTTCAGCCTCCAATAAATCTTTGCTTTTGTTGTTTATTTTCCACGAGATTTTTCATAGATAAGCTCAAAATATGTAAGACTATCAATTTTAGCCCCTTTTATTACCAGAATTAGTCTTAATAAGGCCTCCCCTTGGCAAATAATTCTTGATTACAGTATCACAGATACAGAGAGAGCACATATTACAAGTCACAGAACCCACCAGTACTTTCAATGGTTCATCTTTGTGTACATATTTATGATGCTTTATTACAACACAGTGTTAAATCAGTTTTCAAACTAAGTCCTTATTTTCACTCCAAGTAACAACCACTAAACCCATAAACCATTTTACAGAACCACTGTCCCTTTTCCTCAAAATTTTAAACTAATTTCCCATTTGAAACTTCACATGTGAAGAATTTTACTTGTTTAGAAAAGGTTTCACACATGAGTTTACTCATTATCTGAGCTCCCACAAGTCAGTCTCAATACATAACTTTCCCTTTTGGCTTTGAAATTTGCCTCATTTTATAAATTTCACAAATCATATTGTTACACTGAATTGATCCTTTTCACTTACGTTATTTTATATGTCATCCTCCCACACTTTTCTTCTCCCCTTTTCCTGTCATCTCATCCTAAATCAAGCTAAAAATATCTTTCCCTTACACAAAATAGGTTCTATTTTATCTCCACATTTAAAATTATTTCTAAGGAAAGGGGAAGCAAATCTTGAATAAAGCACATATTGACGGTGCAATGCAGCTAAGTCATGTATTGCACACTGCTAGTTTTCTATAAGGCATCAGACATTAAAGTTGAACTTTTGCTTGGATTCTGTCATTTGAGATAATCTACTTCTGCTAGGAAACACTTTGGCAGTGGCAGGTGAGCATCTTTATGGTCTAACTGAAATAACAATCAAGCAGGGCTTTACAGAAAAGCCAAGTATTGACCACAAGATAAAGGAGAGAAATAGCAGCTTGTAAGGGCTGACAGGAAGCCTAGCTTCCCTTACCACTTCTGTGTATGAAAAGGTCAGAACCACACAGCAGAATTGTTCCAAGCCTTTCAGACAAAATAAATAAATAAGTGAAATAAACTAGTCTGGTTTTCCTCCCTTCAAGCATTTCAGCACATTGCTGCTGGTAGATAAAAAAATTTACTTGCATTTCTACTACAAGACTCTATTATACCTAAATGGTCACTGACAGGGCCACCCATTATGGGATCGCCTTCTGTGGTTGACAACAAAAGGGGACACAAACAAAGTAACTGGACCAAATCCTAATGTAACTAACTTTCCAAATAGATTCTTTGTTCTCGCTCATTTAAGCATCACCCAGGACTCTAACATGGCATGAGGCCCTTAATTTTCCTCTGTGGTGGAGAGCACCCTACCTATTTTAAGTGACTCTCGGGCTAGGTCGTGTTTGTCTGTGGCTAAAAAACTGCATCTTGTTATTCCCTCATAACTGTTAATAAATCCCATCTATTAACTAGGAATTATTCTTTGCAGAAAAACTATTTCCTCTTTTCCCCCCAAGTTACGTTACTCAGCTCAAGTATATTCAATTAAAACAAGTCTATTCATATAAATGGGGCAGATATTGCTCAACAGTGTACAGTCTCTGTAAGCAAGGGAACCATACACTTGTCTGCAAGAGTTATGGAAAAGAGTAAAGAATTAACACAAAAATGTCTTTTAAAACTCAGAAAAAATTACTTTAATAGAGGTCTTCCCTCTTTTTGGTTTTGGCTTGTTTGAGGCAAGGGTTGTACTTTAAATGCAGTCCATCTCCCTTCAGATTTTTTCTATATCCAATTAGCTCTTTTTTAAATGTGCCTCAATCTACTAAGAAACAAATTAGATATGTATACATAAATTAGTTACAGCAGACATCTATTATACAATTTGCTTTTTTGTGTGGTAAAATTGCAGCAATTCCATTTGATGCATGACTTCTTTGTTCCACAATCCAGAGGCAGCAACCATTAGCCAGATTCAGAATACACATTTCAATCCAAGTCCATTAGCCATCATTCCCTTACAGAGGGGGAGTGTGGTTACCAGAGCCTTTGTAGACCTCATAACATTTCTGCAGGTTTTTCATAACCATTATTTAAAAAGTTACCTACTAGAAAAGTCAGCTTTTATAGTTCACTGTTCCAGATCTTTCAGAGCTAAACAGTTCTCTGACAGACCAGGTTACTAATTCCATTAGTTACAAATCTGTGCAAAAGAGAGTCTTTCAGAACTGGGCTGAGTGTCTTTGGAGAAACCAACCATCTAATTACACAGGCGTGGAAAGCAATCATTATCGTCAGGAAGAACCTAGGGTCACCATAACATGCACACTGGTTTTCTCAGCTGATTTCTTTCTATGGCTCTCACAAGTTTTCATGTACAGTATCTTGGTTTTTAAAAGGTAAGGTAGCACATAGCAAATTGAAAAAAAAAATGTCTCCTATTAGTACTGTTAAGTGAAGGATCTTTTGTGGAGAGAAAGGCATTTAACTTAAGGTTGGGCTGCGGTCCCTAATCATGCTCTTTTATGTTCTAAAGAGAATGAAATAAAGCCTAATGACCTTTACATCTCTCAAAGACCTCTAATTTAAAAAGAAAAAGAAAACCTTATGTATTTTAGGCACAATTTTTTGTTTTTTTTCAGATTTTTTCATATTTGAATTCAATTCAAATAATTTCAAGAAACAGGTCATGAAATGATATTCTTCTTAAAAGTACATTTAGATGTCTTTATCTATAAGAAGATACTATAACTTTTCAGCTACTTGAAATTCATAGAACTTCACTAATTGAATCAAAGTGCTAAAACTGGTGGAGTAAGATCAAAATTCCAAAACCAATTTCTACTTCTCATCTGTTAAATTTCACACATGAAGCAGGTTTTCCACTTTGGGCATTGGGAATATAATTCAAGTAATTTATATAATTCATATGCAACAAGGGATGGTCTTGTAAAAACACATGCAGGGAAGGAATTAAGTTTAAGGTCGGAGATATTAGATTTTTATGTTTGGATCTTTCAAACAGCAGTGGTCTATATTTTCCTGGGCACATCAAACCAGAAAGAAGTACACACAGTGTAATTACTACCACGTCCAGGGATCCTCTGCTACTGCTACACAGTACTGCTCAAAAATGCACAGCACAACAAACACAACACATACTTAGATCAGTTTTATATAGCTTTTTCTCAACAATTTTCCCTGCAGAATTCCTTACTGCAGCTAATCAAAGGTGCACAGGTGAGAACACAACCCACAAGCACACGCTCCAGTGCCATCCTCGGCCTGGGGAGTCAGCCACAGCTAAAGGACAAGACTCTCCTCCCATCACATGGCAAAGGCTTTCAGCATGTAGAGAAGGAAATGCTGTTAATCAGCCAGTTTTGCTTTTGTCAACCTTCCAAAAAAGGACTTGTCAATATATAAATTACATACCTTGATGAGTAAAGTGTTTCCTTCAAAACCATTCCCATACAACTTTGCTTCAAAATCATCTTTGGGCACATTACCCAAAATTTGATACAATTTTTGCTTCATCCAATATCTTTTTTTTACTTACTTAGATCTAAAATAACTAACTAGAAGTTTCTTTCTTTACTCATTTTAGTGTTTATGCTGTACATTGCCCAAAACTAAGTAAGCAAACATTAGTTCATCTTGTCCTTGCTGTTTATAGAGAATGAAAATTACATTAATTTCCACTGCAGTCCCTCAATCACAAGCTACTTGGGAACCCTTCCTCTTTTCACCCAATTTTGCAGAAGTGAATATGCCATTATAGAGTTAGTTAAAAATAAATATTTGGCCATTGAAAGTAGTGCCCATTTTGCGGGCTTCCCGTATGCACTGACACGGAGTGTTTGAAACTGTATCCCAGGGCTGCATTAATTATGCATTACAACAGCTGCCATAGATCCAGCAGTGCCAGCTCTTTAGGATAGGTAGGCTTTGCTATTTGAGTCATGAATACAGGAGTGACACACTGACAGCACTGTGCCTCCCATCCACGCTGAGTACAGTCATTAGCTGTGATTCCAGTGATGCTGCAGAATGCTCTTAAATCTGGATTTAGTCATGTTAGTCCTTCCTCAATGTCAAGAGCTTTGCATTATGTTTCATCTTAAATTTTATCAGAAAATTGTAGTGTTCTTATTTCTACACCTGGGAATTTTCAGGGATGCTGCTCAGAAAAACAGTATCACAGATGACAAAATCCCTGTCCTTGAAGCACCTTGGATACTGTGAAATGTAGCAGTAGTAGCTGTACAGAAGAGCTTGGTGATAAAGCTGCTTGTGCAGAATGTGAATATGAAAGAAAAGAAAAAACTTGGCAGACCAACAGAATTGTGTAATAGAATCTTATGTAAGTGGAAAATACTTCTGGTTTTAACCAAAGAGATAAAAATATTGTGAATAAGATAGAGGGAACAGGACATGAATGCTAAATACGTTGTCGTCCAGGCAAAGCAGCTACTTTTAATGAACTGAATGCAAAATGCTTGAGGTGAAGTATGTCTTGGAGACCATCAACTACATTTATTATATTTGTCTTTCCTTATGCTTTAATATTTCTACAAGGTCCTGTGATCTACAGTGACAACAATCTAGTTAGTGGCACTTGTACATAGCAACTAGAATATAAAGGTCTAAAAGTAAATTTCCAGAGTTCCAAGGGACTTTCGTTTTGGAATTCGCATTAAATTCTTATGTCATATACATTAAAAAGGAGAGGTTTAGGAGGAGAAAGAGAAAAATATCAAGAATAAGCCTGTAAAAGCCCAAAAGAAATCTCATTTTTCTGCTGTCTAATCCCTGTAATCCACACAGCATTCTATCCTCAGCAACTATCCTTTGCAGTGTTTCCCTTATTCAGGAACCCCTTTCCAGAGTAGGACTCTCATCCCTAGCTGTGGTAACATCACACCCAAAGTATTGCTTTCAAGAGAGGAAGGGGACGTTTAATTCTCTATTTTTCATTTCCATTACAATTTCTAGAATAGCTGTTCATGACCAAGTTGGAAGCATTTTCCTGCAAGAAATGTGAGCATTTCAAAGAAAGATTTGCTGACTCTTAACTGCAGCAAGATATCAGACAAAAATGGAAGGTAAAATACAGGTTACTCTAAAATTACATGTATTTACCTAAAACACCAGCACCTGTCTCATGGAGTCATCTTCTCCCCAGACTCTCAGCTCTATCATCATGTGCTTCTTGACCCAAGACATACGTGCTTAGGCAAGTCCCAGCTTCACAAATAGCTGGGAGTAATGACCTCCTCTTCATTATTTACTAATTTAGTTTACAACTTTTATTTTTATGAGCAAGAAAATCTAAGGTCCAGGAGCTGGACAGCATTTTCTTTCATAATAAAAAAATATTTAGGCCCTAATCCAAAAAAGCACTTAATGATCTAACTTCAATTACACCGACTTCAATGGAATTACATGGAACTTCTGTGCTATATTTGAGTATCCAAGGACTAAATTTATATACAGGCAGCACTGTTGAACTGATCTAATTACTACGTGTTAATTACTACAATAAACATTTCAGCATTTAAGTATTCAGGCTAGGACTTGCCAGTACAATAGTTTTTGCTGAACTATTCAAGAGAAACAATGAGCCTGCAACAGATTTTCTGATAGCAGATGAGCAGAACTGAGTTGACAATGATTTACCATGCATTTGGAGTCTGAAATACACAGAGCTCTCTACACAGATCTTCTCCTGAGATGCTTAAAAAGAAAGTGAGACTGATTTTGAAAGAAAATACTTCCCTATACAGAGCATACCCCTCCCCCAATAGTTTAAAAACAGTCTCTTTTGGTAATTTTACATTTAGAAATTCTCAATGAGCTAACATTTCTAGAGGAAAGGAAACATATGTAAGGAAAATTTTAGAAATCAAAAGATGCACCTAGCAAAAAACGGTCTCAAATATTTATAATTTTTGCTTTTCAAAAGAGTATTTTTGGTGAAAAAAGGCAGGTTAATTAAAACTATGAATCAATTTGTACAGACAAAGGAATGGAAGAGAACAAAAAAACAGTCTTGCCCTTTGGATTTATTAGGTGCCTGGATATTTACAGCAGATATAATTTTACACAGGACCACACAACAAGCAAATTCCTGCCTAAAATCTTCAGCTGAACCACTCCAGACCTGGAGGCACTCTTGAGTGAAAATGCGGTGCTGTTACCAGCCTCCTGTTTCAGATGACCCAAAAGTGCAGCAACTGAAAACCCACAGATTTTTCTCAAAATGCAGTATTATTAATTATTAATGCATACTCTGGGAATTGCTTCCATTCATATTATTTGATTGTTTTTCATGCTTCACTCACTATCCCTCCCAGACTTATGTTCCGAAATAAGCTTATATTCTGCTCATTAATTTAATATCTGAATGAAATTTCAGAAAAGATAATAGAATATTTTTTTCTTCTCCCTAGAATGAGATAAACTAGTTTGAAAAGTCCCAGAAAAGAGAAAAGGTGGCTGTAGAGCAATCTGACTTACAACTGTAATTTTTGCATCAGTAATACAGTGTAATGTTCAGCAGTAATTAGACTGTGTTTTGGTTCAGGAAAGTACAAGATAGCAAGCATTTTAAGTGTTGAACACGTACTAACAATACTTTTTAGATTTGTTACTGGTGTATTATGACAATTTTTGTAAAAACAAAAATCTTAAAGTGCTTCCAACCCTAAATATTGTTGGAAATACTGCAGGCACTGCTTTTGCTGCAGGTTAACAGAGATATGCTCACACTAACTTCATACAGGTTAGTCCCAGGACTAGCTTTACAAGATTCTCAACATGATGACACCACTGTGGATATGTCAAGTGATTTAAGTTTCCACATCTACTTTCAAAAAGGACACTTGCACTACAAAGCTGATGTCCTGAAGGTACAAACTTTCACTTTTGAAAGCTGTTCAGGTTCTGGAACTACCTTAAAACCCCCTGGGCTTTAGCACCTCATTGAAAATCTCTCAGCATTTTTTAAAAAGAAGCTGATAATAACAAAGTAAACAATAACTTCATCTCAACCTAAAGCAACAACCAAGATGCTCAGTTTAAGATATTACTGAAACATATCCCACAGATCACATTGCATCCAATGTGAAATCCTACATCATATATTACAACATCCACACTAATGGACACCTTTCCTTTTCTGAAATGTGCAAACACTGCCATGTCCCTGTTACCACATTTGGCTCATTTTAACCACCCAGATTTCTTGATGGCACCATGGCAATTCGTTAAAATAGTACTAAAACCCTCAGGGCCATTCATTTAGCTACAATTATCCAGTTACTGAACTTGCACTTGAGATGTCTGTCTCTTACACAAGTAAAGGAATAAGGAATTCTATACACAAGGACAAAGCCACACACACTGCATTCCCTTCTGTTACATGGGGAGAGACTCAGACTAAAACCCTGGATTAGGGGTTTTATAACTGCAGTTTTTTATGGATGAGACCATAGGAAATTTATGTTAACAAAATCTTTTTGCTTTGCATTGCGAAGAAGGAATATTATTTCACTTGAATAGTATAAATTTCCCTTATTTCTCATTATTTTTTATTTTAATAATGTCACAATGAAACAGCTAAACACAAATAACTAAATACTCATGGCAAACAGCACTGCTAAAATCAAATGTCAGCAGGAATGACCACCTAATACGAAGAGAATTCTCATATTGCATTCTAGCTCCTTCAAGAAAAATATTTTTAGGATGTGAACTGTGGTGACAGAAGGGTGGGGGGGGGGAGCCCCTTATCCAACCAAAGCCTCTAGATTTACTCAAGCCTTTACACTACTGGTAAGATTTTTCCTTCCTTAGAAACATCATCTAGCGGCTACCGGTAATGCAAAGGACATTGGATTGACAGCCAGCAATCGGGTGTAACAGTTATTTGAGTATCACTCAAAGCCATTGTTGATGCTGTATTAAATTCACAATGCTACAATTCCTCAGGTAGTTAAAGTTAATGAAACAAGCAGTGTTCTAGCACCATCAGCTCAGCCAACTTAGTTATCTACAGTGGTTTATTTTATGTATTTTGCAATATAAATGACTTCATACTAAACCACATCATAGAAAACTCTACAATTTTTCTGAAAACCTGAGCCTGATTTTACTTCTCATGAGTCTATATGAAGTATTTACTTACAACTTGGTACTAACAAGGGATTAATTGGTTTATCTGTGTGAACTTTCCTCAGATTTTCAGAAAAAACTAGTGTAACAGCCCTTTAAAAGAAAAGAACTGATCCACAACTTTTCCTGCCTGGCCGACAGGATATGAGGACTTGATATGAGGACTTCTTTCCTATGGAGCAAATATCCCTCCAGTGACTCACCCAGACAGCTGCACTCAGCCCTGATCTCCAGAAGGAGGGCATAGGCAAAGTGACACAATGCAGAACACCTCAAAACCCCACTCCTGAAAACACACATAGTTCACTATTAGCATTCTCTGCTGATAGCACAGTGCTTGCTACAGGTGATAATATTTACACTCTCTCTGGCTTTACATAACAAGGTCACGTAAGGCCAGCAGCACTGAAAACAGGGTAAAGCTGGGATATGAAAAGGAAGAACAAGTTTATTTCTACTTGCAAGACACAACAATACAAGCCCTTCTGCCAGCTGTAAAGCAACACCATTACTAAATCATCTCAATCAATTTAAATAAGAAAATAGAGGCAAAATATTTAATTCCCAGTTAAGAGCTTTCTAAACCATCAGTGACACACATACATCTTCCTATAATCTATCTTGCAGACATTAACCTGAACCATGATCAGAATGGTCTTGATCTCAGTAAATGCATTCTTAAAGTACTTATAATGTACTGCTTCATCACTGATATTTTTACAAGGTTGTCAAAGAGAAATATAATTTTTCATCCTCCTTTATTTCACTGTACTTCAAGATGTAGTAATTAACAAGAGTCTTTAGATGCTGGCAAAACTATCCCCTTTTGAAGTTTCTACATAGCTGTCACCCTAGAGATAAAGGCAGATTATTCAATCTTGACATTATAATGGTGAATTCAAGATAAAAGACTGGATTAGCAACTTCATAACTTCATGCCTAGAAAAAAAATGAGATCACCATGAGGTAATTTTACTTCTAGTTTTGAGGGTTTGTGAAATTTCTTAAGGATGAAGAAAGGAAGAATATCCTGTCTTGAAAGAGTATGAAATGACTGATATATCCTTTTAAGCATTCCAGTAAAAATATTAAAGTTATCTTTTATTTATAAAATCATACAAGAATACTAGGATAACCACCTGGCAGGCAACTTATTCCTACCTAAATGATGAGTACTTCTATGTGTTGCAAATACATGTTGTCTTATGTAATTTTCTTTTTCCTTCCTCCGTACAGGAATAACAGGAAATGTGGAACTGAGCGCATCAGGAGACTGATTGTCCCAGAACTTTGTACCCAAGACACTGCAAAAAGAAACAGCCTGAACACCAAAGAAGGCTGCATCCTGTAACTCTTTGGAGGTGTGCATAGTGGAGTTCATCTCCAACCGAATGCATCATGTCTTTCTCATAAAACTGGAAACTCTGAGGCTGACAACCTGAGTTCTAAATCAGGAGGGAAAATTCATTGCTAACTGCCTCCTATATATCTTTCCAGTATTTTGGTGCATTCTAAGGAACTGTATAGAATCAAATTCCTTTACCCTTGGAATACTACTGATCCATTTAGTGGTAAACAGGAAAATACATCAGGAAAATGACCCATCAGGATAGAATTCAGAGATAAAATTTAAGCCTTATAAAGAAATATTTCATGGGCCTGCTAGTTAGAGGTCTCCCAAAAAATCAGAGTTGCAAACCTCATGTTGTAGCAAACTCAAAAGGCTTTTGTGGTTCAAAATCTTACCAATGAAGAGTCTCACTATCAGCAAATCAAAACGACAGAATGAAGCCAGCACAGCCCACCAGAAGAGTAAGGAAGCCTCTTTGGAGCAAGATATCATTCAGAAAGCTGGGGCTATCACCAGCTTAAAAAAACCCTTACAGGATTAAAAGAAGTAGTTAAACTAAACCCCTCAAGGTATACCAAAAATAAACTCAAATATTATCAGAAGGACTCATAACTGCAAAAGAATTATTCTCCACATACATAAGGAACATGAATATTATAAGATAATCTGTAGGAACACAAATAATAACAAATGATCTGAAAGTCAGCTGATGATCACAATGTATATGAAGGCTTCAAAGGTGCAGCAAAAAAATCAAAGTCATTTGAATCAGTGCTGACCATGGAAAAGACAAGAGAGATTCCCATGCTGTTGTCCTTAATTTTGGAGGAATTCTAAGGGTCTCTCTAAAATTAAAACACTTGTAAAGAAGATAAGGAAAAACTAGACAAAGTGTCAAATTCCCAGGACTAGGTTATACTCAGCCAAGGATTCAAAAGGAACTCAGAATTGAAGTTTAATCATTAACAGTAACAACTAAGAGTTCTGCTTAAAACAGTTATAACACTTGCAGACTGGTCAGTAGCAAATGCGACTCCTAGACAAAGAGGAACCAGGGAGATCCAACTCAAGGGAAAACTACACAACTTCAGAGAGAAAGAAGTAACAAAGTACCAATACAAAATGAATATCCAAACAACTGAATAAGTTGGAAAATCAAAAGTACCTATAACACATGACATCAGCTTGCCACGTTCTTACCCATCCCAGGGTATCACTTTTGGTATGCACTGTCAGAGATGAGACAGACTGGCTACATAAGCATCCCACTAGTCAAAAGCAGTACAAGGTTCTAAAGTCATGTTAATGCATCTAATTAAAATTCCATCCCATTATCCATGAATTTTACAAAATCAGTCAAACACAGAGACCAGACCACATAGACTAACAGCAATCCTGACATGTAGCTGACTAGATTGAGTGAAAAATAATAATATGCTATGCATATTCTTAATAAGCTCCTCAACCATATGCAATATTTATGCTGAAGGAGTGGGACTGGGAGTAGAAGTGATCATCTCCATCTCTGTTTGTACAAAACACTCACACAGATTGAGCATCTGATAAAATCCCACAAATTTACCATCTGGTCAGAACAGGTGCTATTTCATTCCTAGCTTATTTCAGTAAATGCCTCAGAAATGAAAAGCCAGATAAGCGAACATGTGTGGAACCTCCTCTCAGGACTCTTTAACTATTTGTGTCTGAGGAAGCATTATATGGCTGCTCCTCATGCTTGGCTCTGCAGCAATACCACAGGGTTTTTCCAAGGGGATGAGTGAGAATCCCAGCACACTGCTACCACTTACATTTAAAGAAATTTGACAGGACTAAAAGTCAAGGTAGAAAGAGCAAGACTTGAGTGGCATCACTACGTAAACTGATGTAATACCTCACTACAAATTTCTAAAAGATCTTCATTTGTAACCTTATAAAGTAATTCAAAAGCATTCATCTTCAAAGAATATTTATTATTATTACAGTTACGTATTTCAGAGTATTTCTTAAATACGACAACATTTAGCACAAAAGCAAGGAATTTTCCCTTGAGAAGTCATTTACATCTCCATTAAACACCATCTTCCAGGTTATTTACAATCAAAACATTGGTCTGAACTCAGAATTATCTCACTCCTTTTAAATGGATTAATTAAGATGTGATCACTGTTCAGCTAAATCCAGAAGCCTTTTTTTTTTAAAAACTAGAAAATATACCAGTAATCTTCAAAGATATGGAAACCTGGGGAGCAGTTCACCACTTAAAGAAAATCCTTTTAGATTACGTGTTTCAAGAGCAAAGTCAGAAAAATCTGCAGTTCTGCTGGAATAGATGGGTATTTGCTGAGCTATGATTGTTAAGAATATTTTTATCACAGTAAAACAGAATAAACACCTGATAAAATTCATTTTGAAGACAATCATTTGGCATGAAATTTGTCTGCACCTGTGTTTTTCTTTTCCTCCCCACACAGCTGAACAGGTCATTTACATTTGGTAATTAAGATCTTACAGTAATGCACACTTTGACCTCCATTTCATATAAAAAGGTATTTTTAAACCAAGCTTTGGTCCAATTAATTAAAAGAACAACTGCATTGCGCTCAACTCTGCTTTTTTCTTTTTGGCTTTCCCTACATGCTAATTGCAGTGACACATCAATAAGGCAGATGTATTTTTCTGTCACAGTTATGTTTAGTGCATATTTAAGGTGACTTTTTCTACCTTAAAATAAAATATCCCAAAGTAATTTGTAACCCTGAAATATAAAGTCTGAGAAAAACAGGTGTAGGATGCACATTTTTCTTTTGCAAGTCTTTACTCAAAAAAATTTGAAATGCAGGGCCTAGGAAAAGGAGCACTCAAAATCTGAATTTAATGAACTTGGCTCATTTTAAAGTTAAAAATCTAACTGAATCAGCTCTCAGCTGATTCAAACCAGATTCATACATTTTAAATTCTCATACCTATATCACTGTGTGAGAACTCACAGAGCACTGAAGTTGCCAGCCGGTCTCAGCTGATTCCAGAACAAAATTGTGAGAGGCAGGTACTTGAGCATACTCACTCAGTCTGTTTAAGGAAATGTTGACTGTTCAACTGTTTTTTCCAAATTCAGTATCACATATCCATTAATTCTTAAGCCTCAGTGAACTGATGTCTGTTTGGTGTAATGTAGTATTACTCTACCATTACACTTAGCTCAAAGAAACAGCTCTAAGATTTATGACTACTTCAGATTACAGAGACTGAAGACCTCTGGAGGCTGCTGGTGTAGGACCTGGAGTGAATTGAGCACAAGTCACACAGCACACAAAACACTCCATCAAATCTGCTGTGAGATAGTACAGAAATTATCAGCTACAACAAAGACCCAAGACTCTGAACCGAGGGGAGGCTCAGCTACCTCCTTTTCCCCATCAGGTTAGACCAAGGCAAACTTGCCAGTGTTAAAAGTGAATTCTGTATTTCTGATGCCTCTGGTTTGCCTGTTCTGTCATCCAGTGCCATTGTTTTGTTTACATTTCTGTGAATCTTGCACATTTCATCAGCAGTCATATCCTTTCTGAAGTCCTGAAAGGGAAGTTCATCCCTTAACAGGAAGATTAGCAACATAATAAATTACAAATTACTTTTAGAGTACCCTTAAAAGGGAAAGGAAGAAAAGAATACCTGAAAAAAAATGTCCTGTTATAAAGTGTGTCCTTATATTCTTTAAATTGTAATGTTAATGAAATTACTGGCAGGCAGTGGTTATCTGTTACTGTCACACAATAGAAGAAATTAAAGAGATGGCTTAGTACTGCTTTTAAATGTTTAAAATAAATTCATAAGAAGCAGGTGTCAAATTATAAAATCAATCAGAAAAATTATGTGTTTTTCTGAAGATTTATTAATATAGAAGCAAACACTTATGAGAACCTAATATTATTTCTGTGGCATTTAAAAAAAATTAAGATATTGTAGAAAATAAAAGATAAGTACTTCCAAATATGGAAGTACTTAGCATTTTAAAGTGCTATACAGCATGTGAAGAACCTCTCATCTCTAAGTGCATCATTCTTACCCACTAGGTTAACTTGAGCTGCTACTATGTTGTCAGTGAGTCTACAAAGACAAGGGCAAGTATTACTGCTTCAGTTAAGGATTCATGCTTGAGTTGTTGTTGATAGCTCTGATGAAAGGGTTTGGGTTTTCTTCAGATTTTTTGTGTTTGTATTTAATAAATCGGAAGTGTACTTTGCCACCTTGAAAAATCCTCCAGAGATAACTGAGTACTAAACACATTATTTAAGAAGAAACTCTCTGGGAAAGACTCCCCATAAATGCAAAGTTTGCAATGATTTCCACAAGATCAGGTATTAATTCTTACTTATTAACTTTAGACTTGAAATACATATTAACAAAATAGAAAAAGAGAAAAAAACAACATATTCTAGAGAGCACCAATGTTTCTCTGACTTTTCCTATCACATTCAAAATGTGAGCGCCAAACAATAGTCCAAGACACTCAGCAATATAAAATGGCATGGAGAAATACAGTTCCTTTCCATATCCCATTTCTAAAACAATCTGACAGCCAGGTTTAACAGCCAATGAAACCAATTCAGTCCTTGCTTAAGGGAGTTTAATGCCCAAAGAAAAGGCTCCTGCCAAGGCACCCTTATCAAAATGACCAGCATGCAGTTTGTAGCAAATCTGAAACTCCTGACAGCTGGGGTTCTCTACAAGACATATGAGGTAACCCATAAGGAGATGCAAGAGAGAATAATTACAGAAGCTAAGTCCACAAGCCCTACTCCCAGCAAAGAAATTACCTGTCACTCCTGTACCTGACCCGAGCAGCAGCTGTGTGACTGGAGACAAGGGGCTGGGGGTTCATGTGGCACTCAGAAATGTGAACAAATGAGGACAGACACCTATTTCTCCTCACTGTTGGTAAATCCTATTATCCTTTTGCTCCACTATCCCAACTTACTTCCCAAAAGAGGCAGTTTCAGAAATTTAAACAGCCTCTGTGGTTTCCCATAAAAACTGAAATAATTGGCAAAATCAATTCCCTTTAGTCTGAAGGCGGTTTTTTGAAACACATTGAGGAGAAGGGAGAAGGGGGTTTTCCCATGCTGTCAAAATATTTTGACATATTCCAAATTGAAATAGGTCAAATTTTTAGTTAGCAACAACCGTCTATTTTCAGTTTGCTTTGAAATGCTTCTTCAAACAGAGATGCTCACTACTGTCCAGCTTTACCCTCCGGCAGCTTATGGGATGGCACGGGACTCATCTTCTTGTGACCTCCAGCAGCCCTTATGCGAGCCAAGAAACAGCAGCAAGCCGTCACTTCTCACAACACACACATGGCCACACACTGCAGAGACTTAGCTAGGAAGAGATTGCAAGTTGGGGCAGAGGAAAAAACTGGGGTCATCTGCTGTTAGTAGCAGAGGCACAGACCCAAAAATTTTAATTCCTTTTTTCAATTACTTTTTTGTTAATGGGTGTTTTCAATCACAAGCTCAACTCTGGTTATTTTGATTTTTTTTAATTGGTAGTTTAAAGTATAACTAGGTAGATGGGTTAATGAATACTGCCTCTCCCCAGAGAGAATGTCAGTATTCATCTAGGAGCTGTACCTAACTGGAGTACGTTTACAATGTATGGAGTTAAAATACTTCAATAGAACTATAGGCAGATTCTAATTAAACAAAACTGTACAAGGAAAAACTCAACCAACTTATTACACAGATACCACCAGTGAAGACATGCAACAGCATACATTAGGAATGGGTTTAAAGTTTAAATACAACGTAGCCAGATAGATCTGAAAGTCCATCAGCAAAATCTTGAAGACTGACCCAGTAATGTTATCTAGTACATCAGACAGTGCCATTAGAGAGACCTCCTAAGAGCGAAGCATTTATCTTGACATCAGCCCAATAGTGGGCGACTTGGCCTACACAGCTGCTCAAGGGGAGGGAAGGAGCAGGAAGGCTCCCTTCTTCATCTGTCCCCAGCAGAGAAACTAATCAAAACTGCTGTCCTCACACTTCACAGGGTAATTTGCACCAGAACTTGTACAGAAAAGTATGACAGCAACATAGACCAAAAAAATCTCCAAGCTCCTGGAATTAATACTGGGATTTATTAACAAAACAGGCTCTGGAAAGAGACACAACGCATACCACTACCTATGGGAAGCAGGGACTAGATTAAGGTAGGGGAGAAAATGGTTCTGCTTCACATAACAAAAATAATTAATTAGGGAAATCAGCCTACACCTTTCTAATGGATTACAGCATGTGTGCCCAGCCTGCCATGCCCTGAACAACCCATGAAGAGGCAATTCTCTTCCCCCATAACACTTAGGAGACATCATGTTGTCCATATACTGAGGCTTAATGAAAACTGTTGTTCAAAGACTGCTTGAGGCTAAAGCTTGCAATGATGCAGCTTCACCACGCACAAACGGCACAGGCCCCATGACTCTTCCTGCCACAGGCACAGCTACAGCCCAAAAGGCTGCTCTGAACCCCTCCTGGAGCACCTACTCAAGTAGTGGGGCTCTCCAGTGCCCCCCTGCTCCGAAGATATTAGCTCAAGTCTAGCCCACCATAGATATGCTAATGCCGCTGAAACTGAGTGCTCCCAATGAAACTTTTCCACTCACAAGCATATTGTGTGCTTAAATGCCATGAAAAAATATAAATTGTTCTCCTCAAACCCCAGCAGGTTCCTTAATGACTAAGCTCCACTAATTAGTAACAGCTGTTAATGAAGCGAGCAGGTACAAAACTAACCTCTTCAATTAATGCATGAGATTCTTAGACTAAACTAAAATTCAAAGGAAAGCTGTTAAGCAAAAAGTAAAAGAAAATAACATTCAAAGGTCAATATTTTTGCTGCTGTGACCATATTATTTCTTCCAAACACACATACATCAGTGTTTATCAAATGTAGAACCTATTTATACTAAAACCTTACCATTTCCATACAGCTTAGGCAAACACAGCCTGTCATTACTTTTAAAAAACTTAGGCATCCTCTCCAAACAAATCAGTCAAGACACAAATACTTAGAACAATCCAAATATGGAACACTGTTAGCATCTGGTTACTCTGTGATTACATCTTAGGAAAAGTTATGTTTTTTGGAAACCTTGATTTGCCAGAGAAAAAGTTCCATGCTCCAGCAGATCATAGTAAAAACCAGAGCATCATCACTATTTCCATCCCATTGTACTCAACATCTTTGCTGCTAAATTGTATTTTTCTAAGTCCACTGACAAAAAAAAAGCAAATACAAAATAAGTCCTTGAGCGACCTGAGAAATTGAAGCGCTCTCCACTTTCCCAAATATGATGCGACAGTATTCCAAATGCTACAGTCATCTCAATACACCTGTTTTCATTTTAGATAGCATTGGTGGAAACATCAAGTTCCATGATTATTTACAGAGAATCACAGCAGGAGGAGATTTATAGCTATCTTGAAATGTCCTTCTCAAGGCTGAAATTATATTATTTTTCCTGTTATTCCACTAGTGAGGAACCACTACAAGTCTCCTGTTTATCAAGTCCCCAGTGGTAAGAGAAAATTAGATCAGGGACTTCCACTGTCATCCAAAGTAGTAGGTTTTCCATCCAAAATGTTAAATTGCCTATTAAAATAAAACTATTCACATGAATATTCAGTACAAAGTTTGCCTTAAACTGTATTCTAAACCTGCTCCACAGAAATACCAAGCAGGTTTAGAAGCAAAATTTTCTTAAATATAAAATGCTCTGTAAATCTCCTGTTATTAAAGAAGCCATAAAAGAAGGAGGAAAGCGAGTGAGGGAAGGGAAATGCATTCACTAAGTTACTTGCAAACTGTTTGCCTAACCTTGATTAACACCCTTTGTACTGTAGGTAGAGCTGTGCAGATGCCTGGTTAGAGCTCTTCAGAGATCGATCCTTTGGGGACTTCTCTGTGATGAAGTGGCAGATAGGGAGATATGACTTGGGACTAAGGGTTATGTATTTACATATTGGCCTTAAGGATCCCTATTTTCAAATTCTTTATCCCAAGTGGCATTAGTTTTAATCTAATAATCACTTATTATCTTAGGTAATTAAAACTATAGAAACATCATGAGTTATTCAGCTAACCATATTAGAACATAAGTCTGGGATTACCCAGTAGAGGGATTTTTGCTCTTATAGAGTGTGCCCTAGAAATCTTGAAATATAAAAGAAAAACAAACAAAAGAACAGAATCATCTATATGTAATGATTTACAATGCTGAGGCAGCTTTGGGGAAAATGTACAACTCCAAAGAGCATCATCATAAAAAAGAATACCAATAAACCCCCAAGCAGATGGCCATCTTCATCTTCCTTTAAAAATAAACATTTGTTTGGTCTTTGCAATTTTTTTGTGTGTGTTTGTATGCACAGAGCTTCACACAAGTTCTCCAGCCTGAATCTGTACAAGCCAGTGGAAAACCCCCATCCATGCAACTGCACTTAGATCACTGCACTGAGATCTGGGTACATAACTGTTGTCTGGACAGTTCCTGTACCAATGTCTCTGAATTATTTCACTCTTCAGCCATTGTCCCCTGCCCAGCTGAAGTTATGTCAGTGCAATCTTGCTTTATACTGGGATATCTCATTCCCACTTCCATTAGAGAATACATTGCCATCCTCCCGAGTATTCTCTCTATTAAAGGATCTGTAGGTCAAACAGCAATCTCATACTCTTTCATGTGCATATAAACCTCAGACAAAGTCCTGAACATTGCAGACACAAGCCCACATGGTCATGTAAGGTTGGAAAGAACTCTTGTACTTCAGAGGGCACATGGAGCATAAGCTGGGTGGTGGTGGCAGAGTAAGAATTGCTGAGACTTCTGAATGCCAGCCATGCAATTCTACAAGCTTTCAAGCACCTGCTGAATAGAGAAAGTGGGGGGAAGCTGGTCTGGAACTGACTGTGAGAACCAAACAGTGAGCTACCAAGCAGTAGTTGTTACACAAAGTGGCTTATTTCTACATTGGCATGAGTATAATTGTGAACTCCACTCCTTGTTTTAAACAAAAGATAGCAACACGATATTTCTGAAGAAAAAGCTTCCATAGTTTTTGCTTTATAGTCTTTCCTTATGCCATGCAAATGTCCTTCCAGTTGATACCTTCAGAGTTAAAAGACAGTTCTGATGGCACACATTCCATATATAAAAAGATTATTGGAATACATTTAGAAATAGTATTTACAGGAAAAAAACAACTTATTTTCCTTCATCGTCTTGTTCTTCAGGAAGATGATGCGTCCGGAATAGGCTTTTTTTTTTTTCCCTCCAAATCTCAAAACAGCAACAGGGAAAAAACCTATTCACTTTGTGCAATTTACCAATATCTGAGTTTGTGCTCATCGGAAGCATTTCTCAATGTTGTATCAACATTCCTAGCCTCTAGCAGAGACCTGAAGTCCTAATTTTTCTGGCCTTTAAAATAAGTCACAAAAATTTGAGGCTCTGACAGACATCTTCCAGCAAATCTACCTCAAGTTGGTTTAACACTGTCGCCCTCCTACTGTCTGCCCTGTCCCTCTGAAAAAAGGTACTGATCACAGAGAGCTTCCCCATGCAATAAACCTGACCATAAGCTAAGCAGCCACCTTGACCACTTTCGAAGATGGTACAACATGGTTGTCTATACTAGAAAATAAAGACTATTTAAGTTAAGGATGGGAAATTTAGTCAAAAGCTAAACATAAGTCAAAGCTTTCATCTAAGTGTTTTTAGTAATCCAAAAATTGATACAGCTTCAGTATTGGACAGCAGTAACAACCACGGGCAGTACCATACAGCAAATTTGCACTCCCTTTTGGCATAATTTTCCCAGTATACTACACAGTAGCAAAAGGACATCTACTACATATCTAGGAACTGGTGTTACTCAACAAAAAACAACACTATTGGTCTTGCAAATGAGGCATACAATACACCTCTCTAGGCCATAATTTTTAGTCCGTCCACTCCTCCCACCTTTGTTTGGTTTCTTAACTTCTATATTAACTCTCTTGCCAGGCAGTTTGGAGGTAACCAGCAAATACTGAAATTTGCAAAAACACTCATTCTTTGCTGGTCAGGATGCAATCTACACAAAAACAAAACTTAAATATTTTCCCTGAAGTCACTACAGCACCAAAAATACTCAGGTCATGAATATTTCTGTTTGATAGCAATGACCTGAGTGACTCAGTCTCAAGTGGGTCCTGGTGGTTACACAGTTAATAAAATTTAGCTCAAACATGTATCAACCATATGAAAGATTAAGGTGGCAAGATTTCTTTAGGTTCCTTTTTGTCAGTCCTTCCTGCACACAAATATAAGCTCAATCCATTTATATATATATATGCCTGTGTGTACATATAATCCATAAATCATTGTACATATGCATATTAAATGAAATATTGACAGCTTGTTTACTTTTTAAATTTCATCTGTGTGGAGTTGGAAGTTATAACAAGACTAAGTCACATTCAAAACTTTAGCATAAAAGAACCCCAAAAGAGTAATTTAAGTCGGTCTTGAATGAGAACATATAATGAACCTTCTAGATGTTAAGAGGCTTTGTACGCTTTTTTAAAAAATCATTTCCCAAATGCAGTGCCATGATATTGCCTCTGAGAGCTGAGATAAAGTGATACACATATGCTCAACACATGGATGTGAACAAAGTTGTTACCTTGGCAACAACAACCTTGTAAAAGCTTCCTTCTACCAAATTAGAATAGTGACTATTGGAGAAAAAATGTTTTTTCTCAGTCAGATCTTGAAAATAAGTTATTATACTTCATTTATAGATTTTTTCTGAGCCTTATACTTTTTGCAGTTAAAGTACACCTGCTTTATCCCATGTGCCTTCAACGTTCTAATACATAGAACTTTTGTAGTATTTGGCTTACATTGATTTCCAAATTCAATACATTTGTTTCTTATTCAAATAAAGCTGCAGATATATTTGAATGGACTGAATTTGCCACCATCGTCTGCAGCTGCAGATATTCTACATACAGCAAACATACAAAACAAATATTTTTGCAGGGTTTAACAAATAGCTTTTTAAAATAAAGCTACACATAACCTGTTATTAAAATTTCCAACCATTACACACTGCATTTCCAAAGAGCTCCTGTGTTCCAAGAAACACAGCTTCAACTAAAGGATATCCACGTTCCCAAATTACTTTTCTCTTTATGGAAGTCCTGTGTCGCATACAGCTGAAGAATGTATGCCTGAGAGCATTTGCCCCTGCCATCCTTTGCCACAAGCAAACATGTTCCTTTTTTGGCTAGAAGAGTCCAAAGAACATTCTTATCACATGTGCTACAATGTGAAATACAAAATACTTCCAAAAAGCTTACAAATTTTTGATTGGTAACCAAAGACCAAAAGTCACAGCTCAGTGTGCCAGAGGAGGAAGGCAAGAAACCTCAAGGACACAGTGAATATTTTATCAGGCATCACTGAGGAACACAGCATTCTCAATTTTTGCACAATGCATACAGGCAAAGCCAATAAAGTCCTGTTCATAAGTCATATCTTCCTGGGATCCCACAGGTTTCCCAGTGCCTACAGGACATTGGAAGTTTACAATTTATCTCTCAGATACAAAGTACACCTACCAATTTGTATTATATTTGGTCTTATAATGGTGTAAATTACTCATTATGATCTTGCTTTTATTCAGTGTATCCAGCCACTATGATAATCTTATATTATTTAGTTACCACTTACAAATACATGAAAAGAGTATATTAGTAGGAACATGCAGCCCAGCCCAACTACTTCCTGGACAAAAGGATAGGAGGGTTACCTTTTTATTATATTTTAATTTGTGTTCATTACATTCTAAAGCCTTCTATGTGTCCCAGGAAAGAAATACTTTCTGAATACTAGTCTAATATGGAAATTACTTGGGTTCAAATTATGATTAATAAGTCATGAATCAGACAAGTCTTGGGTACCTGAATTTGCCAGTAACCTACCAAAACTAGACAAAGAAAAGGCTGTCATGTCCAGCATGTCCAGTTACAACTTGATCCCAGTCACATCAGACAAAGTAATGAGCTTGTGAAGACAACAGCAAATTACAAATCTCTACCCTCTTCCACCTACAGTGTGATACAAAGCTGCAATCCAGGAGCAGCAGAACACAGAACTAGAAATCAATCTTTAGTTTACAGAGGAACACGGAAATTGCTTGGATGAAAAAGTCCAGCATTGATGAACATCCACCTAAGAAAAAATGGTCCAGTTGTGCCCCATTCCCTTCCGTGGGAGAGAATCTCACTGTGGACTGCACCAACAGATCTAAAGCACGTATATATATTGAACTATGAGACACAGAGCCAACACCGTCTAGAATATACCTTATTATACCAATAATGAGAGGCACTTGGGACCTGGATGAGGAATGTACCTGCTGGAAAAGCCATTAGAGGAACAGTTTAATGTCAGTCTAAACAGTGACACTCTGTTGCCTGTAACAGGACCAATCTACTTAAAGGACACTGCACTCCCCAAAGTCTTATCTTCTGTATATGCTTTCAGCTTACATATTTAGAGAAGCCCCTGAATGCAACTTTTGCCTCTTGTGTCCCTTCCCAATAAGCTTGAAACTTGCATACCTCCTAAATCCAACCTTTGCTCACTGATGAAGCCCCACTGGCAGCACGTGACAGTTTTTTTGGTTGCTAAGAGAACGTACGTTTTAGTTTATGACTTGCTTACTTGCATTTCCTGGTCATTTGGAAACTACTTCTAAACCTTGCTAGGCTGGTATCATTTATTTGAGCAGAAATGCCATTACAGCATCATTTAGCATTAACACCTCTCCCACAGAGTTAACTGTTTGTGACCCCACAAGTCAATTACTGTAATTCCTTTCCAGCAGCGATCTGCTGCTTCTGCTTAGAGCCTGGCACACACAGGCCCAAGAAAAGATACACTAAACAGGATACAAAGACCATAGGCTAATAAATGAGAGAATGTACTGGGTACCCAAACTGGGGAGAGACAGCTCAAATTAAAACTGAAAGTGCATCAATAATTTTAAAAAATTCTTTATGGTGTTACAGATGTTTCTTAAAATAATCAATGCAACCAGATTAGAACAGTTTCACATCACAGTATCATAATTAGCTTCAGCATCCTGGTACAATTACATAAGCAGCAGCTGCTGAGCTAACCTCTGAGCCTTCCAAGGAGCTTCTTGACTTCTAACTGCCGAGAAAGTGGATGGCTTAAGGCTTTTCAGCCTCCAAGGTACTGCAAAACTTAGGCTTTGCCAACTATTAGCATTCCAGTCTCATGGCAAAACATTCATGTAGCTGATAGCTTGTATCCATCTTACTCTATTAGGAAAATAGTCACAAAAGAAAGGAGCTAAGTAAAGAGACACCATGTACCTACATTTTTATCCCAAGTCAGCTAAAAAGAATACCGGATCACCAGATTCCAGACTAAATGCTATTTTAAGGGCTAATTACTGGACTAGAATCTACTCCCTTCCATATGACTTTAAAGTAAATGCAAGGGAAAGGTACATCCATGAGCATTGTTCAAATTAGGGATTAAAAAAAAGTGTAAGCTTGAACTCAAAGTTCTGCAGTTCAGCAATTAGCATTTATTCCATATATTTGTGTATTTCACTCCCCAGATGGTTCATTTCTACACAATCTTACAGTGAGATACTTCTGCATTTTACTGAATCTGGGTGGACATGACACTCAACATGTAAACTTTGACTTAATTTCTGGTGTAAATCAGTTCCAATAAACTTTGGTGGAAGAGTTTTCTTCTAGAAAATTCAATTAATCTAAGGCCCAGTTTCTCTATAATATATCCAATCTAGTAAGACACTGATTTCTAACACATCCAGTTCTCTGAACCAGTGCTATATATTGGTTCATATGTTGGTTCAACATATGTGTGCATATCAGTTCAACATATCAGTACATGTGTGATATGCTGTTTTTCACATCTAGTCAGCATATACCAAATGATTTTACATTTTATCATTTCATTTCAGCTGTCTGATGAAATAGAGAGTTTCCAGCTAGTGGTAGAGAAAAGCACACAATGTTTCATAGCGCTACCACAGCTGTCTATTAAAGAAACCTTGATGGTATGGATTTCTGGAACATGATTTTTGAGCAGACAGATCATGGCCACAAGTCAGCAAGTAGAGGACCTATAGCTATTAATGTAAGATTATGAAAACTGTCATACTAGCAAAAAAGCTCTATCTTATCCAGTGCAGACACAGGAACACGCATTGTAAAAATTTAAAAAAAAAAAAAAGAAAAAGATAATGGCATATTTCACATTTAGATTCAAATACAACTTACTGATTCATAAAAAACCCTTTTAGTAGAAAACTGAATTCTCAATTACTACAGTGTATGCCCAACAAGAGCCCGAGGTCCATCTAGTGAACATCTAAGTGGAGCTACTCTTCCTTTCTTATTCTAACCCTGCTCTAAAGAGTCTAAACGGACCAGCTGGGCCACAGTGACACAGGAAACTCATTTACTTCCTGTCACTTCCTAAATGCATGTCAGAAGTTGTGGACAGAATTAATGCCCTCTAAAATCCAAATCAGATTGCTTGGCTGTGTTTTGTACCACAGACCATGAAACAAATCTGTGAACCGATACAGGGCATTTGAAGATCACTAGGTCTACAGCACTGTTATTTTTACATAGAGGACCTACAAAACAAAGAAACATGTGAAGCAACTTAGTTCAGGAAAAATCTGGATGCTGCATTTCATACCAAACAAAACAGATGTTGAAATTAATATGCTGCAGGAAGCAGAAATAGAAAGAAAGAAGAAGTATGAGATCAAGTCATTTATATCACACTTCAGCAACCATATGTAGCTCCTTGCTACCACAGATCTGCTTTCCAACAGCAAATAATAAAATTATACTTTTTGTGCCGTTAATTATATGCAAATTAAAATTGGGTTCACATTAATGCAAAGAGTTGAATATCCATTTAATCAGATCCTCCCTGCAGGGTCCAATGATAAAAATGACAGAAGACTTGCATTACTAATTCTGAACTTCTCACATCTCGTACCTACTTACCCTGCAAACGAACAGCTACTGTGACACCTGCCTGCTGGGCTGAAGGTTTATGCTGATTAGGTCCTATAGACCTAATGGTAATCCTCCTGAAGGGAAAGTTCAGCTCCCCAAGCTAGGAAATCTAAAGAGCAAATCCCTGTAGTAACTGCAATCATTTAGCTACTGAAATCAACAAGTTCCTAATATTCAAGATCATTTGATAAGGATTTATGCTGTAGTCTATTCTAACATGCTCCATGGTGAGGCCACTGATCTATTGTTTACATCTCACTTCCCTCTCTTAAATCAGCAGGAAAGAGAAGTGTCTCTAAACTATCTGATGACATATATCATCTCCACTGAGTTTTCCTTCCTGAAAAAGAGCAGCTGAGTATCCACCCTTTTCTCAATGTCTATTTTTTTTCCTGCTTTCATCTTCACTTCTATTTCTAGCATTGAGAGGAATTTTCCAAGGAATAGAAGGGCAAAAAATCCCCTTGATGCAGATTCTCTGTATTAATAAAAGTGACAAGAGGATCCTTAACCTTGTTTAATAGCTAAAAAGACAAGCGGCAGGGGAAGAAAACAGAAATTTTTACGAATGAGACCATATTCTATTATGCTGCCTCACATTGTGACAGAATAGACTCATGAATTTTCATCTGACACGACAGCTGAGATCATTCCCTGGGTCTTAGTGCAGGGAATGCAGATTTGCCTTCCTCCCCACCTCACAGGACTGTTCAAATCAGCACCAGGTGGTCTGGCTTCTCATGAAGTCATACTCATAGGTAGGAAGGATGAAAATATTCCCACCCCACCCCCTTCAAGTATACTGCTTCATGGAAAAGGTACAATTCCTTTGGGATGGTAAATACCACCAACATAAAGAAAGGCTCCCTTACTGTGAAGATGCACAGCTTTGCCCAAGTCCCCCAGGCAGTCCTGTTTAGCAGGTAACAGTGATAAAACTGGGCTAGGGAGAGGGCATAGTGTAACAGGAGGGTTAGACACTTGAAGGGTTAGACATGTGAAGGGTTTGATGTCATCTAAAGATCCACTTCCGTTCTGCCCAAGGCTGCAGAGCTGATAAGGTGAAAGATGCAGACATGATGGGTGACAGCAGTGAGCCCTGATGCAAACCCTTCCTCCTGGCTACAGGTAGGAAGGACTTCTCTTGGAGTCAATTGCTGCAGAGAAAGTGCACAACTACTGGAAATTTGGTGCCTTCTCAGTGCAGCCCTCTCTAGGATCTAGAGCATCTGTGTGTCTGGAAGGAACTCAATTGCTGTTCTCTTATCAAGATCAATGCGATAAGAAATTATTTCTTTTGATGTCATCTAAAAAGAACAAAAAAGCATTTCATCACACCATTCAGCCTACCTCATGCAGCACCTCTCTGTAACAGGTTCTCCCATTACTTTTCTTCAAAGCTGTGATCTACACCAAAACTTGGGTTTAAAACCTATTTCATTTCCTCACTTTAGTGGTTGGTAATCTAACATTGGCTATTAAAGAAACAGAATATTTTGTTTAAAACTTTCTACAGTATATTACACATATTTTGAAATTTCCTTAATTACACATGCGATAAATGCATAAATGTAGACTTCAGAGAGAGTGTATTCTTTCCTCATTAAAGTACAATCACAGTATTCCTGCCAAGTACATAATTAAACCAGTCTATCCATGACAATGTTTTAGGTGCCACTGTGTCACTTGCAAACAGGAATCTTTATTTCATAGGTTGTTGATCTAACATGGCATAAGCTCCCCTTAAAAGCTTTTTTACTATATCCATTTGGCTACTGACGTAAGAAACACAGCTGTAGAAGAGCTGTTTTCTTGAACTTTTGTTTTTTTTTTTTTTTTTCCAAAAACACGCTGTTTACTTGGTGTTCCTGATTTTAATTTTTTTAATAAGCAGGGTTAAATCATTCCAACCTTCATCAGTCATATTAAAGTCAAATTTCTACATAAATTAATAGTTATTCTTAACATCAACTAAAAATGGCAATGGTTTTTTCACTGGGTTAAACTCATTGAGTAAGCCAATTTTACTTTCAAAAAGAGATGGTGTTCTCTTCCACCCATAAATTTAAAAAAGATACAAAAGACTACAAGACTGCAATCTCTAAAACTCTGAAATATATGAGGAAAGACACTGAAAGTTATTTAGACATCTAAAGATAGGTTGATGGATTTTTTCAGTATCTACACTTTTGAAAATACAGTAATAGATATTAAAAATTACAGGTAATGTATTTTCAATAGTTACTGAACAAGACAACTAAGTCACGCTTTAGTACATAATTTTTAAAAGTATGTATCCATCTCCTTATATTTTTTTTCCTTAAGTAACTTAACCAATCATTTAATTTACATTTCATGAACCAAGGCATACTTCTTGAAAAGACCCTAGGTAAGAAAGTTTCCTGAAAGCAGACAACAAACATAATTTACCATTCTCTAATACCAGAAAATGCAAAAAATTAACAATACGAATAAATGTATATTAAGTGATGTAATTACTCACATATGTATTTTAATATACCTTCTCTATTAACAAAATTATTACTAATTATTACCATAATATTGTATCTGTTTGCAAATCTGTGTTTTAATTGTTTATACCTACCAACAGGACTGAAATTTCTTTAGGAAAATAATTAAGTACAGATTAAAATTAATTATCTTAATACAGGGCTCCTGCCTGCTGACTTAAATCATTATTAAAATTGGTGATTGAAATCCAGCCACCCTACTGCGACCTACCAAAAAAAGTTTTCTGAATTGTAATCAAATGATATGCAGTATTCAGTATTAATTGGAGTGTTTTATGTTTGCCCTGGTTTCTGGAATGACACATGCAAGTACTTTCCTAGGACTGAATTCTTAATTTCTCATTTCCCCTTTCATTACAGATGTCAGTTACAGGGCTTTATTGCATAACATGTACAGTTTCATTTGTACAGAAAACCGCAAAAGATGGAGGGCATGCAACTGCATTGCAAGAGTCAGTCTTTCTAAAATAACTCAAATATATCAAATGAGTAACAGGCTGATGGCGAGGCAGTCATGGCCTATCTGTACCATAAAATACCTAAAGTTCCCTATAAAAACTCATTGGTCAAATTTGTTCATATCATTAGATCATTTGTGACCTATTATTCTAACTCGATTCAATTAATTTCTAACTGCCAACAAAATAAACCTTTCTGAGAGTACCTATGCATGTCTCTTGTCCAACATATATAGTACTTCTAAAGGCTTTTGTATTTACCATCTGAAGAAGCACACTACTTATTCAGTTTCATGGAACTCTAAATACACCTATTCCCTTATTGTCTTTATGTATTTCACATTACAAAGAATAATTAAATCTAATTCTGCTCACTAGCAAATCTGCTTTGGATCTCAGAAAAAACCAACCTTCCTCATAGTTTGTGCATTTTGACTTTCAATCTAGTCATGGTTAAATGAGCCTGCATTTGGGTATCTTTCATTTGCATTCAGAAATTAAAGACGGAAAAGGGGTTTTCTTAGGAAAAATAAGATGCAGCCATACCATCCCAAAACAGCATACTGAGATAGTCTCTATCAAGAAAATGTCTCTATTCCCTAAAAACTCGCAGCTATCTTTGCCAACATTTCAGGAAAATTTTTCACATCCCACAAATTACCACAACTATTTAATCATTAGGACACATCTATTACCAGGGCCAGATGATATCTTGAGATCGCTAATTACAACCGTAAGGTAGGGAAACTTGTACAGCAGGAAATGTAACTGTATCATATAGATGACATTAGAAGGAAATGTAATTCTATCATATAGATGACATTAAAAGGATGTAGTTTATAAAAATGATTTTATGCAACTGATCATTTACAGTTTTATCATAATGAGATAACACTGCATTGACCTTCGGATCTTTAGCACTGCATACATAGGTGTTTATTAGATGTCAATCAAAATTTTGTTTCCCAAAAAAACCCTAAAAATTAAAAAAAAAAATCTACATCTCATGCTATTTCAAACCCTAAAGTCTCGGGAAAGAGATTTGATTGCAGCTCTGCCCAAACTCCACATTCTTCTGGGTTCTTCTTGGGGCAGCAAAAGAGTAAACATGAAAGAAAAAAATATTTTGGCATTATATACCTCTCTACATTTAAAGTTGCAGCAGATACTATTAGCTAACATATGAACATATACTTGAGTGACATCGTTGAACCTTCATATTTAATTATTTTCCCATCGCTCTGGAAGAAAAAGAAGAAAATATAGCTCCAGTAAAGCTACTCAATTCCATTCACAAGTGCAGTGTCTGCTGGAGGCCAAGTGACAAGCTAATATGACAGTCGCTTTGAAGTTAATCAAGCCAATACCTACACTCCAGAAATCCCGGGCTGGACTTCAAAAGACTGCAGAAAAGAGGAAAAAAAAAACACCACAAGAAATCCTGAGGGGGAAAGTATGATGAAGGACAAAGAGTTGCCCATCTAGATAATTATGCAAATGGTCACAAAACTATGTCCGTGAAACTCCAAGACACTAAAGGGGGAAGCATTCACAGGAATGATTTAACTTGATTTGAAATGCAACAAATCATAAAATTTGCACAGAGATCATGTCTTTCATAATTTAATCAAAAGCTTCCTTGCTCAACATAATAGTTTTTAAAACTTAGCAGGAACATCCAAGTTTGTGTTACCATTAGTTCTTATTATTTCACCTCTGCTTGTGTGCTATCTTAAAACAATTACTTTTACCAGCCAAAAGTTCACTGCTCAAGATGGCACTAGGCATCCACCAAAGACCTCACAAGATAAAAATCATAGCAAATCCTCAATGAAAAACACAGCAAAACATGAGTGACAAAAGAAGAGGAAAGCTGTAGTGTGTACAATTTCCTCCCTTAGTTCTTCAAAGTAAGAAATATCCCAAAATCCTCCAGGGAGGTTTTCAAGGTCACAGAGGAACCTGAATAGCTCAGGACACAGCCCTGTACATATTTGACCTGGCTGTTTGCCAAGAGAAACTTGATGTCAAATAATACATGCTGTTTCTCTGCATCAGTCCTCATCTGTACTTTCCATGAGAGATAGCAACACAACTGTTGCTTCAGATTTCATTTTGCAGTTTCCAGGGAGGGTCTTGAGGCTCTATTTTTCTTCTTACTGCTTTCTACCTTTCAGGCGACAAGATTCACTCTCCCTTGCTGTTACACTAGTTTTTATCACCTCTGGTTTATGTTGCATTTCTCTTCCAGCACTTTGCACTCACCTACTATGGCCTCAATGTATCATCAGATGCTGGAGTTACTCTTTTATTAGATATGCGCAGTTCACAAAAGGGCTCCTGTACTTGAACATCAATTCTAAGTTGTTACAATGCAAATAAAAATCCAAGTTAATATTAATCTTCTCAGGACTGAATGCTTCCAATGCACAGCTCACTCCGCAGTGTGAAACTACGTGAGAGGACCACTTGATTTACAAGAATGTCACGCTGCACCTTGCTAGCAGCCTTCCCAAAAAGCTCCACACACAAAATAAAAGCTTTGAAACAAAGATAAGTTGCCAGAGCAGGGTCAGGCAGAGGAACTATCACAAGCCAGTGACTTATCTGTCCTCATTCTGTGAGCCATACATCAAGAAGAAAGATGAGGAGGTTCTCGGGTTGGTCATGACAGAAAAGTTAAATCTCACAATTTTTCACCAGCTAATAGAACAGAAAACATTAAAACACACATCATATTAATAAAATATTAATTTAGATGCATAACCGTCTTGATAATGAATATTAATGAAATTATTTTAAAAATTTATATTAGTTTATAAGCTTTCTTTTTACAAATAAAGAAACTGAGAAAAACAACAGTTGAGGTTTCAGACACTCGGCCTCTGTTCACTGCTGTACAGTTTGGAAAATTTTAGTGATTTTTGAAGCTAAGAAAATTAGATAGAGAAGGTGCAGGGCAGTAGCCTGTCATCAGCCCAGCCCAATGCTGCTCTTGCAGGTCTCTTCCTTTTCTCTATCCTCTTCTCTTACTTGGTTTTACCAGCATGCTCAAAGAACAGAGGCAGAAACTGCATTATATCTTGACTTTATGAGGGGATCTTCCTTCCTTGACATAGTTGCACTGTAACTTCAGTGCTTAGGAAGAGACAGCTGCTGAACACACAAATCACAAGCAAGCAGCTACTCAGGCCCATATGGTCTTCTACCATTTTTCTTTTCAACTCAGGCAAGACTAATATGTAGGTTTTAGTAGCTGGGGGATGGGGAATTTATAAGGCTCGGCACATTTGCTGTACTACTAAGGTTTTCACATACACATACAACAAAAATCAAAGTTTTAATCAGGCCATGAGCAGTAGCACAGCCTGCTTCCACTGCACATTTGTCAGATCCACAGAAATTAGGATTGGGTCCTACCATTACACGTGTACAGCACACCAAATGTGCTCGACACTGTGCTGGTTCACAAAATTAAAACTGATTGTCACCATTGCCAGTCAAGTCAGGACATAACATGAGACATCTCTAAACAGCTTCCTCAGACATCAAACAGACAATAAAATAAATACCAGGAAAAATACCCCTTTGGAAAGCTATGTCCGTGTGCAAATTTACCTTAACAAGATGTTCAGAGATGTGTTACAGGAAAATTTGAATTTAAAACCAGCACCAATAAGACTTCCAAAGGACTACAAAGTCTTACTGAAACTCAGTGGTAAATGGACACCAAAATTCCATAGGCTTCCTATATAAATTTCAGCCAAATTATAATTATGCAAATCTGATTTGGATTTTGGGATCAGCATGACACCATAACGTTTCCAAGTGAAACATCCATTCTACAAACATCCTTCAAGTAACACTGTTTGCTCTCTGACTTATTTTTCCTACTCTCTCTGTGGGCACTTGGAGTTTGAACTCACTTGGATCTTCTGGCTTCATTTTATTATTTTGATGGGGTAATAAATTAAAACTCAGTGTAGCAATACAATCGATAATAAACTTAAGTTTCTCCAAATCATTTTGTTAGGAAAAAATAGTCACATATTTCCATGTTTCTCTTGTTCCTAAATATTTTCACTTCAGCATTATCCTTTCAATACTTAGGGATAGTTTTCTTTGATAGCTCACATTTAATAGGAACAATAATAACATGCCTCTGAATTCACAGTCAAGCAAATTTTGAATTGAACTCAGATTCAAACTGTAGAGACATTCATAAGCATTAAAACATAGATGGATGGTTATTGAGTTTCAAAAGCACCTGAAGACACTAAATTTCGAAAATTGCTCATTGCATCTATTTGCACTTGGGTTATCAAATATCTCAAAATCTGGCTTGAACTGATTTTCCTGAAAAATAAAATATTTAAAGGTAGCTGGAATTTTGACCTGATTTTAAAAACTACTAAAAACCCCATTGTTCTCAGTTAATTGGGGCTGGAGATTTATTCAGACAATGAAATAGAGCTTTAGCAATCATGAGCAAAATTCTTACTTTTGAAGGACTGGACTAGATTTTGGAAGGAGAGGGGAACCAAACAGCTTCACTGTCCCGTACAATGCTGGACCAGCTACCTTGTTGTTTATGTCAAAACAGCTCCAATTTTGAGTATCTAGTCTGGCTGAGATGACACTTCTATTGCCACATAGGTTAAAGATGCTGGATGGCTCAAGAAAATGAGAGGGGACCTCACTGGCCTCTAAATGCAAAATACTCAGAAAAAGCCAGCATGGCCTTGTGTTTAGTCCCCCCAGCTACCATTTTAAACTGTGTATACCCACAAAGACACAACAGTTAGCAAGGAAGGAAATGTTCGGTTCAGTGAACATTTTATATCATCACCCTGGTAATTTTTTTCAGCACACGATTCCTTCCTCAGATTCTTTGCTTCCACTTGGAACGCAAAGGAACACAGAGTTACAGCTAACAGAGCAGTGAGAGCCTCTCTGAAGACTTGAGTAAATGCCCTGAAACACAGAATCACGGGGATTTCCAGACAACACTGACATCTGCTCCATCGTGTAAAAATGAGACTTTAAAAAGCCCAACTTCAATTCATTTTAAAGCTTCATTTGAAGATCCCATTTTAGACCCTCTTGCTGTAGATTCCACTTCCCCAGGTGCTTAACATGCACATTGGACCCTCCAACACTGAGCCATATAGATTTGTCTTTGTCTTTTGTGTTAATTATTAGCTGCTGCAGAGCTGTCTCTGTGGGTGAACGCACACAGAAACAAAGGCGGTAAGGTTGTAAAACCTTTTATCTCTATCAGGGCACATTATTTGATAAGGTGCTAAGCTAATAGCAATGCATGTCAAATTGTGTTTAGACAGATCAGTGTGCTGGGAATTGGAGGTTATATTTGTCTCTGCAAACCAGCACCTGCAGAAGCAAAGAGAAATTCATACTAATATTCACAACTCTATGTAAACCATAAAGCATCTCAAAGTGGTTATTTTACAAATGGCTCTAAGATAATAAACCTCTGTCAGTTTATTCTTTTGAGCTTTAATCATTCATATTCTCATAAAAGTTGTGAAAATAGGAAACTGAACAGTGAGCAACTGACAGTGAGCAACATTATACAGCCTATGCATTTAAAAGCATGTCAGAGCACCCAACTGGAGACGCTAATTCTGCAGTAAGAGCTGAACATCTATACTTGAGAAACTGGCAAGAGTGGGTATTAAAGCATCCAAAGCTGACAAAACAAAACACTTAAAAAACGTACTAATTCTACATGTTAAAAGAAGTAACATGTTGTGAATTTAAATCAAAAAAATCATTTTTATCTTCTGAGGTTTGGAATTTATTGTTTTGCCTTTATTTGCCCACTTCCCTCACAGATACCTCTATTCTGATTTTAGCTAACTACACTAAATGTAAAGCAGAATCTGAACACCACCACTTAATGGAAAGGCAACAAAAATATCACTTCCCCCAAATGGGAGCAGATGATAATGGTACCCAGTCAGTCAGGAAAACACACTGTGGCTCTTCCTCCAGAGACCTTTACCGTTTCAGATAATTTTGTCAACTTGCACATTTGAAACCTGAAGTCTTGTTAATCAAGGCTGTGTAAGTTCATTGTCAGAGTCTCTTTCAAAACCCTAAAGACTCTTTTATGTGAAGATCTTGAGATATCACAAGGAATTACCCCAAATGCTAAGTGTCTAACATACATGAAGGTTACAGCCTTGATTATTTCACTCACTGGAACCAACAGACACATTTAGATAAAAGATTTCAGTTGCTCAAGAATAGTGTCAGCACAGTTAATAGTTGGACAAAGTTGGAAAAAATTAAGGTTCAAATCATCTAAATTATTCTACACACAAAGCTGAGATTATTTCTCCTTCTGTACATACCCTGTGATCTTGAAATGAAAATCTTTTGCTTTCAACAGTTCAGTACTAAAAATTGCACTTGCAGAGCTATATTAGGATGAGCTTATATGATTGTGTGAGAGTTTATATCTAACAGGATACTTATGCATTTTTGTTCTTGCACTGGTTAACAGGCAAATTTGGCTGCAAAATGCCACACAGACTTAAAAGCAAGTAAAGCAGATGATTTTTTCTTCAATCCCTTTTTAAGGAAAAGAACTGTTTATGAAATACCTTTAATGTGAGTAGTAGTAATTATACTTCATTCTTCTTTGTTCTGAAGATTAGGCTTCCAGAAAAAAAAAAAAGGAAAAATACACTCCTAATGTTGTCTACAACTACTATTAATTCAAGATTTTCTCTGATGGAAAACCTTTTGTATTAGTTCTCTAATACTGCCTATTGTGTACATCAGCACTGATACCAGCGTGCTTTTCTTATGGTACAAGCCAAGAAGAACCAAAAATTCACAGAACCAGGGTATGTTTTTGTCTTGACTACTGACTCCAGTGGGATGATATAGGACAGGAACCTATGGTTTAAATTTTCTGTGTCTCTTCATATTCTAGTCTGACCCCCATCTGAGCTAAAAAGCAAAATAACAACAGCTTTCTTGGTGGAGAAAATTTTTTAATCCCTGCATTCACCCATCAGGGCATGAAGGCAGCCTGAGCAAATAATTTCAATTGATAAGCATCTTGAAGGTGTGTGTGTATGGGTGTTGTTTGGGTCTTTATATATACTGTTAGGTAAATAATCTATATTCCTGATCAAGGAAAGCAAAGCTCACTTTCAAAGGTCACTTTCCTATTTGTGAACTCTCTGAAGTAAAAAATGAAATTAGCTACATTGATTCGTTTCCCAGTAGAGACATTACTCCTTCCCTCCTCCCCACAAAAGAGCTCCAAAAAGGAAAAGTGTGTGTAGACAAAAAAAGAACAGAGAGGGAGGAAAGTAAAATCTTATTTTACAAAGAATTTTAGAAACTTTCTGTACTATACTTTTGCAGCAACTGAACAGAAAACATCTGATGGTGATGTGATAGGACTAGAAGCACTTAATAGCCCGCTACTGTGGTCAAATATATCTGAGGTTACTGAGCTCAAATATCTTTAATTTGGGAATTCTTGGGGACAGGGAAGGGAGGCAGAATGAACTGAGGTTATCATCATGACGGGCAGTGTGACAGGAAAAATACTGACACTATCTCACTCAAACTAGGAATCCCTTTTCTACCTGGTAAGAATAACCATAAGAATCACTTGGAAGACATGTAAATTAGTTGGGTTTGAATCAGTAAATGAGGGAAGCAATTCTATCTGCAACTAGGAGGCAAATTGTCCCTTTCTGACCAGACGATCATAGGGGCTGCAGATGCCATACACATGAACACCTTCCCTCTCAACTTTCTCTTCACTGTGTGTCTGAAGTAGTAGAGACCTTGTGCATATTCCCCAGACTTCTGACCACTACTAAATATATAATCCTCAGAAAACCTGCTTTCTTCCACCTAAGATTAAGTTTTCCAATCACAAGTTCATCAGCATCATCCAAGCTCTTGATTCTGGAGACAGTGAAGAGAAGAAGAAAAACATTCAGAGTGTAGCCCAGGTCCTTCCATTTGAATAAGCAGGTCAGCAAATAGGCAGATGGCAGAAGCAAAACATATGAGAGTTAATAAACCATTACACAATGCTTTTCATCCAAACATGTACAAGTGGGTAAACAGAAAGTTCATAATCACTACTCCCATTTTAAAGGTTAAGGCATGCAACTCATACAGAAACGAAAACACTTATCCCAAGAGGCCAGCAGCAGAACTGAGAACAGAGGCAGCAAGGAAATACACCCCTCCAGTCCCCCTTTCCCTGTTCTGTTCCGAATGATTCTATTCATCCTTAGAAATAAACATTAAGTACTTGCTTTTTTCCCACTCCTGCTAAATAAAAAGTTATTTTAACACCATGTTAAATGCATCCTTCTCCATCTAACTCTGCTATTAGTGTAAGGTTGATAAACAAAATGTAACTATTGAGTCAAAACATGAGGAATTATTTCTTACAAAATTGATCGTAACAATATCACTGGCTTGTATGTTATACCATTTAAATATATTTTCCAGTCATATCAATATTCTTGCATAGGGCTCCCAAACCACAAAAATATGTAATTCATAAGAGCATGACACTCAGCGAGAGGATGCAAATGAGAGCAAGCAACACAATCCAGAGAGAGAAACCTCACCCACCCATATGGGTTGTGCAATGTCACATTTTCCAGCCTATTTCTCTTAAACAGGTTTTGCACTTTCTAGTGCTAAAAATAACTCTGTTACATTAGAAAGAGAGCAGTGGCAGAAACCAGTGCTTGCTGGCAAACTGCTTTCTCTCCCCCAGACACACCATTTTTTATTTTTGATAGAAACAATTGATCTTTAGCTTTTCAGACACATTTAACACAGCTGTTAAATGGCCACGCTTAATATGAAATAAGCTGAAAATTGTATTTATTTTTTCTTGTGCAGATCTAATCAGATCAATTCTGCTTTTACTGACATCCCTGTTATTCAAGTGGCTGAAAGAAATCTCCCAGCTGCAAAACTCGTGAGGGTAGAGTGACTTTAAAAATGAATACATGTGTGCACATCTAGACACATTTTTTCATCTGCGTATTTAATAAGAAGATGCAGTTATTAAGTTACCACACTGGAAAAGCAATGCAACAACAAATCTCCCCTCCATCATAAACAGAGATACCATCTTCGCAAGACCAGGTTTTGTTTTACCTCTCATGACATGATGACAAAGTGAACATGAAAAAAAAGCTATGTGTTAAAAACTGATTTATTTTTTTGTAGAGACCTCTAAGCCCTTTAAAAATAATTAACCCTTGATACATGAAAGTTAAACACAATTACTCCTCCAGAATTTTTCACAAGAGTCCAGCACACCTCATCCAAGCCTCAGTCCAAAAATTAGTTCCATAGGTCTTTTTCTTTATTAGCAATGTAACACAGAACAGTCTTAGACACATTTGATCTACACTGAAGTATACGGGAGTTGTTACTATTCCTTAGGAAAAAGGACATATGTATCTGCTTCTTCAGATTGGCTACCTTATTTAGTGTTTCCATAAAAATCCAATTGAAAAATGATCATATATCAACATACACATGTACACGGAAATAATTAACAGTGTTAGGCAAAAGTCACCAAATAGTGCCACCTGCTGTAAGCTGCCCAACAGTGCCAGCCACCAGCCCTGTTCACCACCTCCTCGAGTATTGCACAGCCAAACACCTTCATTCAAAGGAGGTACTAAACAGCTATAGAGAGAAAGGAACAAAGAAACAAACAAACATTTCACAGAGCTCTGCTGGATTCAGAGTGATATAAATAGCCTGTTCCAGCGTCTATCTGCTCTTGTAGTGCCATCCAGATCAGTGAATAGGCAGCAATCTGCATGAAAAAATCGTCATACAAACACTGATCTTCATAGGCTGATACTGATAGGCTCACACGTGAATGCCTTTAGGAGCTTAATTTATGAACAGCTCATTAAAAAGTGTGATATGTTACTACTGAGATTCTAACAAGAGCCTCCTACGGGTTCCAGATTGATGGTTTTGCAGTTGAAGAAACAGAACAAATTGCACTGCCACAACCTGTGTGTCACAGAAATCAACAGCAAAATTCCCAAGATGCTTCTACAGTACTTAAAAACAAGTGAGATAAAATTCCACTGTAAACTATAAGACAGCCAGGGTGGCAGGAAACATTAACCTGGGCATTTGCACCTTGCAGTGATGAGAACAAGACAAATAATTAGTCAAAACATTTTAAAATATGTTCAAGAGACACCTACAGTGTGTCCAAAAGACAGTATTATTAACTCTTAAAATAACCACAGCTCAGATGAGAGACACAGGATATTTTTAATGTGGTCTTCCTACAATTTTCACAGGATCCTGAGAAACAAGCATAGCAGTTAATACAGCAAAAGATGAACTGATGTAGTTGAATTCACACACAGAGTCAAAGTTCGGTTTCTTCATGCCCATGATGATAAAATCCACCCTAACATAAGTCAAGTGAGCTAAATACATTGAAACAACATATTCACCCCACATCTGGACAGAACAAGCTGTCTACCCTTTCAAAAATGTCTTAGACTTGAAGCTAACCAAACACATCAGGCTGACATCCCATCTAATCACAACAGAGCAGCCCTCATCATTTTCTTTTCCCATTTGGATCCTTTACCTGGGGCCAGAAGTTCCACCTCTGCCAAGCTTTGCAAATTCTGCAAGCCATTTGATCACCACCACCTCAGAGGTGAATCAAATTGCTCAATACAAGCATGTCAACCTAGCAGTTAACAAAATACAGTGTGAATGAAATGACGGAAGATGAATGGAAAATGCTGTATAAATATAAATTATTAGTAACATAACCAAGGATATTTCTGTGGAACTTCCATCACTAATTTTTGAACCACGTCTCTACACGACTTTTAATTTTGCAAAAATAGATTAAGTGCTGATTGAGTTGTGTTTGCTAAAACATGATGAAATTGCAGTTCAAAGTGTCATGTCACAGGTAAAACTGTGAAAAGCCACAGCAGTAATGACAGTAATGAAGAAGTATCCATTAATTACTCGTACATTTATCATGTAATTTTTTCATTTCTTTTTTCCCTTTTTTTTTTTTTAAGGCACTGCTTTTCCATCTTGTGAACTGACTTCACTCAAGAAGATAGATCAGCTGAAAATACTGGAGGGCCAGATTTTGATATATCCCTAAGGAGCCCTTCTCCTTGGCTCACTGCAAAGGAGCTCTAAATCAGGTAGATACCAAACTGAAGGCTGCTACAATATCCCCTGCACAGTTACTCATTTGCTGAATAACCAAGCTCTGAGCTCTCATATCTTTTCCCTAGGTGAGATCTAAGCCTTCAGGCTTTCCATGTCTCTGCACTCTTTCAAGCTCTATTGCTGTGATGGAGTACAAAACTTCATGCTGTTATGATACAAAAGTTAGTGTTTGCACAGAAATTAGCCTTTCCTCTAACATTAAAAAATCCCAACATACTGCAGGCTCCAGGTAAACTACTTCCTTGGAAACTCATGTGATAAAAAGAGTGATTGTTCATGTTTGGAGTTCAGTACTAGACAGTTTCAGACCACTTGGGCTTGTTAACACTTGGCACTGATTAGTTCCTTTGTCTAAGATTATGGAAGTATTTTTTAGACATTAAAGGAATTAAAACTGAAAACATCCTTGTAAAATAAGAAAGTTCTAATGTCTCAGTTTAGATGGATGAACTGATGAGGCACTGAAACATTAACAGCAGCATCCTTAACTTGAGGTAAGGGAAAGAGTACAACTCCTAATTCATGCATTTAAGGAAATAGTTGCCTTTAAAGAGGGACTGAACACATGGTCTTACAGATTAATATGTGGCAAAAAAGTTTCTAGATCCAGTGATGTTACAAAAATCCCCAATTAAAAAACAACATTTGAACATTCTGTCTGAAGCATCAATGAAATGAAAGAAATCATTAAAAAGAGTCAAAGAATACAGTTCCATAATTCTAGCTTTCAGGTTATCTTGAAAAGACAAACATCGAGTTTTGTTTTTATTTTTGACTGCACTAATAACCCAGAAATCACACAATGCTGTAGCCAAAGAGAACTCACTTGGCAATTACCACAGCCTCCCATATTCAGGAGCGCTAAAGTGTAATCTAATGCAATTAATAAAACTGTCCAAAATAGACCACTAGTTTCATTTTAGCATATATTATTACATATAGTTATGTAAGTACATGTGTACAAATGCAGCAAACTTACAGTGTTTTCCTCCTACTTAGTGTGTGTGACAACAGGACTGAAACAGATATGGTTACCTAAATCCTTCCTTATTCCAACTTGATAGAATAAACACAATACTGTGCTTAAAACATTTCCTGAGGGTCTCACCCTCCATATAAAAGTTTATTGGTACCTTCATTGTCACAGTAAAGTCACTTCCATCCAGCCATCTAGAAAAAAACAAAAAGCTTGAAGAGTATTTATAGAAAAGGCTTCTTTTTACGGCATGTACAAGAGAATGAAATTATATATGTGTGTTGAAAACAGCGTTACTTAGAAAAGCAAAGTAGACAAAACATGCTAGTTGTAATGAAAACATTAATTCTTACTATACAAGGCAATGGGTTTTAAAGGAAGAAGTTCCAAACTACAGTAAATTTTTCAACATCCATTCAAAAATTACTATTGGCATAAGTAGCAGACATTTTTCCAGAGTGTTACATGCCCCCAAAGTTGAAAGAATAATTGAAAGACCGATCCCTTCTTATAAACGTATACCAGACCCATCCAAGACTAAGAAGAAGAAAAATTTCTGCATATTTTCACTAAGCCACCACCCATAGTAGCATAAACCACTCGCTTAACTCCTTTATCAGCACAGAGAACTGAGACCTAAAAGCTCTACAGCTGCATATTATCCACATTACCACCATCTCTGCACCACTTTTAAAAATATCCATTTGTAGTCTAGAAATAAATACAACAGATTCTTGGATGCTACCTAGGACCAATCTTCAAGTATGTATTCATCTACAGCCTAGGAATAAAGCTGGCTCTGAGATATGCAGGTTGACAGTCTGACATTAGGACCTATCCAACGAACACTATTTTATACATCTTCAGTAAGATGCCACTTAAACTTGTTCATAGCTTTTGTCACATTATGCTGATTTTGTGAGGAAGTGACTTTTTCAAGGAAGTTATAGTCAAACCAATTAGTAATCAGGTCTGAATATTGACACCTGGTGTAGCCACTTGGGACAGAACACGTCTCTGAGAACACATGGGGTTAAAAGCAGAGAACTCCCAGAAGAATCTCTCTCTCCTGCAGGCTCTGGCCAGAGCACTTTCCCCTCCCTGCCTTGGGTGAGATGCTCACCTTCCCCCCACATTGTGTTTCCAGCACCTACAGCTGAACTATCTTCAGCTACTGCTCAGAGAAGAACCATCATCCCCTCTGCAGATCTGGGAGACCATTAACTCTTTTTTGGACAGATGAAACTTGGCAGAGCACTGATCCTCCCTGATCTGGGAGAGATAAGAGACAGATGGGAGATGTAGCATGAGATCTGATGCCAGAGAAGGCAGAATGGGTTACAGAGACAGAAGGGAGATGAGAACTGTAGTTTAAATTCTCTTTAAAGCCAGTGGAGACTTCTTGCCTTGTAAATCATGGACTTTCCTTAGGGCGATCGAATTCTAACTTGTCTATGAGTAGAGCACCAGTGCTGATGTTGAGTGGAGTTGGAACAGAGAAGGAGAAGAAACAGAGAAGACCCCTTGGCCTCAGGGTGATACAGTAGCCTCTGTTTCCAGGAATTGGATGCAAGAATGTTGGATGCAATTATGTTAGAATTGCTTGTCTTTAAAAGGACACCCTAAGGGCCATGGCCCATCAGTGGCAGCTGTGGGGAAAGCTGCATGAGATGGGAAGGACTATTTCTCATGGGAAGAAAATCTCCATGGCTGAAAGAGAGTCTCTTTTCCCTTTTCCTTTGAGAAAATTATTATTCCAGGGGTGGTAACTGACTGAAAATGTCAAGTTATGTCTCTTCGTGTTTGTCAGTGAGAAAGTGAACAGTGGATGGGGGGAGGAGGAGTGTTTTGATGGTTTCATTTTGATTCTTGTTTTTTTTTCTTTCCTCTGTTTTAGTATTAATTAATAAAGTTTGTTATCTAAGTTTTGAGGCCTGCTTTGTCCTTTCTCCTAATCATATATCACAGCAAGTAAGGAGTAAATTACTACAGAAATGGTGCATTGGCTGGGAAAACTTAAATTGGAAAATAGGCGAACGTGAAACCATTACACACATTTTTGCACGAAAAAACAATTTCAATTGGAACAAATACAAAGAGAACATGTTATAGTGATCAGGAAAAGGGGAGTATCAGCAAAGAGAAGTTAAGAGTGAACAACTTTATTTTGCTAGAAAAATAAATGCTGAGAAAGAATATCTAACTTGATAATATAAATATCAAGGAGGGTATTACAGATGAAATGGCTTTACTTTAGTCATGAATATTATCCCAACTAGTCCTGCAAGAGTACACTTTCAGAATAGCTAGTACAAGAAATCCAACCCTGCTTTTAAGCTGAAGACAGAAATAATCTCCATATTTGAATCCATGTGTATCAGATGTGGCCTCTGAAAGAGAGCACCTAAAATGAATTAGATCATTGTTTCTTTGTCATCATTACACCTATGAAACCCCTACATCAGGACAGTAATGGCTACCTACAGTGTATCCTGGAGAGGATACCCTTCCCCACAGTTAGCACAGATTCAATTCTGCATAAAACAATAAGAGATGAAGAAAACTGCTTCCTCTGAACAAGTGGACACTGTATGCAGCTCAAAGAATTTGGGTACTCATGCTTTTAAAGACAGTAACATATTCCTCTTACAGCTAAAATTTAATTTATCTAGGCCATTCTACCTATAATATTCTTTGTCAAGATTATATTTGCAGAGCTCATTTGCATTTTGGGGTTTTGGGGTTGAGGATTTATTAAGTTTGTTTGTTGTTGCTTGGTGCTTTTTTTTTTCTTTTCTTTTACAGTGCTACAACCCAAAGAATCATGTAGTAACTAAAATAAAAAACCCATTGAACCCCATTGTCACTACAGGATCACTGATGTATGCTGTTGCCCTTCTATGTCTTATATGCACAGATATTGTACGTCTTGAGAAAATATTCCTTACTGTTGTATCATATGGAAACTATGTATTATATACATATATTTATGTGTATGTAGGTGTCTATGCATGCAAAAGATATTCTATGGATTCCTCTCAACTAGATGTCCACTTCAAAATTACCTGAAATTACTAGGCAGCTACTTGGTGAGGCAGTCTGAAAGTCCTTCCCAAAACTTATTTATTCCATAGGCGTCTTACAAGAAGAGAGTGGTTATGGAGCACGGTCCTTTTTGTGCGCTCACTCCTACAAGATGTCTATGGTCTAGGAGGGAAATTACCTGGCAGGTAGCTTCAAAGACAACTAGCAGGCTGAAATAATTACTGCCTTCAGTTGGTAAACTACCTCCAGATTTCTCACAGAAAAAAAATGTACAGTGTTTGTGCAAGATCGGCCCATTTGATTTATTTGTGGCTACGCTTCCTTCTCTCACTGCTGAGGCACTATGTGGAAAATAAATTTAAAATCCCGTGAGTATGCAGTTGGGTAATTGGCAGCAAAAGCCATCACCAACTGCAGTGAACCACCATTTAAGCCATAATTCACATTTATGATTTGTACTATAATTGTTAAAAATGTTCATCTTGACTGTAAATAGCAGTTCAAAGAAATCAGTTTATTAACAAATATAAATATATGTTTCCAGATACAAATATAGTGTTAGAGTAGTTGCTTTTAATTGCAAACTCATATTCAGTTGCTACAACTCAGTATTTCAGATTATGGTCTTAAAACCACAAATGAACTGTTAATTTTTACTTCTGTTATGACAGTGACAATTACTGAACACTCACGAATGCTTTTATGCGCGTCAACAGAAGCTACTTCCATTCCTGACTCTTTACAAAGCAGCTTGAGAACACATACTCCAACAGCTGCTTTCTGGCTAGGCACAAGTAAAAAGAAAAAGAATGAAGCAGAAATTGTGCTTTCTAAAAAAAAAAAATTAACACCATGAGGGTTTGTGTACTCTTTGCAAGGCTCTATGCTTCTTCAAACTACTTGGAAAACAACTTGCAAGATTATGAACAGAAACCACATCACCCCAAAGTAAATTCTAAATGTGAGGTCACATTCTGACCACTTACTGTGTTTTAAGACTATGGATATGAAAATTTTGAGAAACAGCATATGGGGCAATCAGTTCCTGTACCAGAAAAGTACAAGGCTTATTTTACATCACCACAGTGCTGCCTTGGTCTCTGCCTGGGGCAGAGACTGGTAGTACTGGGCACAAACACATCCTTTTCTTGTCAATACTCCTTGTCCCATTGGTACTCTTACCTCAATTCTTCTCTTTTTCCTCTTCCCATTTCAATTTTTTCTCACCCTTCACTTTTCCCTGTAGCAAACTTTCTCACTTAACACCTCTATCTCAATTCATTCACCCTTTGTCTTCCTTCCAACCATACCAAGTCCTTTTTCTTCTTATTTTCCATGCAATGAACTTTGTGTATCCTCTGAAGGTAGCAATCCACATAAAGATCACATACCTCTGTGCAGCCAAATGACCCAGAAAATAAATGGGGACATAAGTCTCAAGTCCAAGTCATCAGCAAGCAGGCAGAGCTCTTCACCATTTTACTGTCTATGGACATAGACAAAAAAACCCCCATACCCATTCCATGAAAAAAACGTTAGCGCATTTTCAAGCCAGAAGTGCACAGATACTCAGATGACAGGTTGCAACTGTAATACACCTAACATCAGCTATGAACACCTAACCACATCTCTGCTATTCTCCCTCTCTGCTCAATAGTTGGCAACAAGGAAAATTATGTTAACCTGATGTACACTAGAGAATAGGATAGGATGAAAAAATTAGCATTACATTATGTTTTCTACTCCAACAGATGAATAAATCTAGGGACTCACTGGTTTTACATTAGTAAGTAGTTTGAGTAAACTACCAGAAGTGGAAATTCAGTTATCAGCAGCTAGTGTTAGAAAAAGCCAAGAGTGATGGTAATCTGAAATTTGCCTCCCATTGTAATATTAGTGACAATTTTTACAGTTTTGCCTTCCTACTCCCGAAAATACTGAAAATTGGCAACTGATGCCATAGGAGTATGTCTAAATTAGGAAATAAAAAAAAAAAATTGGGGGGTTGGGAGATGGGGGTAGGGTGTTTGTCCAGTTGGATTTTGTTTTGGGGAGGGGGAGTGTGTGTGTGGTTTTGTTTTCAAACTGCAATGGTATCAAGCCATGCACAAGGACCTTTTATAAGCACATGCCTTCCAATAAACTCCAGGGAGTTTTAAATCTTTTTTTTTCTTTGAAAAGGGCATAATTTTTCAGAAAGCACACATACAACTTTTGATGCCATGAACGTTCAAGGCAGATGTAAAAGATGCAGGCAGTGGATTCAGGATATTGCCAATTTGGCTACCATTTCCTGGCTTTATTCTGTCTGCCTATTTTGTGACTAAGCCAGCCAAGTGGAAAATGCTGATAGTAAATAAAATATACAGACAAAGGAGTAGTTTCAGCCATTAGATGTACTTTAGAAGAAAATCCAGTACCTGGTAGAAAAAATTTTATTTTGTATAAGTCATTTTAAAAACATAACTGTCACAGGAGTCATGCTAGAAACCACAAAACATAACATGGTCACATCCATTCTTTTTCAGCCAGACAGAGCAGGTATTCCAAGTCTTGGGTGAGAACATTGCACCTGCTACATCTCCTCTAGTGCATTAAGGAGTCTCTGGCTCCAGTGGCATTGTGCCACCTTCAGAACAACAGCCATCCATCAGCTAGACTGCTTCAGACCCACTTAGAGCTTATGTTAACGTGCACATGAAATGAAATCAAATTAGACTACAGTGTCCAAACTCACAGCCAAACTTCCTATGAAGTTTAACCCCTTGTTTGCAAGGGAAAAACCTTGAGATAAATAATTCTTCTGTAATAAAGCCACATCTTGATTTTGAAATCTTTACTTCCAATTTCATGAATTATGGGAGAACATTCTCACCAAACTCCAAGTGTAATGGGCAGAGGGCTGTGAACACAACAGACAAAAAAGTAAAACCAATTTTTGATAAAATGGTACAGGGTTGTCTCCCAGAGCAGCATTTCAGATTCTATATTTGCCCATAGCATTTTGCCTTGCAGAAATCAAAATCAAAACCAAAACATCCAAGCTTATTCTCTCCCCAGAGGGCAGTTTTTAAGCTGATGCTTTGTATATTACAGGACACTTCTCATTTCAAAAGGATATTCAAAGTGCTAGCTAGGTCTGATCTATAAAGCTTAGGCATATTTTTGCACAAGCTTCATTTTAATATTCTTCAGGGTCCCCTTTATTACAGTAATCCTAATTACTGTCAGTTTGAGGCATAGAAGGTTGACTAGAGAAGCGGCACCTTTTGGCAAGATTGTTGTACACAATAAATATAAAAGGTATATCGTCATTCATCTTGTGTTTTCTTTGGTGTATAACATCTCCTAAGAATGTATCATCCTTTAGTAAAAAATTGCACTCTCCCTCTAACTACTAATGTTTGGGGTTTTTTTATTTCATAAAATGTTGTTGTGGTTTAACCCCAGCAGGACACTAAACACCACCCAGTCACTCATCTACTCCCTTATACAATGGGACAGGGAGAAAAATCAAAAGAGTAAAAGTGAGAAAACTTGTGGGTAGAGATAAAGCAAGTTGAATAAAAAGTAAAGCAACAGCCACACATGTGAGCAAAGCAGAACAAGGAATTGATTCACCATTTCCCATGGGCAGGCAGGTGTTCAGCCGTGCCCGTGAAAGCAGGGCTCCCCATCATATACAACAAGGACTTGGGAAAACAAACTGCATCACTCCTGAATCCTCTGCATCTCCTTCCTGCTCTCCCCTCAGCTTCATATGTTGAACATGACACTGTATGGTATCAAATACTCCTTTGACCAAGTGGAGTCAGCTGTTGTGGCCTCGCAACTTCTTGTGCACCTCCAGCCTCCTTTCTGGTGAGCTCTGAAAGGGTTCTGAGGAACTGCTGGTCAGCAGTAACAAAAAACTTTCTTATACTGTCAACACCATTTCCAGGACAAATCCAAAACATCGTCTGTACTAATTGCTGTGAAGAAAATTAATTCTACCCCAGACAAAACCACCTCAAATATTAATGCAGGTGAAAACTGGAGTCTAGAAAAATAAAATGCCTTTTCAGAGCTGCATGTTCATATAAACCAGCACATAATCAACTTGTAGACACACCACATAGTTCAAGTGTATCAGACACTAGATGGTGGCAACTGGGAGAGATGTGACCCCCTTTTCCATGAGTGTTTGGCATAATGTCCTCATTTCCTTTGCCATTTACATGGTTTTCATAAGCATGTCCGAAACATGTCCTGCAATAAGATCTCTTACATTTTAGTGTTCTGTGGAAAGGTCTACCATAGCTGGCCTCTAGCATTCCTGTACATCTCCCCAGGTAGCGTTCATGTCACACTGCACGTACAGCAAGTATTGGTGCCACCCAACAAGGAGAAATTGGCCACCTAAACCTTTTACTTGAAAAATTAGGTTGATGCGTCTAGTTGTGGATTTTTTCAGCTGTGGCAACAAAATAGGCTTCTAACATAGGCTTGTCCAGAGCCTAGCAAAGAGAGGCTCCAGCTACATATCGACTAGCATGCAAATAATGCTATAAATTTTCCTGTGATAAACCCAATCTGGACATGTATGGATAGATAAGTCTTAAAACAAAGATAGCACAAACAGAAAATATACTTTTAATCCCCACTAACCTTAGTTATTTGAGGACAAATTCTAACTACATAAACATGTTAAGAAGGTGATGGAGTAGTCTGCTTTGTCTCTGCCATTTTTTATCTAGGGTAGGGTTCACATAAACATGTTATGTACAAAGCAGTACTGAGAAGGCCAGGATTTTTAGAAGATACTGTATTACAACCGCTGTGAACAAAATGGTCTTGCAAATTATACTCCAACACACTATGGGACTGCTTTCAGTCCATATTTATGTAAGGACAAACGAGTGAGCACTTACAGAGAAGACTACTTACCACAGCTCTGGTACATCAGCTGGCAACCTGTATACATAGCTACCCCAAAGTCACTCTGAAATTCTAATGTACAAGCTCAGGCAGGTGTAAATGATGTTAGCTTTCTGATGAAAGCATAGAACACCCTGTAGCAACAATGGGATGACTAGACAAGGATGTCTGCATATTAAAATAGCACTACAGAGCAAAAATCCCTTGAAGCTGGAGCAAAATACCCTGTAACTTTATAGGCTGGGGGTTTTCTAAGAAATAATTTCCCAATTCTGTCTCAGTTCTGCTAAAAAAAACCCAAACAAACCCAAATGTATACTCAGTTGTATAGTTTTAAAAGATTAGAAAGAGATGATTGATTCTGTCTGTCGACAGACCTTCCTTTCCTATGAAAGAACTGATCCATTTTTTTTCTAGTTCTCTGGCTTGGAGCAGGAGAGTCAAAGTATTTATCCAAGTAATAGGAAAGGATTACACATGTAGATGGATTCACAAAACATCAATCCCAGCAGGCTTCTGAAATTAAAAGAGCCTAATGCATGAGGAGTGATATATTTTACACTAAGGGAAATGTCAAGCTGTGGAAAAACTATTCCAGAAGGTACCTGTGAGTTAAGTACAGAGTTCACTTCTCTTGTCACTTGATCCTCTCCTTAGAATTAAGAACTGAACTTACCATTTTGAAACATGTAGAGTAGCAGCTATAAAAATCCACCATGAGGACATTCGTATGAGGAAATTTTTCTTCTTTTACACAAGTTTAAGGGATTGTCAGAGGTCAAAGAATTGAACATCCCTGCTGAGTCACTTCTATGAAAGACATGCTGTAGAACGGTGTAGGTGTACTTACTCTTCACAGCTACTCAGACAGGACCAAAAGAAAAAAAAAGAAAAAGATTTGCTCATTTTGGAGCTGTTAGGCCTCAGTAGGGACTGATATTTTCAACAGAGAAGCAAGGATTTTCTGCTCAAGAAACAGAACATATCAAAAGATACTTCCAGTAACCAGTCACACAATGAATTATGACTTTTAGGACAAAGCAGGTGTGGTCAATGGGTCGCTGTTAGGTTAAACTTGCATAACAAGATTTTTTTGTCTTTTTGCAAAACAAAAAGAAGAGCCACTTGCAGGTCTCAAAATAGCTTTTAATGAAAAACAGAACCACTTCTTGGCACAGAATGACAAGAATTCACCAACTGCCCCTCCCCAGCTATCTATGATAGCTTCTCTGTCCCCATAGGTGGCAGGTGCCTTTCCCAGGCAGCAGCCAATACACTGCTTGTCTGGCAGGGGGCAGGCTAATGAAGCACAGTGGGAGCATAGCTCCCATTTAAACGCAAGATTGGTCTGAACACTTGTCCAAACTCTTGGAGATGCAGTGGTTTTGTTTAAGAGACTAACAGAACTTATTCTTACCAACTTTTAAATTCTGACTGCTATAAATGCAAAATTTTCTTGCATTTGGATTACTTTAAAGGAAAGATCTACCAGTGTACAACATCAAAGTCCTAACATAAAACAACAATTTAAGGAATGCCTTATAAAAAAAAACCTAACCTTCTACATCCCAGCAGTTCATTTATAACAGGGGTTGGTGCTAGAAGTAAAAGAACTATTGAGTTACATTCAGATACATCTCCTTACTGCAGGGTCTCCTGTATTTGAAAGAAAGCTGCCCCCTGCTCCTTCCTGAACAAAAAGCTTTATATGCCACCATTAAAACTACATTCATTGTGACATACCCATCCCTTTGGATGTTTAGCATCCAAATAAATGAGTAAGTTATCTCTGTTCAGGAGACTTGTTAAACATATAAGTACTTAATCTGTAAGTTACCTAATCATCACTACTCCTCTGCATGTTAGGTACAGTGATCTATTACTTGCACATGAATTTTCTGCTGATTTGAATTTTCAGCATTTATCAGTCATAAAACTTTGGCCTATATAGCTTGCTCTTTTAAACAGATTTCACAATTAACTGTAATCAGATAGAATGCAAACAGCCTGTGTGAAAACTCATGCAGTGTTTTTTATTCTAAGAATACCTGTAGAAAAAACACTCTGTAAGTGCTAATTAAAGGCCTAATCAGGAGTAAATCAGGTAAATAATAAATACTTTCCCATGACATTCTATTATTACTCGCAAAAAATTAGCTTAGTGTTGCTTCACAGCACTGTTATGTAAAGACAGTGGAAGTTAGCAGGTACTTGCATTCCCCTGAGTTCAAGCAAAGGTGGCTCAGAAACAGCAAGGTCAAAAGGCAGGCAGAGCCCAGGAGGAGCCATCCCAAATCTCCATACCCTTGAACTGGAGCGTTCATGCCATCTCTTGGGCAAACACCCAACTGAACTGCCAAGAACTGATAAAAGCAGATTCATAGCCTCTCCAGCATTATGGCTTGCACAGAGAAGGTCCTAAGAAACCTGTCCCTGGTGGAAGGTGGACAACTATCTCCCTTTTGGTTGAGGCCACCCAAATTTCTCTATATAGCTGAGGCCACTGCTGGTGGCAAACATGCCTGGTTGCACATCTGATCATGTAAGAACATGCAGAATTATTTACTGCTACATCTTAACCCCTTCACACCTTAGGAACACTGCACAGAATGGAAAGGCTTGATCACTGGATGGGGAAAATGGATTTTGTCACTAGTCAAAGTTAATGACCACTGTAGTCTGATACAGAACCAAGATGCACAAAGGTCCACCCAAAACCAAAGCAAAGTTAATGGCTTTAAGCCATTAACAGCTCATAGCAAAGTTAAGATTTTATACTATCTGTATCAAAACTGCATAGAGGGACATAGGTAAGACTGGGACGCAGCACAAATAGGATGAGTGAGAGCTCTGATAGTGGAAATGCAGCATTAGCAGCAATATCTAATGTGCTGGTAGGCTCCAAGAATGACTGTTCTCAGACAGCAGCAATCATAATTGCCTTTAATAGCAAATTATACTTCAGTGTTTTTTAAAAATAGCATAATAATGACCTTTAAAGCCTAGAGGAACCCATTGTGAAAATTAATCTTTAGAAAACTACATTTCCAATATAAGCTAAGAACCACTGTCCATGCCTTCAGGAGGAAATCAGCCTATGAGAGTATATTCTGATGTTGTGTTTCATCTACATGACTGCTGGAACATGGCATTTCTCTACTCTTAGTGTAGAGGTCCAGGGCTAGAGTTCACTCTGAGGTTACAGGTTTTTTTCCAGCCTGGCTAGAGATAGGTAATTATATAGGCTGCAAGCTCATGCCTGCTATGACAATGGGTCACATTTCGTTTTCCTACTACTGCCCCACACACCCATTGTATGGGTAGAATTTAGACTCCACACTAAAGAGATGTAAGTGCACAGGACTATATATTTTTTTTAAAAGTAGGGGGTTTTTAACCCAATCTTATTACAAAGGAAAATTACAAACCACTGAAATAATTCATGTGCTTTCTGTTCTGAGTGATTCCACATTAGTAACACAACCGTACCCAGGTTGTTATGCATTTAAAGCCAGAGCTCTAATTGAATAACTGCTGCCTGGTGAGTCTGTAGGTTAAAAAAAAATCCAGACCCAAGATCCACACTAGACCTGAAGTGCTTCTAGTAATTCTACCTTTGAGTAAGCTATTAAAATTAAAAGAATTTACAACATGTCATTATTCCTAGACCTTATGGAGAATATACTTTACTGCCAACAGAGACAGCTTCAATCATACTCAGCATTAAGTTGAGTTAGTGTCCCAAAGAGCCTACTCCCCTCTCCCTTTTAGCTGGTCTTTGTTTAGGGACAAGGTCAAAAATGAAGACAGGCTACATGCTGTTTCTCAGTGCCTAATCTGCCTGTTAAGAAGGAATCTCGAGTTTTATGGCTACAAGGCTTATGTCAGCCAACTATTATTAGTTTATTAGGGGAAATAATGAATGATACATTTGAAATAATGTATAATCAAGCTATTCTGGCAATGCCCTATTGACTTATAGGCAAACCTGTTCTACTCAGTACCTCTATACTACAAGTCCATCTTTCCCTCTGGGCTCACTTAAGATGATGTTATCTTTTGTATTTATCATCCCTGCGATCAAAACCTGCCATTCTTTTCCCCTATCAAAACTCCCTCTGCATTCTACACCAAGGTGTCTTCCCTCAGTCATTGCTTTTCTTTTCCTCTCTGCATCCTTGGGGAATGTTGCCATTTTCTAGTCTTTAGAAGCTTGATTCATTTGCCTGCATGAGATCCAGGAGACAATAAGAACTTGAAAAGGAGGCCGAAGGTAACCCTAGTGCACAATGTGGAGGTAAACTCTGTATTCTTCCCAACACTGGCAGCAGCTGCATTTCTGTGTAGATCACACATCTGCTTCTAGCATTTGTAACCAGTTAAGCCAATGCCATAAAAATACTATTTCAAGGGATCCCCTAATGGTTCATCAAGCTGGATGAAACACTATTTGCAGTATCCATATCTTATTTTTTAACATTGTCACTGAAGATGCCAGTTAAGTCTGTGCATTACAAATAATTAGTAAGTTCTGAAAATAATTCTTGTGCTAGCTATATATTTCCATTTTGAGGGAACCAGAAAAAGACCCCTCCAATGATGCACGGGAACATGCACAAGAATTAACCTAAATTTCACTACCTCTCCAGTTATCCTTATCAATTAAACACTACAACTTTTGCCTTGAGCTTCCTTTATTTGGGGCTCTAAATTTATAGACAGAAGTTTTGATAGCCACACTTAGTTAACATTTAGAAATAGGAATAAAAGTGCTAAACAAATCTACAAATGCATATGAACCATTCTCACAGTCACTTAAATATGCTGCATTTTAGTATATACACCAAGATGAGGTTGTTTTTCAGTCATCATACTCTGCTATTTCAAACAGTTCAGTATTTTGAAAACTGTTTAGAGTGATCTAGAATGAGACTGCTCAGCCATTACTTCTGATATAGATCCCTACATTGACATCTGAAATAATTTATCAGCACACTAAAACCAGCCCCAAGAACAGATTGATAAAGCCTGCACAAAGATAGCAACGATATTGTCATTATTTTGACTGTTCTCCAGAACACAGATGTCATCACATCAGAAATACAGCTGTCAAGTTAGACCTCAGTCATTTCAGACCACCTCAACATAGCTTTATTATTATATTAGATATTGAGAAATAGCCTATGTTTATATACTATGCTAGGATAGCCTTGCTTAACATTTCACGTACAAAGCCCCAGTAATTTGGGATAAACTTCCATCATTCTTATGAGAACTTGGCAAACAGAGGTACATTTTCTCAAGTTAAGAGTATTACATCTAGGCACTGAGGGCAAAGGACTAAGAGAACATCAAGAGTTTTTCTGTTTGCACAACCTTTGAAAATTCTCCAAATTCAAATTCTTCAATTTGAAAAAACTTCAAATTAACTGTTTGGAAGTGCATTAACACATTTTAATCTTCTCTAGATGTTTAGCTCTGTGAAGTATTAAGAGTTTCCTCTATATTAATTAGATTATTTTTAATTGTACTAACAATAATGAACTCCCGTGCAAGCAGAACTGGCAAAAAGCATCCCTTACTGTAGCCCACATGGAATGACACATGCTCAGTCCCTGACATTTTTAGAAAAACTTCCAGAGGCTCTACTAGCTTTATTGGTACAACTGCAGAGTCCATAAAGAAGTACATGAGTTAAGAAAATTCCAGTGCCCCACTGAAGCTTGGAGAGGGATCTAAAAAGCTCAATAGTTCATGTGCCAACAGCTAACACGTTTACTTCTCACACTGATCCCAGCATCTGCAGAGCTACTGTAACAGTGACAGACGATCTAAAGTTTTCTACATGATCCAGACTGCACTATATGAATGGTACTGTTACATAAAGGGTATAAAAGGAACCACATATTCAAAGTACATTCATCAGGCACTACCAAAAACAAGTTATATCCCATCAAATGTTCACTCATTTCAGCAAAGCACTCAAACCGTCTCTGTCTTGTGTAATTCAAATCAGAAAATACTCAACAGAATATACAGAGCCATCTGCTATTGTTGTCTTTTGTTAATGGTTTCTCACTCACTTGGTTCCCCTCTGTCCAGCCATCTCTAGAATGCTGTATAGATAGATTAACAGCTGATTTCCTCAAAAGAACCTAGGAACATTGAAGATATCTATCCACTGTTTAGCTATATATCCTTTAGTTATGAGATGAACTTGGTGTCATTTCTATCCATTTGTCATTAAAGTTTAGTCTCAACTTTATCCTACGTTTTTATTCTTGGAAAGAAATTGCAAGAGAAAAATATTTTAGCAATAATTTAATTTTTAAACTGCATTCTGCTTTTCAAATCTAGAGAGCCTTATAAACTAAGAGAAGAGGTAAAAGGAAAAAGACCTTTTTTTTTTCCTCACATTATTAGTTTGTCAAGGCTGTCATCAAAAGGTTTGATTTAATCACCTCCACAAAACATGTGCCATGTTCACCCTCTCTTGTCAGTATCTCCCAAGGGCTGTGGAACTAGGATGTCAGTCAAAGAGTACAGATGTAGTTAGATCAGCCAGACTTAAGCCCTGGCTTCATGTCTCCCAGGTATCCTTTGCTAGCTTGGCTCCGGGGATTCATTTTGAAGCAGCAACAGTACTATTACTGAATTTGAGTGAATGGCATGTTCATATTCAAATAGAACCTGCTGAATGAGTTTTTATGTCAAGACTGACATGCTAGTAAGTTTCCCAATGGTTCAGTAGGAATTGGATTGAGTATACACCGGAAAATGAACAAACAATATTAGCTATATCCTTTGCATTATCAAGACATTAGAACATGGGGAAACAGCCGTAACATTGTAATATTATTTTAGGAACTGAATTTCTACATTAACAACTTTAGACATCAAATTATCAAAATTGAGCCTTCAGTGAGCAATGAACAGCTGTACATTAAGTCATGTGTGTCCATGGATATTTAGCAGTGATTTACAGTTTTGAAATAGCACAACATCATACTTCTGCTGCTTAAAATAGCAGAGAAAATAATCTTCTTTCATACACTAGCTCTGGGCTTCATTCTCCCTACCACTAAATTACATGAGAATTCCTTATGGTGTTGAAGTGCAGAGTCCTGATATTCTCATAAAATACTGAAGAAGTGAGCAGCTGGAAGATTAAGGTACAGAGAAGAAAAACTTGTCTAGAATTTTTTTTTCAAGTAAGCATCCATTCCAAAGACTTGTGTTAACAGAAAGGCTGCAGCTCAAGCAACGCGGTTTAAAAAGTACCAGTACCTCATGAGCAAAAGTTGGCTAATCTCTGTTCACATACCTCCACTGTGTGGGGATTGGCCTCTTGTGCACTGAGTGAAAAAACCCATTCTGGGACAAGTCTTCCCGATGGAACTTTATGGACAGAAGCGGGGAAGCTCCTACTCAGTACAAAACAGAAACGGACGTACCATACTGAGGGTACCCACATAAACTCTGTAGCTAAGCGAGCAGCAACCCAGGCAGCTGCAGCACAGACCAGCTGACCACACCACAGAAGGCAATACTGTGCACATCCTGACCATACACACATTGCATTTACTTCACACACTTGCATAGCCTGAAAGGCTACTATCATGTTCACTGCGGCCTTTGTTGTGTATACTTGAGTAAGTTAGGATCAAATTAAAGGGCAAGAAATAGCAGCATAAATAAATTCCACTATAACATGTTCTCATTTTTCTCCAAGTCAGATTCCACAGCTCAATCCAGCTTCAGCTTTGAAGAGGCTCTCCAATATGCAGTGTCATATGTCATGCTGAGCAAAAGTTTCTGAAAAACATCTCCAAATCAGGAACAGAATAGTCTGTATCAGGTGTAAAGTGCAGATAACATTAACCAGCAACAAATAGGGGAAAAAAAAAAATTCCAAGACAAGACTGTTTTGCCCAGGACAGTCTTGTAGGGATATTTACCAAAAAGCTAAGGAGGGGCAGCAAAAGCTAAAACTCACCATGAAGTGTGAGGCATATGAATAAAACAGTCTACTTTTACTTCACTTAAATCAGCTCAAGCCAGGAATTATTTAACTACAATAAGAACAAATATAACCCAATGAAGTTAGGTCAAAGGGAAAGAACTTACGTAAATGATGCCAAGTCAGCTTGTGCACTACCAAGTAGGTACCAGAAAGCAAGAGCAAACTTCAGCAGTCTGTTTATACATGCACATCTCTGCCTGCTAGTCTTTAAATAGGTATTTTCCCACTCTACTTGCCACATCTAGAAAACCATTTCTTAAAAAAAAAAATAGCCTCTGCCATACTGATATACCATCTATCTTCTAAATGCTGTATGGAAACCAATTGTCCCCTCATTCCTTAAAAGTCTTAATTTGTCTCTCCTTGCTACCATTTAACTTTCTATCTGTACTATCTAACCACACAAAGACTTTGAGGTATCATTTTCACCAAAAACGCTATAAAATAAAGTGGTAATAACACTATATTATACTATATCACTGTCAGGGCTCTTATCTGAAGTTCATTCTCCCCTGCACTGAATTATTTGTTCCCCAAGATAAACAATAAAACAACTCTGAAGTATTCTTTATTTCCAGTTCAGTCTGGTGTGCACGTGTCCCAAGAAGCCCAGTTTATTGCTTCTCTGTTTTTTCTACAGCATGCAAGATGAATTTTTGTGTTCTTGTGGTGAAGGACTAACACTCAACAATTTAATCCCTTATGTCCTCTATTTAGGGTTATTTACTTCCACTTTAAGGCAAGCCTACCATCCACTGTAAGGTGCCATAGCCTCAGAAAAAGTTTTTTCCACCATAAAGACATTTCTCTCTGAAAATAAAAACACTAAAAATCATCTCTATTTAACTCGGGAAAACCTCAGCAAGATGTTTGTTGGAAAGATTTGGTGGCAGTTTCTTCGAATGTGTTCATGCAGTTTAAGCAATGCTTCTTAACACAACTATAAACCATTCCTTTTTTAAGTCATTGCATCTTATGATGTCTTTAATACTTTCTAAGTTTTTCTCACACTGTGTTGGCTATTTATTTTCGTGCATTCACAACCACAAGTAAACAAGTATCTACCACACTTGTTTAGCTCATATCTCCTGGAGACATCACCTCTACTTGCCATAAGATTGACCTGTCCAAGCAAACAACCTGCTGTTTGCAATTAAAAAAAAAAAAAAAAACTAAATATAGCAGTCTAGAGTTAGACAGACACAGCTGATGACATCAAGTTTTAAATCAGAAAGCTTCAGAGTTTTCAGCACCATATTAGCTCACTATCTAAAACTAATTTCAATGATCTAACACTGTTCAAAGGAGAGTACTAAAAACATTTTCCTTAAGTGACCAGTTACCAGACAGAAACAGATCTAGATATCCTGTTGTAAGGTGACATAAAGTGTTTCTTGACTATCTACTTGCAGCCCAAGAAACCTCATTTACAGTATAAGGCATGGGATTTAACAGATTGGTCAACAAGTGGGCCTTTAAAGGCCGTGTAGCAATACTGTGAAGAGATGTCTGGGCTTAGAGCACAGGAATGGAAGTAGTTTATACAAAAAAGAAACTCCATTTTGAGTAGTAATTAATCTCATGGAATATCCTAGTTTAATACTCTGGTATCTTGAAGGAAATATTTTAAATTCACTATCTGATGGTTCTTATTGACCTCAAACATTCTTTAGAAATAAACCTTACCTTCTGGGATTCCTACTTGACTCTCATCTGCAAAGTTAAACTCCCAGTTCAAAGCCAGCTGCAGAAAGCTTTAATATCTCTTTTATATTCAGTGATTCTGAGCTCAGCAGTCAAACTAATGTTCTGAGACACAAGAACCGGCTGCTGTTCTCTGACCAAAACTATTTCCAAAAATTCATCGCTTAGAATTTTAGGAGATATGACAGACTATCCAACTTTAGCCTGTATTTAGGATGGCAGACATTGCCCAATAGAATAGGTTTTAGAACAAAACAACCCGAAACTAAACCAAAACACACCCCCCACCAGAAAAACACAGCACACTGAAGCACAAGTGCAATACAAGAAACAAAAGAAAAGGCAATGACATACTTAGTTTCTGGTAAGCAAACAAGACAAACTGCTCAAAGAACCTAGTGCCAGCTGCATAAGAAGTCATTATGTGACAAAGAGGAATTAAAATGCAGAACTTAAGGAAAGGCCAGCAGCTGCAGCATCCGTAAGCACAGCACACCAAAAGGGAAACAGCATTCAAAACAGTGCAGACCAATCCAGATATACCACACAAATAGCCATGTTATTACTATGTAAAGATAAAAAGAGCGATTTCAAGAAGGTACAGTTGTGCCTAAATAAGAGCACTGAGCTTCGTCAGTACTCCTAGAATTTTTATGCAAGAAAACTGGGTCACAAAAGACCTGAAACCACTAAAACAGATTATGTAGATACTGCTTGACTGAATTACTGTGGTTGCTTCAAAAATCTTATCTTGTGTTAATAAAAGGCATCACACTTGAAAAACACACATCTACGCTACATTTCAGTTGACCCAATTACTTTTTTTTTGGTCCAAAAGAAATTAAGAACTTATAAAATCAGGTACAGCCAAATTTAACAGATTTATTTCTTCATAAACCAGAATGTGTATCTGTCACACTAATTTGCTGTCAAGATCAGCACATTTAAAAGCCCAAATCAAGCATGAATGCTACATATGCACACAAAGACAGAATGCTTTCCCAAAAATTAGCTAACTGCTGCAGAAAGGACTGCTTGGTTCAAGGGAAAATACAAGACCACAGGTGGGAGTAGTCTCTCTCTAGTACACTACCTAAAAGCAAGTGATACTAACCAAGAATTTAGACAGCCTCTTTTTGCAGAAGTGTGAAACTCTTTTTTCAAAGAAAACACAGCCTCATCTCTGTCTCACAGCCAAAGAAACAGTAAAGCAGCAAGCCAGCGAACAGTCCTTGTTCACCATGATAGGGAAGATGTGTGATAATGTCTTCACAAAAATTCTGTAGGTGAGGGTATGGGTCTTAACGTCTTTGAAATGGGGCTTAATGTCTCTACTAACTTCAAGCAGCAGGTTGACTCCTGAAACAAGTGGGGCTGCACAAGCCTGAATTCTGGAGTTTTGGGGTAAAATGACAGGTTGAAGGGGGAGTAGGCAGTAGGCACTTTGGGAAGGCTGTACCTTCCTGGTACCTCAGCCAAAGGGGAAAGGAAGAGGGCAACATGCGGTCAGGAGTTAAAAAGAAATGGAGGCTGTGCCCTCCAATATCTCAAGCGAGAACACCCAGGAACATGCCACACTGGACTCTCTCCCTTTATTCGTATCAAGTTGAAGGACTCCTCTGTCTCCTTTACGGACACTGGCTTTTCTTAGCATGTTTTTTCCATACAACTGCTATGTTAGGAACACCACGAAAACACTGGAGAGCTATCCATGATTTCGCAAAGCTACAGCTATTTAAAGAGTATCTGCTGTGGCAGCAGACAAATCAGTTCTAATCCCTGCAAGGAGCCTGTTCTACTGGTCTTTGTTTGCTGTGCTGCAACTTTGTTTGCCCTCCCAAAAAACCAACTCCCAAAGATCCCAGCTAACACCCAAATTTATAATAAGCATCTACTGAGGAGACGGCTTTTCTACTCTTTGCTTTCCCAATGCAAACAGACCACATCAGTTTAGTTGTAATTCTTGAAGCATACAACTTGTTACTAACTCTCAAGTAAAGGATTCATTTTTAGCAGGTACAAATGAATCTACATGACCAACTTCATTTGCTTTCCATTTCACCCTTGGTCTCTTCTTTGTACATGCACTTCATTTCCATTACAAAAGAACTGGTTTTGTTTTGCAAGCTTCTCGTGTCAGCCATTAGTAGGAACACAAAGATCCTTTTGTATATTGTACTTGCTATTTTTCCTTCCTCACTCCTCTTCCCAGCAGACAAAATGTACCATATTAAAAATTACCTTGCCACTGAAAAATGTTTCAGTTACTTGGTGAATTCTTTCTTTCTGCCTACCAGTTGAAGTAGTAAGTTACAGTAGTGAGTTACACTGCCTAAATAAATAGGAATTTATCCAACTGTATAATCAGTAACTTTTTAAAAACATAGGAAGGTAATGTACATTGCAGCAAAGGTAATGTGGTCTCAAAACACTCTGCAAATAACACTGACACTGTAACATTAAGAGTACCGTGCTCAAAAAGATCTAACACTGATCAAGCATAATATTAAGTTTTTGAAATATCACAGCTTTACTCTTACTACAGATAGAAATTCCCTTTGCATCTAAGTTAAGAACAGAGGGTGTTAAGTCTACATTAACAGAGCAAAGCAATCAATTGCACCTGGTTTCTCATCAGCTTTCAGCATGATATATCTACTGATTACCAGTTTAATTTAGATCTACAGTTAAGTCTGTGCCTATGCTTGGGACCACCTATTTTGAAAATTTCACTAGACCTGGATTTATTTTCATCCCATTTGAAGACATTTATTAGCTTATTTTTAAAAGCTGCCTCATCACCATAGACAGAAGCATTGAGAACCAGCACAAATAATTTACTAGGTAAAAACTGAGAATGAGCAAACGCTAGGAAGAGTGTCTGAATGCACCATCCTACTTTTAAATAGAACATTCTGCTGAAACACCATCTTCACAGATGGTTTTTACAAATAAAATAGGGCTCTGTCCGACACAGAGACATTAAAAATTTCTTCTATTGAATATGGTTTTCTTTTTCATATCCCTAATACATTGACATTTTTCTTTTTCTTTTACTAGAATGCAAATTCAAATTTTACTGTGAAAGCTTCACTTGCTTTTATCCTACACTTTGTTACTATGAATGTGACAAAAGAAGTCGTGGAGTTTACAGTGCCTTGTTTAAGGGGGATGCTGAAATCAACATACAAATAATTCAGCAAAGAATCAGAGAGCAGCTCACAAAGGACAGTCCAGAGAATGGATGATCCAGAGAGCTCACTGCAATACAACATACTTTTAGAAGTGGAAAAGGTGTACTGTAGTTCTGCACCTGTTCCAAGGAACATAACTTCAAGTTTCCTACAAACTACTCAAAATACAGTACAATCAATAATCGGAGGAATTTAAAAACATACCCATTGTAGTCTTACAGAACTTGCACTTGAAAACAGACCCAAAAATTAACTCCTCCAAAATTAAGTGAAGTTTTGGTCAGACTCAAATGTACAGCCTATGCAATTCTGAAAAAAAAAAACCAAAAAAACCAACAAAAAAACCCCAACCAAACAAAAAAAAACTACACCAAGAAAACAACAAAACTAAGCCTTAGAGAAAAACCTCTTTCCTAAAGCCTATGGATATGCTCTCTTCTCCTCCGCCTCTAAAAGCAAAAATTCCAGTTTTATCAGAGGAAAAAAAACACGAAACCAATGTTAAATACATACTATCCAGTGGATCTGTAAACTTTATACTGCAGGCCAAAGCAGTCATTTAGTTATGAAGACAGAAACATCTTTACATGTCTGCTTTCCCCTTTTCCCCCTGTAACCCAGGCCAAACACTGCCATATTCATCAAGTGGCAACTACTAAGTCTTCATGAAAACTATAGAATTGAAAACACCTGAGGGCAAAGGAGTCAGAGAGGGAAAAAAGTCTTGCTTAGAATAACAGTAAGAAAGTGATTATAAGGCCAACAAGGACCACTTGCAGTATAACTGCTAAAACTTCATAGTCCCATTCCAATGTTTTCATCTCCATACAAGGGCAATGATTAAGTCTTGTTCATTAGCACATGTCATCTTCAACACTTACTGTCTTTGACCATGTCCTAACTCATGACCCACACCATTTGTTGCATATTCTCCTTATAAGCAATTCTGTTTCTCCTTGACATTTTCAGGCTAGCAGGTAAGACACTGCTCTTGGGTACACAGGGCCAGACTGCATTTCAACATAACGTAAAAAACAAGTTTTAACAAGGTAAAAAGGATGAAAACTTGTCACCTATATTCTGCTGTACTCAAACAGCAACAAAACTTTCTTAGAGCATATCATTACAAAATATGCACTTCAATAATTTACAGAAGTCTAAGACCGTAAAACCAAACATTAAAAAGTTTATTTCCTCCTACCAGATGACTGTTCCACGTCCTGAATATCCAATATAATTTCTTGTATCAACTCATACAAGAGATACAAGGGGATTTGCAATGCAAATTCAGCAGCTCAGATATTTTTCAAGTGGTTTGCAACTACAAGGGTTTTATTTTTTGTCCTCTCTGCTCAGTGAGTTATTTTTTATTTAAATGGGTGTTTGAGGGACCAATTCAGAAGCCAGCAATATCCTTGATTGACTGGCTCCCCCAGGCCAAAAGAGTACGTGCAGCACTCCACTATAGTGAGGACTTCTATACATTGGAGTTTGAGGCATTGCTCTGCTGCTGTACCTATTTGAAAAGCTGCTTCTGCTCTGAATGTAAAGGCCATGACATTTTCTTCTCTTTTCCTTCTCTTTTGCTATTTTTCTTTATTTTTCCAGTTGTCTTCATTTCCAAAAGGAATATCAAGGGGAAGTCCTTATGTCAGGATTTTTCTTCTACTAACCCCTAAGAAGTGTTCAAAAAATATGTTCTGGCAATTATATTCAGTTTAGAAAAAGTATTTTACTGAATACCATAACTGCACAGTCTGGCCCAGTATGGGCCAGGAATTGCTCCACTGAAAACAGTAAGACCACAGAGATTTGTGATCAATAAACAAAAAAAATCAAGATCCTATGTCTGAACAATTTACCACAGCATGTAAAAAGTCAGAAGTGTTATCACAAAATTTTATTGACACAGCCAAGAAATTTTAAAAGTTTTGAAAAGAAAAATCATGAAATGCCACATTAGAATCCAACACTTGGACTGCTTTAGCCTTAGAATCTCAAAATTGGTCTCAAATTATATCTTAAGTCTCTGTCAGAAGAAAACTTCGATTTCTGAACTAAACCCTGCACCTTTCTTGGTTCCACATAGCCTAAACATGTTTGTCAAAACATCTTCTGGACAAGCTGGCAGTACATCAGAGTTCTAAATCCCAGTTAACAATCAGAATTTCACAAAGCAGTTTCATTGTGTCCTTACAAAACTTTTCTGCAGTGCTGAGCGAGCCTCTGTCCTCATCACAGATTGGTATCACACAGCAGCAGCAGCACCACACACATTGTTATGCTCCTCACGTCCCACCCTCCATCCATCCAGAGACTGCAATCAGGTATCTGATAATAATGCAAGTCACATCAGCTGGACTGCTGCCGCAGTGAACTGATCCATGCTGGTGCCTTGATGCAAATACAAGGACACCAGGGCCACAAGACATAGGATCCTGTCTTTGTATTACAAACACTGTTTTCCAGATGGAGCATTCCAGGCCTCTTGCTTCTCTTGCAGGTATGCAGTCTACCTACATGGCCTCTTAGCCTCTAGCTGAGCAATGGCATTGTGTGACATATTAAATAAATAAATGAAAGAGTGCTGCAAAGCAGGAGTTGTGGGAGCAAACACAATTTAATCACTAACTTGCTGCTGTGTTTTGAGTACCATGGCACTACTTCCTGCTGCAAGTGATGTGTTTTCTCATCTTTGCCACCATGTGTAAACTGGCCTAATAGCCTTGAAGCACTGAATTTAAAGAAAAGGTTTGTCAAACACACTTTGACTGATTACTGATCAAAAAATATCTTCTTAATTATGTTAAGCAGACATTTCTGGGGTTTTTTTGTGTTTTGTATACATAAAAATCTTTATAAATTATGTACGAGTGTGTATCTAACTTGCAAGTAACAGAATAAACAGTTAACCCATGAAGATATTAATTCCTAAGTCTACATACTAGTTTTATTGTCCTAGCATCCCAACAGAAGTGTTAGTGCCACAGAACAATCCTCACATGAGGTACTTCTTGAATACGCTCAGTAGGACGGTATGCTGAAGCAGCAGCAACCTGAGGTATTGTCAAGCAAGTACTGGAGGAGAACTACAAGTACAGGAGAAGGCATTGTTTTAAGTTCCCTCATCCCATCTTATTTTATTTTGCTCAGATTTCTCTCTCTCAATTTGAGCTTAAATGTATGCATTTGTAGTTTAGAAACAAGTACCTTTTTTCACCTGAGAGATGACTCCTCTGTGGCTTTTGTTTTTATTGCTTTCAACCAGGAAAAATGAACTTTGAGTTGAGTTTGAAAAAAAAACAAAAGTAGGGAAAAATAAAAGGAAATACGTAAAAGTGAAATAATCAGCATTTTTATTATCACCCTCACCTACACTAGACACTTTTCCTTCTCAGCTAGTGAGATGCAGCCCCTACACAGATAACCATGTCAGTTTGAAGGTATGAAGAGAACACATATCCCCAAAGCAGCCACAGGAACACAACTCCTACTGCTATTTAACATTTGATTCACCAGCCTTCTAACAGGAACCACCAGCACAGCAGCTGCACGGGAAAAAAGTATTTACATCTCATAAGGTAAGGATGAATAACAGACCTCTATAGGAAGTAACAATTTTTTTCCCCTTAAAGTGAAAAGTGGCAAAACATTCATCATAAACAAACTTGAACTGAAACTATAAAACCATCAACTAAAAACATATATGAACCACAGCAAAAAACCCAGCACAGACACTGGAGGACAGGCACTTATATCAGAGAATATATAACATGAATCCTTCTGACCAAGCAACTTAGGACCACCAGAAATTAAACAGGGTCTGTGAATAAGAGGTGGTGTTTTCCTGACTCCAAAGGCATCCTCAGTATAGCATATGAACACAGAAAATGTTACCTGCCATGACCACCCTTCTATAGAAAATAGATTTCACATCTATTTATTTTGATAACTCTAGACGAGCCTGCTGGAAAAATTGCTCCTCCTCAAAGGGAAAAGCTTTCTTTTCAGAGAGAGAAAGGTGTTTTTTAAACTAATATCAGAATCTACCAATTACAGATGATCTTCCACCACTTCAGTAAACTGAGCAAGGTACTTCACCAGTTTCCATTTCTAAGATGGGAGGCCAAACAGACTGCAGAGCATCAATATCAACAAGCATACACAACAGGCAGTGACAGCAAATTTCTGACCCCTTCAAGCCATAAAGTCAAAGTTTATCCACAGAAAACATGTAAAACAAAGAAATTAGACTCTCATCTTCACACTTAAGCTTTACACAGGGTACGACTATTATTCTATTTGCAACTGACAAGCTTGAGAACTTTGATATAATGACATACTTGATCCGCTGCGAGTATGTGCAGAGAGAAGTCCACGCTGGAGCAAGCTTCCTGGCAGGACTTGGAGCAGTCTGTGAAGAGCTGCAGCCCATGGGAAGGACCCACACTCAAGTTCCTGAAGGACTTCTCCCATAGGAAGGGCCTCACACTAGAGCAGGGGAAGCAGGTGAGGAGTCCTTCCCTGAGGAGCTCTGCTTGTTTTGTGTAATTCACTCTCACAGGCTCACCTGTATGTTACAAGCGAACTGGTAAGGAATGCTGCCAAGTCAGGGGAAAAAAAAAAAAGGGTTGTTTTTTTTTTAATATATTAAGTTGGTCAGAAGTTGTCCTGATTCAGATGTGCTGCAACATGCCTTTTTCTCAGAACCTGTGACACAGAGTAACCTCAGCTCCCTAGTTGCACCTCTTGGAACCAGCTCCCATCTTAGCTACACCCAACAGTAGCACTTCTCTAACCAGAGGCAAATTAAAGACTGATCTGCACTTCCTTAAGCCAAAGAAGCTATCAAAGCAGCACTGCAATACCACAGCCTTTGGGTCAAGGTCCTGCGAGTATGAGCACACTCTGTCCCACCCCATGACTATTGTTATGCCAAAATGCTTCATTTTTATACTCTCAAGATTCTGAGAGTTGGTGTTTATAACAAATGATTGGCTGGAGTCACCTCAAAATAGGACTAGTCACTGATCCAAGTTCTTTCCATCGAAACTGACACTGACTGCAACAGTAACTTCTGCCTTAGCCCTCCATCTGGGTCCCCAGTCAGGAGCACAGCTCCACTGCAAGGATGGCTCCTGCAGCCAGCAAGAACATATGGAAGAGGCCCTGCTCTAGAGAGCCCCACAGAAGGCCATTGTGTGCAGGAGCAACAATTCCAAGCAAGAAAGTCTGCTCACTGTTTTACAAAGCCATTTCGTATACTTGGTTTGAGCATCGTTATCTGCCAGCAAACAATAACCTCAGAGTTGATGGCCTGACTTTGCTGTGACCAGGACAGCTGAAGATGTAGGGCCCATAGGAAAGATGAAAATTCACCTTTTGAAATTCACAGGTTATTCCCTCTCTGATCAAAGGATGTTTTGGAATATTTACTAGTTATCACATTAACATTTTGTCCAAAGACAGATTTACACCCTCCCCTTCTGTCTCTGGCAGCAGCTAAAAGTTAACAAACATCACCAGGTATTTTAATTAAAATATTTCTTCAGTAACAGAAATTTAAGTCACATAGACAAACTTTGAATGGCCTTGTATGAGAAGAAGCAATGATAACTGGATAAAAATTACAGATCAAACACAGTGGGAAAAATATGACAAATACACCATTGCAATCCTTTTTGGATTGGAAGAAGGTGTGCGTGCCACTATGATGCTCTTAGCAGCCAACAATAAACACATTCAGATGCAGACTGCCACTGCACTTGTTTTGAAATTGCAGGACTTAAAGTACTGGGAGCTTTAGCTGCCATGGATTCTTTCACAGCTGTTTCTTAGTTATGCCAGGCAGATTCTGCCATTAGATGCAGACACTCTTGTCCAAGAAGCAATAGCAGTTCCACTCACCAATTTAAAAAAAAAAAAAAAAAAATCAGTAAGGATTGAAGACAACCCTTTTGCAGTACACTGCATCTTCAGTGGATAGATGAGTTGCAGGAAAAGAAATACCAGTCTTAAACTTTATGAAAATCATTATACTTAACTGCCAACAATTCAGATATATTATGGTCAAAAGCACAGGGAGAAAAATTTCAGTCTTCATCAAAATCAACTCCTGAAAGAGCTTGTGTTCTTGTAATTTTTTTTTCTTGTTTGATATAATTTTTCCAATACAGTAAAAGAGAATTTTCTACACCATATGTCAAATAAAACCACATAAAAGTCCTTTTACAAACCATTCAAACCAGAAGAAAACTCACTATGAGCTGTAACTTAAAATATCTAGTATCATCTAAAGTATTCTTAAACTGCAGCAACATTATAGGCAACAACTGCATACTGAAACAGTGATTAACCCATGGAAAATGAGTCACTAGAATATTTTCAGACTGCACAGTACCTTTTCGTTCAAAGAATGATGAACAGGCCATGCAACTCTGAGTTGCTTCACCAGTTCAAATAGCATCTTCAAAAGGAAAAAGCACCATATACTCTTTCACTTACACAGTGAAAATCTTCCTTTTGATCCTACACATCAGAAACCTCCTAGTACTAAGTTAATAATTAATTTAGCAATCAAATTCTCTCCTGTAAAATCTGTGATCCTCAGTTTTCTCACAAATCACCATCTGTACACTGCCTATGCAATTTCTGTTTGGAGCTTTTCTGTACACAAATAGGAATAGCAGGTACATGTACAGAACATAAGTCAGAGTCTCAGTGTTCCAAGTCTGTACCACTATTGCAAACTTTTTAAGGTCCTAGACACCATGTTTTCCATACTCCAATGGTAAAAGTTGCATCATGCAGTTTTCTACCCTATCAGAGGTTAGAGTATGGTAAAATGGTTCATATCTGCAAGGAAGCATCAGGGCCTGGCTAAGCTAGCAAACCTGGGGCTAATGCACTGCTTCCTTCCAAGTGAACCTTTGTAAAATTATATACCTCCCTTCTCCCTTTACCAGTATTTGCAGGCCTGCAAAAAAAGCCCTGAAGGTCATGCTCCACCTGTAGTTTAGATACACCACCTTAACACACTCCTTAAATTCTTCAGTTGCACAAAATCAAGGTCCTGGGTGAATAAATAAGAAAGAACTGAGATGCAGGGAAGCCTAAGGCCACTGATAAGGTTACTGCACTCAACATTTCCTGTAAAAGGACTCTGATAAACTTTTTTTATGACCCTACTGTCACATCTCATTCTGTCCTGCAAAATGCTGAATGCTTAATATTCTACATAATTATTTTTGTTATGGGATAAGGACAATAACATATTACTGTGGTTTTGCCCCAGAACTTCTGCAGAACTTGCAACTTTGGACATTTCATTTGAGTTGCTGCTAATGTGTTATCACAAAAGAAATAGAGTGAAAAACTCTGTGCATATCAATGCAATAAACGGCTGCTTCATGAAGTGTGACATCTCAGTAAGTGCTGGTACTGTACATTGTCCAGTAAGTACCTAGCTGGGACTTGTGGCACTAAATACAACATACATTCACAAGAACAACTGCAGGATAAAACTTAACATGACAGTTGCCACGACACATAGAATCCCACCAAGCCTTTGCAAAAAACCCTCACAGAAACTACCAGAAAATAATTAAAAGCACTACTCTTTGTACAACACTGTTAATACTCCTATTTGCCTTGTTTTTCTGACAAAAACTAGCTTTACATCTACAATGGTTGAAACCTGATTCATGAACCACGTCTGTGCTAACAACGTCAGGCAAAAAATGACATTTCCAATACACATGTACAAAGGACTTGAGCACGCTGCGTTCACACTCATCCTTTCCCAGATGATCAGAAAACTCCAGTGGGACACAGGACATCCTAACAGAGGATTATACAATAACAAGCAGCATAAAAGAAGAAGGATCAAACTTACTTGCACAGCCAAAGCTAAGTCTGCTCAATGTTCCTGTTTACAGCACAACAATCAGTGGAAACCCAGGCACTGCTCCAGCCCCTGTCCACAGGGCAGCAGTGAGGCCAGGCAGGGCCCTGCCACAACAGAAAGCAGCATCAGGCAGCCCCAGCCCACCCAGCTCATGGGGACACCCCAGTTTGGCCCCCATTTCATCTCTTCAGAGCAGCCCAGCCAACTTTTATCAGCACATCCCCATGTACACAGCAGACCCTCATGCAGGCCTGAGACCACCAGCGCCCTGTGGGCGCCCACAGGCCCAGTCTACCCCCATCAGCCCCCCCAGCCCTGCACCTGCTCCAGGCCTTCAACCACCCAAGAGCTCTATGGAGGAGGGTCCCTCATCCACCCTCCACTGTTCCTGCCAGGGAGGGACCCTCACCTGTCCTCCATTGCTCATCTCTGCACCCTTTTATCCTGGCGTGGCCCAGCCTGGCACGCCCAGCACGCCCTGCCCAGGCTCCGCTGGACACCCGACTGCAGTGACCGCTGCCCTCAGGCCGGAGCGGGGAACGGGCACTGCCCGGCGCAGCTCACAGACCACCAATGATCAGAGTGGAGCAGCAGACGGTGCCCAAGAGACACCAGTGTGGAGGCAGCTGGTGGTCCTGTGGTGCTGGCCATTGGCTTTGTTTGCTTTGGGGCTTATTTCACATTATTTGCTTGTTTGGTTTGGATGTTTGGGGGTTTTTTAAAAACATAGCCCTGTACTGACTTAAGACATCAAACAGCTAAAATTGCACTTGTCTGGATTTGTACCTTCCACTTCTCACAGCATTTTGGTAAGTTTCAGTGTTTCTAGTCTAGATCAAAGTTTTCAGAATTTTAGCTTTTTGTTGGGGAGGTATTATTGCAGGTTTTTCATTGGGTTCTTATAGCTTTTTGTTTTGCCTTTTCCATACCCTTGATGCAGAAAATACTCAGCAAATTACCAAACAGCACTGATAAACTATATGGGTAAATTAAATTTATCATTTGCCTAAGAGAACACTATATGAAAATTATTGCACCTACCTCCATTTTATTTAGAATGGAGGAAACAGATCCTTTGTTGTCACCTTTCAACAATAAAGGTTATAGTAAAACAGACAATCCATGTTTAAAACTGGAGTAAGTCACAAGTTCAGAGACAACAGAATGTTTTTGAGTAATTTATAATTTTCAAACAGAAATTTACTAACAAAATGAAATTTAAATTAAATGCAATATAAAGCCTACATGTAACTAAGTCCAGAGTTGAAAAGTGATCTCCAGACTGTTATTTTTCAATGCAAATGACCATAATTAATTTTATTCCCATCAGGCAGGAGGTGCCATTAAAGCTGGCACCACAAAAGGTATCAGGCAATTGTTTGGTATTTAATTTTCATTTTAAGGAACAGCTTTTTTATTTCCAATGAAGAATTCCACAGCTGATCTTGAAAACAGGGACTATTCCTGAAGCAGGAACAGAAAAGCTCCTGAAAGCAGCACTAGAAAGGAAGGAATCACATGTAAGCAGAAGCAGTTTGCTCATTGTGTGCTTCAATAAAGACAGTCAAAAAAACCTCTAAGGACAGCAAGATGAAACACAGTACAAAAAACACCTCTGCACAAAGCTGAGGTCTTAAGGAAGGACTCTCTAGCAACAAGCGGATGTTAGCTAGGAGTTGCATGTGAAAGTATTGCAAGAGGCTCCCAGCACTCCAGTTAGACAGCACAGAATTTCCCAGCATGAGAATATTTTTTCCAGGCCCAATTTTCTTCCTAAAAGAATACTTGGGCTGCCAGGTTCCCAGCTGTCTGCATTGCTGTGGATTTCAGATTATTTTTATGTTACAAGAGGGATAGGAAAACACAGAGGAAATTTAACTTATTCACCAGAACACAGAGAAAAAGCTGAGTGGCTGACAGGCTCCTGGCTTATTTTGTAAACATCCCTTGAGAACATTCTGCTCACAGATGTGTTTCAAAAGAGCAGCAGTAGGTGGGTAAACAAACACCGTACACCTTTCACCAAGGAGCTTCAGTCATCTCTCCCTGATCTTAAGCTATCAGATATGCAGCAATCCAACACCATTTCTTGAAATGCATTTTCAAAATACAGAGTATGCATGCATACACAAGATATTTATACTTGGACATTAGCTTTTGATAAAATAGGACTGTCTGTGCAGAAATGCTGAAGAAAAAAAGAATTTCTGTAACAAAATGCTACATGAAAAGCTACAAAAATTATTTTATTCTCTAGATCAAATACTAATGAATTTTAATTTTTCAGTGACAGAGAAAAATGTTCTGTTCTTTTTTCCACCAGCTGATCAGACATATTAAAACCAAAGAATGCCATTACAGACTAATATAATTTCCTGCTTGAGATAGCACTTAAAATGTTAACCAATTGCCTGTGTGTCTAAGCCAAAAACTTGTTAGATCAAATTATACTTTCTCGTCTCTACCTGAGGGAATTAAGGCAAACAGACTCCACAGTTCCCTTGACACTGCAATTGAACAGTTAATCAACTTCACCTAGTAAAAATTTCCCATTTAATTTGAATTTTTCTGGGTTCAACTTTCAGACATCTATGCTTATTTAGATGAAATAGGTATTTTTCTGTAATAATGTCCTTCAAGAGAAGGTACCACAACATAGCCACCAAACTACTCCTTCCTTAATCCTTCTGACCACCCAAACATATCCTTAAATCAATCACTGAAGAACACACTTCAAATAAATCATGGTTCTCCTTTTCTCCTCCCTCCCCTCAGTTTATTGCAAATCTGGATTGAGTGCAAAGCATTCCAGTACTGGCAAACTGTGTACAAAGACACAGGGTCATCCTGAATTGATGTTCTCCCCTATTCATCTGTTTGAGGTTCAGATTGGACATCTTGCACTGCAGCACACTTGGAGCTCATACCAAGTCACTAATCCATTGCCAAGACCACAGAATTCCCACTACACAGGACAGAGCTCCCAATTCACTAACCATGGGTTAGCTCACCCTCAATATCTGACTTTGCCAGCAGCATAAAAAAAAACAGGTATTTGAATAGACATGGGTCACCACCTGATGTCAACTACTCTAGAATGATTTCCTTTCTTAACTGCTCATTATGCTGCCTGTCCCTTATGTAGGGAGATAATTAAGCATGTCTAAACTACAAAATGTCTTTGAGTGGGCAAACACATGAACTTGCATTTAAGAAGCTGTATTTCAGTTTAGTACCAGAAATAAGGCTGTTCTCCACAGGTCTCTGCTTCTGTGCCTCGATTGCTTCCCATACCTCAACTCACTCATTCAAAACTAGCAGGTTACCTCTGCTCTCCCCAGCAGCCAGAAGCAATTGAACACTGTAAGATTTAAAGTTCTTGCCCACATAAGAGGCACTACTCTGATCCTGGCGAGTCTGGCTGAGGAATATAGCTGAGCAATATAACCCTCCTCTCCAGTTCTTAGCTATTTTCCATCTACCTCTGAGGAAACCCTGTTCCCTTTTCCACATGTTTCTGTACCTCATAAGTTCTTAGAGCCATTTCATGTGCTGCCTTGACTCCCTTATTGCCATACACTTCCCTCCAAGTTCTGTAATATTAGGAAAAACATGAGACTGCCGACTGTAAAATGCTCCCTATTATCAAAAAAAATCATCTAAAAAACAAACCACCCATATAATCTAAGAGCAACTCTGCAAGCCAGGGATCCTGTTGAACAGATGGCTGAATGCCACCCTGGATTACTCAAATTAATCTCCTCACTTGTTTACTAAACAAAGTCAGAGAGATACAACCTCAAAGTTGGATCTATGGAGCCAGCTGAAAAGGCAGGAATACAAAAAAAAAAATTGAGAGAAATTTGAGCACTTATGGTGTTAATCCATCAAAGTGATTGTAGAAACCTATATACTTACAGATAAAACACTGCCATTAGCAGTGCAGGTAGCAGTGCAAAAGGCAGGTAACAGCCTATCACTACTGACAAAGAAAACAGAAAGAACACTGCTCCCCTATTCGCCAGTGCTGAAGTATCAAAATATTACCGTAACTAGATTAACTTTTGGTAAAGCCTAAGAATTACTGCAAGAAAATATTATCTCAGTACTGTGGTCACATGCACCTTGAGCTGCTTCCCTGGACCTCCTTCCATCAATTTTAACTACCATTTGAGCTTACTGTGCAAAACAGCAATGCACCACCACCCTCTAAAGCAACAGCCTGTACTGCTATAATAGAGTTAAATCAACACATTCCTTGAAAAAGCCCTCTGTGAATTGCAAGAGGGTACAAATAAGATCCCATGATCTGCTGTGTTTAAATCCATGGCCAATGGAGGATAAGAATTAAAGCCATGACCTTTAACACAAACACTGCTTTCCTCCCCGATACAAAAAGATGTCAGTAAATTGCATCGAAGAGAAAAACAACAGTGTATTTCCAATAGGTGTTCGGCACTTGGAAAAAGCACCTGATCGATCTTGAGAGTTCCTGCATGACTTTTTCAACGGTGGGATCTACTGTGCTTTTTGCCAAGTTGGAACCCAATAAGTTTAAACTGCCAACTGTGCTTCAAAAGAACTGTTAGATTATTTTGCATTCAGGCACCTGGGTTCTCATACTAAATGGCCCAAATTTACCACAAAAACTGAAGACTACAGAAAGAGTTGAGTGGGTGGAAATCTGAGCTCATATTCAATACCAAGAACAAATCCTGGGGAAAGAATTTTTCACACTCAAAAGAACTTCTCCTTACAAGAATTCATAATCTGAGTAACATGCATTAAGAAGTACTGCTGTGTGAGGTGTTGATTTGAATAGGCATTCTCACTTTTCCCCTTCTCAACTATAAATCAGGCTAGCTCCAAGGATCTACAATAGATGAGAACAGAGTAGCTTTAAACTCCTTTCCTGCTTCCATGCACACCTTATTGCATTCCTATGGCCAAACTGTGACAAGAAGAGCAGTAGAATTCTTGTGCCAAATAACAAATCCCTTTACAAGGGAAATGAAGTGAAATGTACAGTACAAGGGACTGAATTATTCAGTAATGCACTTGGCACTAGAGATGTGGAACTGCCACTTTTCATTAACATCATCAACCTTATATGTCTACATAGTTTCTATATTCAGGCCATGCAGCACAGAGGTACCAGTCACTTGAACCAGATGGGTCACATAACATCATCTTTATTTCCTCCACATTGCTAACTCCCATCCTTTTGGTTCATCTCAGCAATCTGAACCACCCAACAAACTCTGGCCCGGAAGCAGGCAGCTGTATTAAATCCTAGCCTAGATAACACTGCCCATTCCAGAACATCCTAAAAATCCAAAAACACTTGAGACAAACCCAAGGACCTTATGTATCTTAACAGTAACCACGAAGCTCTATAAGACTTCACATCCCTAGACCTGGGTCTGAGGAACCATAGCCCAGTTTGAACAATATATTTTTTTTCCTGGACGATGTCTTTGCTGGTTTCAGCTGAGGTACAATTGATTTTCTTCAGTGTCTGGTGTGGGGCTGTGTTTTGGCTTTGTGAAAAGAAGAGGGTTTATAATACAGAGATGTTTTTGTTACTGCTAAGCAGGGCTTGCACAGAGCCAAGGCCTTTTTACTTTTTGTACTGACACACTGGTGTGGTGAGGAAGTTGAGGGTGCATGGGAGTTTGGGAGGAGATGCAGCCATGACAGGTGACCCAAAGTGACCAAAGGAATATTCCAGTCCATGTGACATCACGCTCTGTAGATAAAGTGGATGGAAGAAGTATGAAGGGGGGAATATGTGGAATGATGGTGTTTGTCTTCACAGCTTTAGTGTGATGGGGCTCTGCTCTCCTGGAGATGGCTGAACACCTGCTGGCCCACGGCAAGAGGAGAACTGACTATTTTGCTTGTGGCCTCGCTTTCCCTGTTAAATTGTCTTTATCTCAACCCATGGGTTCTCTGGCTTTTACCCTTCCAATTCTCTCCCCAGTCCCACTGGTGGGCAGGTTTCTAGTCAGAGGGGATATATGTTCACACACAGTAGAAAATTACACCCCAAGTAGATTGCAGACAAAGCTGTTGCAAGTCCTCTTCTCAGGTTTACCTGCTGCTGTTTTACTCGATGTTTTAGCAATGACAAGTTATTCTGTCCTATTTTCTAAACCCCCAAAACTCAAAGGTAAACAAACTGGACCACTTTCATACAGGCAGTTTGACATAATTGGTTAAAAGAGGAAGAAGGCTAAGACAAGTAATTGACTTGGTCCCACTACGGTAGATTGAGGCTAAGAACAATATTTATGGCTGAATTAGATGACAAATTGTGCCTCTATATTACCATCATCTATTACAAAATGTACTCTTTTACATAGCAGATGACTCAGAATTTTCAAAACAATATGCCTTGTAATCTAAACAAATGCAAACACACCAGACATTCCAGAAACCAGGCGGACAGTACAGCTTTATCCATGTCAGGTATTTCTTTCTAAGTCAGTTTGACAGACTAGCACACATTATGACTCTCTAACGACTTAGATTTTCCTACTGTCTCCAAGTAAAGCTGCTGCGTCTACAAAACTCTTTTCAAGAACTGCTGTTACGTGGGTGGGGAAGAGAGCAAAAACAATTTCACTTGACTCCAGAAAACAACCTCTGAAAAGTGAGAGGGTTTAAAAGTTGCCTTTCTTGAGGGAGAGGATGGGCAGATCCTGAACAGTTAAGGATTCGGCAGAGCTATCTCATTTAGTGCCTTGGATCAACTTTGTTACCCTCACAGTCACCCTGGCTGCACTGACCAAATTATTCTGTTTAACTCTCCCTGACAAAGCAAAGAAACTTTGGAAGAGTAACTTGCACCAGCTGCAGCCCACCCCACTAAGGGGAGTCATTGGTAGTTTAGGGCACAATCTCAGTACTCTCTCAGCTGCTCACAGAGTACATAAAACAACCACAAGCAATACTATTATACAAAACTTCATTTAAACTGTAAGAACTGCAGTCCAGAGATGACCAAGCAATTAATTCATAGACACCAATATTCACAAGCAAGGAGAAAGAACTTCACAGCATGTGTCAGCAGTGGCATACCAATGAAATATAGATGTAAAAAAGTTTCTATTATTACAGCACAAAAGAGGCTGTTGTAGCATGATCAGGCAGTCTTATTGAGCCAGAAACCCCACCATTACTCTTTTCCAGACCCCAAACTCTCCTAACTTCTCCCCTGCTCTTTCATATCCCCAATTGCCATGAACCTCATTAGCTTTCCTGCATGAACCACCTGCTAATCTACCCATCCTTGTTAGCACATTGGAAATCATCTGGTGGTCTAGATAGAGGAAATTAAAGTCTTTAACTATTTCTGCCAGACCCTTTCACCACCATGCATTCAGGTCATTAACATGATAAACTGAACTTCTCAAAATATACTGTGTCAAATACCATCTCCAAATAACAGATCAATGAATACTGTCCGCTGGTACTTGAAGCCAGAGCAGTCTGTCACCAATGCAAAACACCTCCTATAAGGTTCTCAAAAGACAAACTGTAGAGCTGGCAGATGAAAACATATGAACAATAAAGGGTTTTCCTACCCCCAAACACTTTTTGCCTGATTTGAGTTCTATGAACAGATCAGCTTGTTGGGTTGGGATTTTGTTATGTTTGGGGCTGTTTTTGTTGGACATAGGATAAGAAAAAATTTAAATAGTAAACCAGTGATGGCTGTAAGACTCTTGAAGGATCTCTTGAAGCATTCATCTCCAGCCACAGCATAAGCGGCCAAGTTACTCCAAACTACACTTACAATCCTCTCATCTCAGGGTCACAAAATACTCTACAAGCATTTAAATACTAAGCCAACACTGCTTTGATAAGGACAATGAAATGCATGAAGAATCATCTGTGCACATATGGTTTTAGTATATAGTCCAGTTGGAGAGGAATAAAAAAATATCACAAAAGGCAAAAAAATTATAGGCAAAAAAATAAATAACTAAAACCCAGACATTTCCTTGAATCATTTCTACACACACAGAGAAAAGGCAAATTTGCCTTATTTGAAGGGAAGCATGAAATCCAGGTGTCTGAATTCTAAACTGTACCCATGTTCTTGTCTGCTGTGGAGTTTTTTTTGTCTTCATATTTGCATCAAATGAGTACTGACACTAAAGTTATTTGAATTTGTCTGGGATTCAGGATGTTAGTAATTTTTTTTCATCAGCATAACAGTTTGGAAAGTTTCTAAGTAGTCATCTTAAAATCAAAGCTAATATCTTGCCAGAAATTATTTGTGGAAATATTAAACTTTTTAACTGCTACAAAACATCAGTCTGATCATTAAATCATTTTTCTGTTTGACCATCACTGTGTGTGAGCCAGAAGCAGGATTTAGAGCAGGATTACTGAGAAAACTCTGTATATCAGCATTGCTATGAAGAATATGTAATTTCATCACTGGGCAAACAAGCCTTCAACTTTGCTATTTTGTGTTGTTTTCTAATTTATCTGTTCACAGATTTCAGAAGGCTTGACTAACAAAATGAACATTTCACCAGTTGGCCATGCTTCTGCAAATCTAAAATTAAAACCCAAAGACCTTTGTTGATAGATTATGTTGGCCATCATCACAACCACCACCACAGAACCAGCTTCTCTCCTTCTGACAGTAAAAGGTCTATAGAGTTCAAAATTACAGTAATAACTTTCATTTACCAAACATCTATACACAAAGTACACATCTCACAGCTTTATAGTACAACTTGATTACACAGTTCATCTAGCAAGGTTCACTTGAGAATCAGCCAACCATGCTAAAGAATCTAAGCCAAATTACATGCATTTGCAGTCATGCTTGACTAGCCACTACATTAACATAAAATTCACTCCTAAAACCAAGTAAGCCGACCCACACCTAGTTATCTATGCATCTATCTCCTCTTCTGCCATGAAGAAAGCAAGTGGGGTGGCCAGTTGAGGCCACATGGGCCACTTGAGAGACGAAAACATCATCCCAAAAGCCTGCAGTACGCTATATACTGGACTTGCTTGTACAACTCTTTCTGCATGATTCCCAGACCCAGGTGACTGCAAAAGCAGACAAACGGAGTCAGGACCCACGGAGCCCAGACAGGCTACTGAGCCTTACTGCTGTTGTTTGGTTACAGTAAATTGACATTTTTGGTATAGGGTTTTAACCAGTCTGACAGTTCAAGGAGTGTTTGGACAACACTCCCAGGCACATAATGTGACTCCTGGGCATGGGCCTGTGCAGGGTGACGAGTTGAACTCGATCCTTGTAGGTCCCTTCCAAGGCAGCATATTCTCTGATTCCCAACCATTGCTCGGTGCTCTTTAGGCATTGAGTGAGAAGAACCACTGCCTTGCCACACAGCACCTCAGTATGAGACGCGTCCCACACACGACCACCACACCCACCTGTGTGCGGGTACAAAACACCAACTGCCAGCATGGTGCACACAGGCTGACCAAACAGACAGATGGTATTTGAGCCTCAGGCAGAATCCTTCTGGAACCAAGCAATAGACTGGGTCTAGATCTGGGGTTGACTTCTCATCAGTGCTCCTGCTATTCATAAACTTTGTACTTGATCAATATAAACACACATTCACATATGCACTCTAACAATGATTGGTTTTTAAACCTTAGTCTGAATACCAAATAAGTCACTTAATTGGAAGAAATAACATTGAAAAAACTTAATACAAAAAGTTAAAGGTCACATTCCTTGGCCATACACAGTATTTGAGGTACCTTTTGAGGAGTTTGATGTTAAATTCTACATAACAGAACTTCTCTGTAAAGATAAAGCCAGTTAGTTTGGAGGAAAAAAATATCCGAGTTTAAAGAGATAAAAAAGGATATTTCAAAACTTAATTATCCTATTCTGTTCTACTTAGCTTATACTCAAACAGACATTTATTTTGCCTATACTGTATTTCGTTTGCTAGAGACAAAAATGTGATCAGTAGTTTTCCAAAATGAGCCATGTTTATTTGGGTTGGCAGCAGGGAGAGCTTTTTTCTGAGTCACATCCATGCCCTGCCACCTGTGGCAAGAAGCTTGTTTTGCAACAGAACAGTGCTAAATTGTGGATGAGTGCTGGAAAATTTAATTAAAACTCACTTCAAAACCAACACCTCATGTAAGCATCTCAGGAAATCTATAGATTCATCATTAAATTCATTAGCAAGTTTATAAAATCCAAAAACAAAAAATCTGTTCAAATATGCATGAACACACACAGAGAAAGCAGCCACCCCCAGTAATTCAAATTCTCTTGGACCTCATGTATTGTGGCGAGGCCCCCGGAGTAAGGCAAACACGAACGACCATCTGTTATTTTTGTCTGCAAAGCAGCAACTTCCCCCCTGATGAATCTTTGATAGCAGCCAAGCAATGGCAGAGACTGCTGTGGCAGGAACTGACAGCCAGCAGCCCCAGCCTCCATTTCTCTTTTCACTCAACCTGCATGTTAAATGGCTGCTTCAAACCCAGGAGTAGCTCTTTACATATTAAAACCAAATATGCCTTTTCTGCACTTTCATTTAAATTACAGCAAATGAAGGGAAGTGTCAGGGAGCAAGCGAAGGGAAAAAAGAAAGGGGAAAGAATTGGAGAATGAAGAACCCCTCAGGGATCATTCATGGTGCCAAAGAGATACTCATTTTCAAGCACCATCTGTCAAGAGCTACTTGGAAGCTTTTTTCTCTTTATCTTAATACCCTCCCCCAGGTTTTACCATCTCACTTGCTATATACCAAGTGGCAAAAACCTCTACATCTCACAGAAAAACTGACTGGCCTTCCGCTATTTGAGGGGCAAAAATTGTCCAGGACAGATTGAACAATGGTGAAACTCACCATGAATCTCCACTTAGGAGCACCTTGGATGCGGGAGACACAGACTGCAACTGACTTGTAGGGTTTTAGCACTGCTAAAGTACCACTTTCAAGACAGCAAAAGAGTCTGAGACTTTCCCTGAAAGCACAGATTAGTCTGGCAGCTCAACCACAGCCCCCATCCCACGCAGCTTCTGGGCAGCAGCACTGAACCAACCGCTGTGGCAGGGCAGTTGAAAACAGAGGAAACCAAGTTAACTTGTTTGCACCATTGTGACATACTGACAGCTTCCCCCATTTTATTTAAAACCATACATCATCTGAGTTCTCACTCACAGCAATTTAGCAGCAGAGACAAGAGAATGATTCTTAACTCATAGGTAAAGAAATACCTTCACAAGTAGATGTTTGTGTAGAAAATTTACAGTGGAATGCAAGTACATAGATTATTGACTTATTAGAATTGGTATGCATATCTAAATCATCTCTGAAAACTCAATGGAGAATGTAACAATCATGAGAGATTGCAAGCTGTTGGCCCTCAGGAAGAATGCATTTATCAGCAGTGATGGGAACAGCCAGTCCAGCATGGTTATAAACCAGGAAATCCAGTATTGCCAGAAGGGCTAACTGTGATAACAGGGTGCATTTTGCCAAAAATTCTGGCCACTTTCACTTGATTTCTTCAGCCTTTGATCAGCTCCAGGACCTTGTGAAGTGTTTTTACAGACAGAAACAGGGACAGACAGAATCATCTGTGGATAACAATCAGATCAGGAACTAGTTTTCCATGGATATAGTATATATATATACACACCAGTTCTAGAGTTGAATTCATGTTCTTCCTATATGCCAAGCAAGGTCTTACCCACTAGAACACAGTCTTTCAGCTTTTCTTTGAGTAAGATTATAGAATTATTTAACACAATTGGGGTTGACAAAAAAGTACCTTCCTCAGGCTTCCAATAATTTGACTCAAACACAGAGCAGAGCTTGAACCTCCAACCCAGTGCAGTGGCCTAAACCGGTATGGATATGGAGAGGGGCACAATAGAGCCATTCTCAGTTACATTGGCATTCCAATTCTATTGAGAATATGCATCAGAAATAGCATATTGCACTGAAAATGTTCTTATTTGCTAAGTGAGCCACAGGTGCATAAAAGGATTTCCCTGTCAGGTTTGACTGGGAGACGCCACATTTCAAAACCATCAATCCAGATCAAGATCAAAGATTCCCAAGACTGATTTTGACAACACTGTGGTTCAATTTGTCAGCTTACATTTCAGTTTTTAAGATGCACAATTTTTGGTACTTTTATTATAGAGTGTTAAAAAAGCTTATTTTTACCTAAAAAGTTCAGGCTCATAGCTTTTTTTAATTACTAAACAAAGCCAGAACAGCTGGTAGCAGTAAGCATCAAACCTGATATTTCAGATATTTCATTTCCTTTTTAACCAATTCCTTTTCTCAGGCATTAAAGACTTCTGGCCCTTCAGAACTACTAATATCTTTTTCATAAAGGATTTAGTCCTCCTACAACTTTGTTGACAAAGTTGTGACAAAAACAAGACATGAGACAACTATTTACTTCGCTCTATTACTATTCACCTTCTAATTTTCTTTGCTTAGTGAATCAGAACAACCTGTGGGAATCAACCAGAATGCCAGGTCAGCAAGATGCTGAACAACATGCTGAAATACAGAGTTTTAAATATCAGAATTCTGCTGCTGTCTTGCTGAATTCTCTGTCTTTGAGATCATGAAATCCATGGTGATGTGTACACTGTATGCTGGGGCCCCCACAATTCCCAAAGCACTGTTAAATTCACAAACAGCTATCCTCCAGAGCCTGTCCTGACAAGTGTTGAGACTTATTTCCAAAGCAAGTGTTTCTAAGTAATTCTGAAGGTAAAAAGGATTACCTCTTATACCTAGCAGAAAACAGAAGAAATCTTCAACTATTTTTAGCAGCAGCATAATGGCCTAGCCAGGAGTTTGATGACTTGTGGGCAATAGTCAAAATAGGTAATATGAACTGGAAAACAGACACCACTTGTTATTTCTATTTTCTACCATCCTACACACACCATACCAAGTAATTATATTACTTTTAATAACTGAAAATAAATCTAGTAACTCTTAGGCATTTTTATTCTAACACCCCACCCATCCCAAGTCCTTATTTATAACTCATTTTCCTTTTTTTTTTCCTGCCTCAGCAGCTTTCTTATTCTTATTGATGAATTTTTCCTGCAGATCCTATATTCTCCGTTGGGCTGTGCTTGTTGCTGATGATGGCTCACACTCCGTTCTGTTTCCCAGCTTTAACATGCTAACTTTACCTTACTCTACAAAACATGACCCAACCTTCATCTCCAATTGCTTTAAGTTTGTAGTGTATTATTTTCCAACAGGGCTTGTGACTGAAGATATAGGATTGTCAGTCTCTCAACTGCTTCTTGAAATAAAAACACCTACTTGGTGCTGTTTGACAGAGGGGGAAAAGGAACAAAATAGATCAGTGGCATCATTCAACAAGAGATGAGCAAACACACTAGCAATCCAGTTCTGTTCTGCCACCCAACCACTGTTTTCACTAAAGGGTGTTGATTTGAAAGTCTTCAGAATTGCTCTGATGCACTCTAGTTCATTAAGTACCATTAATCTAACGTATTGCCTCCTCCAAAAGGCACAACCAAGGAATACAATTACAGTCCACGTTCGAGAGAATGTCTGGAGAGGATATATGATACTGGAATTCAAAGAAAAATTTACATCCTTCTGCATGTTTCACCTCCAATTTTTCTCAATCCTGACATCATCTTGTGGAAAGTCCTAGCAAAATCTACTAATTATACAGAATGGGTTTAATTTAATTAAAAAAACAGTTACTATCACTGATAGCTCAAATGAGTTCTTATAAATATCAATCCAGACATGCGCCTATGTATATTTGAGTATGTAATACACATTATATACAGAAACATTTCTCACACAGAACAGCAAGCTAGACAATAAAAACACCATTCAGTCACATACCATCTCTAAAGCACTTGGACTCACTACATTTCAGAGGATGTTAGTGATTTTTTCCTTACATTCTGTCTTTCCCAGGTAAGAAACTAAGTTGCTCTTTCCTCCTCTGAGACCATGGATAAGGCACAGATTTCATCAACACAACAAGATATGGGACCCTCAGCTCTTGGGGTTTAATAAAGACTGTACACAATCTGTCCCTGCTTTTGAATCTGTACAAGAAGAACAGGTATAAAAGAGGATTTGCAAACTACTCATTTAAGAACTGAGTTGCGGACCAGAATCAAACTGATACCATCTCCAATCACTCTAACAAGGTTTTTATTCCTCCCTCACGTGTTTATTTTGCCTCAAAGCACAAAGAGTCCTAATTTCCTGAAGACTTTAATTTTGTTTTCATTGTGCCATAATAAAATACATCTTACACAAGTGCTATTTACAGTAAGCATTAAAATCAGGTCGAATTCCCTGGACATTTCACCTCACTGCTGGGATCTGAAATTAGAGGCAAGATATGCTGTGTGTCTGCATCCACTTTCTTGGCTATTGCACCTTTTTCCAACTTGTCTTGTTTCACTTGAACAAGTAAGCTATTTTTTTGTAGCTTGAGCATCCTACATCTGGTAGGGAAACCAAGTACTACCCATAAGTGGAAAAATATTTTACCAGAAGTTCAGTTGGGAGCAAATTTATCAGGTACTAAAAACAACAGCCATAAATAAAGTGATGATAAATCATCTTAATACAATTGCATAACCTGATAACTGGCCAAACCCTTGCAAGAAGTTCCACAGTGACTTATAAAATCCTCACACTGGCAGGATTGCTTTATATCATTCATTCAACAAGTGACAGAACAAGAGCAAATGGCCTCAAGTTGCACCAGGGGAGGTTTAGATTGGATATTAGGGAATATTTCTTCACCAGAAGAGTTCTTAAGCATTGGAACAGGCCCTCCAGGAAAGTGGTAGAATCACCATGCCTGGAAGGGAAAACATGTAGCTCTGGCACTTATGGACATGGGTTTGTGCTGAGTTAACAGTTGGGTTTGATCTTAAAGCTCTTCTCCAATCTAAGTTATTCTATAGTTTACAAGACAATATTTACCACAGCCAATCAGTCAGCAGGATTATGGACACATTTTTATCCATGTATCAGGTTTCACAAACTGTTTCAGGTCAAAAAGATCTCAAGAAGTACGTGTTGCTTATTCTCACAATATATCACAAGGACCAGGAAGCATTACACCTTGTGAGCTTTTGCAAATGCAAATGTTTGTATCACAAACTCCACAAATGTGTCAAAAACAGGAGCACAGTGTGCTGTGCTTGACCTCCACTCCTATTCCATCATTTTTCCAAAGGTACACATTTTGCAGCATAGAAAGAAAACTGCTGGCAGCTGGCATTAGAAAAACACAGTCTCATAATTTAGGCTTCATACATCCCCACCAGTTTGAAAGTCAATTGCCAATTAAACAATACGATGATATTGCTACCTACAATACCATCATGTTTTCCTGAAATGACACTTGAGCCCACTAGCAAGTTTCTGTTCTCCCAGAGAAAAAGATTCAATACTTATACAGGACTTTAAGTCCATGTACAGTAGCTCCGTTTGACTGAGAGCATAACTCTTATCCTCACAGTTCTCTCAGAGTTACTGCCAGCGCCAGTAGGAAAATAACCAAGACTTGTGTATTTGGTTGAAGCACTTAGATGTTTTAGCCATCTCTTATTAAATGCAGAATGATACAACTGGCACATAAGCAATGTTTTTACAAAAGAACCCAAAGTGAAGCCAGAGTAAAACATGCCAGCTTTGCTACAGTATTTCTGCTTGCAGTCCTCAAGTTCAGGTGACATCAATGGTCAGGGCATCTGCGTCTGAGTTCCCAAACAGCAAGCATGACAAACTGAAGTGGAAGAAATAGGATGCTTGTTCTTATCTATCTATGGCTACTTTTAACTGGGTATACACATATATGAAAAGTACAAAACCTTCTTTCAGTGATAATTGAGGTAATAGCCAATTGTGGCACTTATTACCACTGGCTGCACTAACTTGCCTTGTTCAGCCCAGTCATCCCCCAAAAGTGTGGAGCATTTCCTCAAAACTCATGGACAGGATGCTGCAAGCCTTCATAAAAAAAACTTAGGTTTTTACCACTATGAGATTTTACATTAATTTCACAGATAAACAGAAGCATTAGTAAGTGCTTATAGGGCTAGGTTTTATGTCAATGTGTCCAATTTTGAGTATATTTATTACCTAAATGTGTGTGTATGTACTCTGTCATTCAGACATACATATTGAATGCTAATATTCAGTATGTACACATAAAACATTTTTTCTACCCACTGCTCAGAAGTAGTCACCGCACAGCTGACTGCAGTAGTTATTTTAAGTCAGACAGAGAATACCACGACTTAAGCTATTTGGGTCAGAGAACAGAAGAAACAGCAACACAGTTGCTGGAGAAATACTACAGGCTGAGTAATCATGGATAGCTTTTCTATGAATTTACATACATTTTGGTTTGTTCTTCTGTTCAGTGGTCTGCTAATAACAAGAATTTGCTGAATAGCTTAGGCCTGCATCAAAAAGTTTTATCATCACAGCTTTCCTGGAGTGCATCAGCTATGATTGCCTGGAGAGTATTTGCTTTGGGCTGTCACGTACATTGCATTGAAAAGGACAATGCTTTCCCTGACTGCGTCATGGTGAACGCATTAAGTTTCATTTGATCACTGAAAGATATGTAAAAATAGGTCTAATAAAGGTATAAAGCATGAAAACAGTTCCAATTTCATATATTATTTTATAAGATTAAAAGAAGAGCTAAAACATATGGACAAACACAGAACTAGATAAGCAACAAGTAAATCTGCCAAAGTAGAGAAGCCCCCTTCACATCCCCAAGTGATGACACTACCTCACAGCCTGAAAGTTGGCCTTTTGAAAAGGCAGATTCACTCATCCCTGGTCCCCTGGGCTTGTAATTTGACGTCAGACATAACAGCAGCTTGCCCTCAAAAGCCCACGTGTCAGGACCTGACCGGTGCGAGGCTGAGCTCTCAGATCCGAAGGTGAGCACAGCGAGCTGGTGGGCACTGCACAGGCTGGTGACTGACGGGCAGAGCACACCAAACTAACAGCCCCTCTGAGGCTACCACACAAAACCTGGCTCCTGCTCCTTCAACTGAGGCCAATCCTGACACTGGTAATTAGAACAATTACAAAAGAGAGAGAAACAAAAATCCAAGACGACCGATGACCAGAGGCCTTGTACTTGAATGATACTGAAGGTAATGACAGATATGCCTTGAAAAACTGACATATTCACTCAGAAGACATATTGCTGGATTCAGTTATTTCCCAAAGGGAAGGTCAGAGAGAAATTACAGGAAAGACTAATGACAGTTTGAAGGAGGGAAGAAGCTTCAGGATGTCAAATGGAAGGTAACGGAGCAGGAAGGCCAACTGACAGTGGCATCAAAGACTGGGAGACAAAAGGCTTTAGTCAAGTCCAGAAAAACTGAAGAACAGAACACCTGAATGCCTGTCAGTATCTGGAATTCTTCTGCTCTCTTTTGATGCCTGACAAAAAGTGTATATAGTAAGCATACATAAAATTTGATTAAGAAAACATGTATATAGGAAACATACATAAAATTTGATTTCCCCATTGCTAACACAGGGGGAAAAAAGGAAAAAAAATCAAGAAATGAAAGTTTAATTTTTAAAACTGGAAGATGACACTGTTCTGCTCAAGACAGTATTTCCACATCCCTCCCATATCAAAACCAAACATTTCAGCTATGTTTAACACACATGGCAATAGGATGTCACTTTCAGGTTTCATGCAATAGTGAACCATGACCTTGATAGTAGGTTCTTCTCGTTCACCATTTTGCCAGAGCTGCCAAGTCTTATTAACTTCATGAATCTAACAAGATAATAAAGTGTGTCTCTGACAAGCAAAGTACTTTCAGGGTGAGAGGAGTCTGGTACCCAGTCTAAGACTTGTGTTCTCTTACAATACTGGATAATTCAAAAGTTAATAACCAGACAAGATATTTCTAAATGGCCCCTAATGGGTGGAGTTCCAATTTTGAGCACTTTACATGGAACAACTTAGCTAGATGGCCTGTCACAAATCTTATTTGGGATTAAAATCAGTTTCTCCTATTCATGTGGAAAAAGAAAGGAACCTCATCTATCTATATTCACAGTCATGAATCTTTGTTTTCAAATTTTAGTACATATGAGACAGCATAGTTAACTAAGCAGTTTAGCATAGTTATTTTTCCAGCAAGGGAACTGATTTTAAGAGCACACCACAAAAAAAAGAATGGCAACCAGAGAGGAGCACCTCATTTCACATTATATCTGTAGACAGCACTACAGCTGGGTAAAAAAAAAGAATGGTAGACATGTTAAGGCATACAAATGTCTTGAAAACTGTGGCCCTTATAATCTGCAAAGTACTGACCTATCAACCCCAATCATCACAGAAGGGACTTGCACAAATTGTTTCATTAAAGCGCTTGAATAACGGGAGTTATTATATATTTTCTTATTATCTTCAACAGCGCAGTCCATGCATCAACAGAAGAAAACTCCCATGGAACTTCCTACTGCAAGGATACCAGCAAACATGAACTGAGTTTTCTGGCAAAAGCTAAGAGCTACAAACATCTTTGAACTCCAAGCATGTGGATCACCCCTAGCTTGGAATCAAAACAACCCAGCACTAATTTGCTGTTTGATTTTGGTACAGATATGTATATAAAATAAAACCCTTGTAATTCAAACCACAGTTTTTCTCTTCTTCAAAGTTAAGTTCATCCATCTTAGGTGACATCTAGCATTCTTGAGTCTAAAGGTGTTTTAACCCTCTTCGCTGTACATAAATAATAAAATGCAAAAGGATCTCTTAAAACCTAGCAAGGCATTCTGGTGATAGTAAATTAGTACCCTAGTCCTAAATGCTTGCAGTCCCATCCTATCTCTCCCTTCTTAATAACACAAAGGTGTTACCAGCAAAACCTGGAAGCAGACTGCACTGAATATCATCTGTTAATATGAATCTGTGTCAGTTAAGCAAAGACATCACTTCAAACAGATACAGCTATACTAGACCTAAATCACATCTCCTCCCGATACCAGCTAGTTGGCCTCTGTCATCATCCCTCAGAGAGACAGGTTAAGACATTTTTATCTGGGTAATAAATGTTACCTTGTCCCTCACAGTTTAATTGATTTCAGGCCTGAAGTAATGTATTATTTTAAATTAATACAATGTCATGAATTTTTTTCAGTGTTCTAAGAACAGGAAAATAGATATTTTGCTTGAGTATTTAACTTTCATTCTAAGTTTCCACGGCTCAGCTAAGGTGATGCGCAAGTACAACTACTGAACACAGAAAACAAAAAAGAACTGTATAAAATATCTGAAATGAAAGATTCTGTGAAGCAGATGTTGTTTTGACCAATATTCATCCAGAGCAGTACACATTGAAATAGAACATGGACAGGTACCACGTTTAACATACAGTATCCTGCTTTAGCAAGCTAAGTATCACAGATAAAGTTCCAGTCTAAGTTCCTTCACAACCCTACCATCAAGAAAAAATAATATCAAACTAACGTATGACAACTTACAAATACAAGATCATCTGTACACTTTGTGGTGATCTTAATGACTCAAATATGTTTCAAGACACAAAAGAATTACTAGAACACATCTTGCTAACATCAGTAATAAAGTATATTTCAGAAATCACAAAATCATTTAAAGTTGCAGAAGTGTATTGTGACTTGCCTAAAGATTAGACAGAGTCCCTGGGCAAGGCTAGAAAATATTGTTTAACAGCTGATTTGCCTACCACTGATCTTCAAGCTCTTTTACAATTGCATCTGGCTGCATTTCTGCCCTCTTGACCTAAAACAGTCTGAAGGAGTAATTCCTCATTACAGTCTTAAGGCTGCTCTGTGAAAGGACGCTGCTTTCCTTAGCAGTATTCTCACCTGCATATTCCAAACTCACAGATAAAGTGAAACACTAGGTCAAACAGGTACATCATTGCACAGTTCTATTACCAAGTGTTTTCACCCAAACACATGCATAGAACAGGAGACCCCTTTAAGCAAAGCACATGTAAAACTCAAAGTGGATACCACAGCTCTGTCCTACAGGCTAGCACATGTGCTTACATAAGAAAGGCAGGCGAAAGAATTCTGCACTGTTTTCTCATTTACTGAAATAAAGATTTGAAGCTCCTATCAATTCCTCTGGCATATTTTCTTGCCTTATAGAAAACTTGCTAGATGTAAGCAGTAGCTTGATACAACAGAGATCAAGTCCTATTTCTCCTTGTGAAGTCAGTGGCAAAATTTGTACTGACTTCAAGTAGAAGTGGACATCACCTCTTCTGAGCTGATGTGCAATGGAGTTGATCACAGTCCTGCCTTTTCCTGAAAGAAGCATCAATAAATCTCTACATAATCTAGTACATAGCTTATCCTGCACTTGACTTCGGAGTTTGAGTTCAATTTCCACAATGCAGTTTGGATATCACAATCAGAAGTGTCTAGACATTGGTATAAACACCTTTGCATAAGTGGGAAAAATTAGAATTTCATTGTCAAGTAGGTTCATTCTTTGTTTACGAGTGCCTTCTCATTAGGGGAACAGGTGCAACAGCAGCCAGGACACTATCAGTGGGCATCACTGAACACTGCAGCAGCAAGAAATTACTGCAGGTAAACAGAGATGAGCAAAAATTGAGACAATAACCTAGTCCTGCAACCACCACATGAGCTCCTACAGCTCTCCATATTAATTGTCATTCAATTCCCCATAGCATTCTAAAACCTAGATGATCAGATAATAAGAGGTTGAGTGGTATGCATAACATCAGGCTGATTAAATTTGTTTACTGATAATTCTTTCAGGTTCCTATGAATATCATGTAATTTTCAAGGTTTATTTCAAACAAATTTTATGTAATGCATTATTGACAACATCTTCATGGACCATTTCTACAATGTCATTCAGGATAATTATTTCACAACAGATTTTCAGAGTCCCTGATTCCTGTTGGGATTCACTTTTGCATAAATTACAGAGCAGCATATTTAATCAGTGTCTCTATTAGAGCCCTATGGCTTATTTTTAGGAATAAGGAATGAGAGAAGAGAAAGGTTTCAGGAGAGGCAAGAAAAAGGAAAGGAATATTTGTAAGCATGAATATTTTCCATGGTAATATTTTCTGAAGTAGCAAAGTTAAAGGCTGTCCTGCAGCATCTCTTCCTTTTTAGAAATAAACACTGGCATTCATCTTTTGACCTCATTAAATATTAATGTTACCAAATCATGTAATGGGGAGTTAAAAACAATTAACATTTACATCACAGTCTCCTTTAAGTTGTTCCTAAAAGTGAATTAGCCCCTCTATAATAATGCCAAAACAATAATGAATTCAAGAAGTATGACTATGAGAATTTTCTATATTTCTTAACATATACCCAGAGAGATAAAGACTGGACAATCATTTGACACCTAAACATGATGAATCCTTATGATTACAACACATTTATATTTATTTTCTTATGTAACATGCTGTAAAGGTGGAGCATCAGAACAGCATACCATATTACTGTTTTAAAAAGTGAATTAAAAAGGCAAACAAATATAGTCCTGTGATTTGCCACTATACCAAGAACGAAAACATATCAATTCATTTTTCTAGTAAATTGAAAGTTGTCCACTTATGCCTGCTCACAACAGAAGGTTTAAAAAAGTTAAAAACCTAAACCTTTCTGACTGGTATCAATCTGGGTTACCCTGAATAAGGACAAAATGTATTTACCATGATCTACATGTGAGCATGCATTTATTTTGTCTGAGCAAGGTAGTGTTTCAGGCCAGCAGAGCACACTGCACAGTCGGGAAAGAGCGATGCCGCCGTTGCCTGGTGTGAACCAGTACTGTCATTCTCATGGTTTGAGCCTGTCACAGAGGCAAAGTGTGCTCCTGCTGCAGGGGAAGGGGCCCAAGTGCAGCATGGACCTAAAAATAAACAGCTTGAAGAGCAGATGGGGTAGTGATTCTCTCCACAGAGGATTTAGCTAAGAAGTTGTGACTAGCACCGGGACATGCAACAGGCAGCGCAGGAAAGGACACATCTCACTTCTCAAGCTCAAACTGCACCCAAGATTCACCAGCAATGCAATGCACAGGGAACTCCAGCTTTGGTGAGTGGAGCATCAACTTGAAGTGTTTGAAGAGGCATTGAAAGCTGGATGCCAGAGCATCTCTGGGACCTTTGCTCAGCACAGAGGTCCTTTGCAAGGACTCAGAGTGGTACAGTTCTCCCGTGTTGCATGCGCAACTGACTCCTTGAAGGTCCTGTGGAGTAATCAATGAACAAGATAGTTTTACACCTTACCCAAAGGTATTTCTAGTTGTGAAGGATGTGTCAAGAGCATGAGCCTGAGCTGCGTGAAGCTCTGCATCTTTCATGCCTTCCCCAACCACTATCATTCATGCATATTCATAATACCTGATCAAGTGCAATGATGTCAACTTATATACATAAATAGTTACTCAAATGTAGAAGCTACTTACTGATAATGCTTCAATCTCACTGAAAACCACCAGCCTAAACTGTTCCTAAGACTTCACTGTGTTATGGTCTCTCCAGATCCCACAAAAACATTTTTCTTTCTCAAGACATGATTTGCCCTGAGCCAGCTGGATCACAGAGCTAAGACTTGTTAGAGCATGCAACCTACAGCACAGGTGTGCCAGCAGCCCACTGACCAGTTGGAGTTCCTAGCTGGGGGCAGTCAGGGTCATCAGGGTTTGGCCTTCACAAGGAGCTTGGAAGGGCCTACACACATGCCTTGATTTCCATGGAAAAAAGCTTTCACTACCTTGTCATTGGGCCTCTCCAGCACCTTATGTAAAAAATCAAAGGTAAATTAGCTCTCTTTTACCCTTACGTATTCATGTACCAAAACAAATAAATCTATCAACTGTTACAATTGCAAGACATTTGAGCTTGAGCTACTGGCAGCCAGGTCAAATGTAGTGAATTCTGCACTTAGCCAGGTGCCAGACCTTGATTGTACCACTTTCTGGTAAGGGTGATATAAGCTGACAGTGGCTAAATACACAAGTCCCTAGAGAAGACAAAGTATCCTACCATTCCACAGTAGTCATATTTGTACTTTTACTTTACATGCAGTACAGGAATTTAACTAAAAAGCCAGCATCTAACTCAAGTTAACAGTGGTTTTAAAGGCCTTATATTGCCCTGTGGTAGAAGTTACAGTGCACTCATTGGTACATACAAGTTGGGTTTTGTTAAAGCAAAACTTTTGAAGTAATAACACTGCAATATATTCATTTCATCCCTGCATGCAGACTTAAAGCAGCAAATCCAAGTCATATGTTCACACTAAATACAAGAACAAGAGCTTTAGGAGTTCATCGTTTCTTTTTTCCAAACCAGCTTTAGGTTGGGGCTTGTTTTCTTTGGTTTTTGGTTTGGAGTTTTTTGTTGTTATTGGTTTTTCTTTTTCCTGGAAGTCATCTAGACAATCAGGAAAAGTGTAAAGGTGGCTAGATCTGTACGACACAAGAAATTAGGACCTGGGAAATATCATCAATAGCAGTAGCTCATGACCCAGCCTGTAAAACAACCCTGCCTTTAAACTCTGTGGTGGCTATAAATAGAAGCAGCTCTAGCTTGAAAAACAAGTGCTAAAAGCAAAGTTGGCCTTCCCTCCCCTCACTACAAGTCTGGTACCAGAGCATATTGTTGTATCATCTCCATTTGCAAAAGATGAAAACCACTGTGCTTGAATACCTTGAAAATATTATAAAAATCTCATTTAAAAGCCTTTAAAAAGACATTTTTATTAAGATAATTATATGGATACTGCCTGGAAAGCTCCAATAAAATACATTTTCCCATGTGTGCACACTTAAATTTCTCTGCTAGATGTGAAATACCAGAAGACATTTGTTATCACAGTATAGAGTACTGTATGATCTTCATTTGTGTCCTACAGCAGATGGCAGAGGAGCCAAACTGCAGGAACACAGAACCACACAGAGTCTGACTGTGAGGGGTTTCTCTGAGGCCTCAGAGCAAACCTGTGAGCAGCAGCTGAGCGAGGCAGAGCCAAGGGACAGCAGAGGAGCCACAAAAAGCTGGTTAATGCACCGTCTTCCCCATCCCAGGAGAGCAAAGGACACAGCAGCAAAAGCATCATGATGATAATTGAGTGCCACAGCTCCAGGCATTGGTGTGTTCTGCTCCTGCTACTTCAACACCAGCCTGCAGCTGGGAGGCACCAGCCAGCTGGAATGGGGCCTGGGGCAAGGTGAAGGGGCCCCACATGACTTCAAATATGCTTTGTTTTTGATGAGAGAGATCTCCAAATTAGGACCTTTGTTCTGCAACCCACCCAGCCAGGGCTGTAGAAGGAAGCCTGGGATATCAGCTCCCAGGGACCCATGGCCATGGGCAAACCCCACTGGCTCAGAGTCCTCTCATGTGCAGTGAGCACAGGGCTCACTACGGGCACCAGCTGTGTCAGCTGCCCCAACACATGGACACGTACAGACCAACACCTGCAACAAATGCCTCCTCACACAGATCTAAGCACAGACTTGGTGCTGGGGCACAAACAGCAACCACAAGCTCAAAAAAAGGTAGAAATACTGCCTTGACAACCCAGTTCTCTGACATGCAAAAGACCACATGGAGTACTGCTAACATGTAACAAAGCTCATGGGGAATGAAGATCAAGACAAAATAGATGGGAATCAAACATCAGTGGACAAAAAGCAGTAATCAATCGTCAACACTTGCTTCCAAAAAGGTAAAGCTTGATTAATCAGGCTCTTCTAACAAGCGAGGCTGGCTGACCTGCATCTTTCATTTGTATTATTAACAAGGATTAAAGCTCATTATTCCATGTGTTCCCCATCCTGGCAGCCAGGGAAATGTTTGCCAAGAGCAGTATCAGCCAGCTCATCCTGCATCTTAATCCACAGCAAATACCTTTAAGGCCAGCCAAGGCTTTCAGAGTCATGGTCCCTTACCCTTCTACATTGGAGTGAAAATCTAAACCAAATAAAAAGGAAGTTATTCACCAATGAAGAATCCAACCAACCACTCAGGCTCAATGTTAGAAGTGCAAAATCTTCATTTCATAGTTTATTTCATAGTAAAAGTCTTGGAAAGTCCTTGGTAAGAGAATATTTCAGTTCAGGTCATCAAGAAAAAAACATGATTCATTCAAATACAAAATGACTGAAGTAAATAATTGCAAGAGTAAATTAAGTCCACAGTATTCACAATTGCATTTGCACACTCGCAATTTCCTTCCATTTTTATTTCCAGCAAGTGAGGATCCTTTTTTGATACTCAATATAAAAATCAATATAAGGACTTAATTTGAGTAACAAAAAAAGAAAACCAACTATTACAAAGAAATTACCAAGAACTGTGAGAACAAGCATTAGTGTTTATGGTGGGGACCTTTGGAGAAGACAACTCTTACCAGACTCTCTCCCATGAAAGTAATGCCATGGAACAGAACTGTACTGATCAAATCTCTCCTGAATGCCACTATTTGAATGGAGGTAGACACCTAAAAAGCTAAAACAAAAAGAAATTCACTGTTCTCCCCACCTTCACACATTCATTAGAGGGTTTTAAAATGCATTTTATGAATCTCTACCAACTTCTATTATTCTCTGTAGGAATATAATAGTAATACCTCATAGCAGATAATTAGAAAGCTGTGCACACAGAAATATGATATGTGCAAGGTTCAGTAACTGGCAACAAAGAAGGTGGGAGAAAGAATTACTATTAACAATTTCCAAATAGCATGGTACGAAACAAGGTAGCTTTCTCCCCCAAATTACTTGAAAATGTACCACAATATCGTGTTTGTGTGGCAAAACATGTTTGGTCACGTGGGGACTCCAGAGGTGGCTTCTGTGAGAAGCTTCCCATGTCTGACAGAGCCAAGGCCAGGCAGCTCCAAGACAGCACCTGGTGGCACCTCTGAGTCATCATATCCAAAAATGGGGAGAGGAGAGGGGAAATGGACAACACAGCTGGAAAGAGGAGTGAGAGTATGTCAGAAAAACAATTCACTTTAGAGGCAGAGAAGATCAGGAGCAATGCTGGGCCCAGGAAAATGACACAGGTGAGGGAAGGCATTTGAATATTTAGGTTTTGTTTTCTCACTACCCTACTCTGATCTGACTGGCAATAAATCAGTTTTCCCCAAGCTGGGTCTGTTTTCTCCGTGACAGTAATCAGTGAGTGATTATCTCAACCCATGAACTTTTATTGTATTTTCTCTCCTGTCCAGCTGAGTAGAGGGGAGATAAGCTTTGGGGGGCACTTGGCATTCAGCCAGGGTCAACCCACTACATTATGAAACAAAGGACTGTTAAAAACCAGAACCTGATTAGCACAGAAGTTAGCAATTCTACCATGTATATATGAAACCCAAGAGGTAATTCCTATTCCTAACAGCAGTCTCCGTGGTACACCTTTTCAAGCTGCTGGTTTTCCCCCCAAAAGCACCTCTGTTATATATGACCCTATTTTCATCATTCTTAAAATTTTTAGAGTTGGGCAGCATTATCAAGGATCTTCCAGCAAGTGTACAGCATCATGATTTTCAGTAAAAGAAACCCCTTTAAATCCTACACCTTTATCCTGGGCTCTGTTTCAGTGTGGGTCCTGAAAAGACATCAAACCGAGTTCTTGCCCACTTCCTCGGTATGCATCATTAACAAGGCTTTTAATCTGACAGTGAGGGACTGGTAAGCCCAGACTGACTTTTTTGAGATTCAAGTTTGTGAAGGGACAGAGCTCCCCCAGGAGCTGATATCTGGGCGCTGGGAAGGAGGGTTTGGAAGGAGGCACAGCTTGGGAAACAGGGCAGGGCTCACCAAGAACTTGTGTTCTGTTCCCAGCTGACACGGTGTTACCTGCAGAAAGCCATTTTACCTTTTTTTACACCTGTATTTCTGCTCCACATGAACTGACACACACCAGAATTAGAGCTATGGGATTGGACAGGGATAATTCACATGTCATCCAGATAAAGGCAGTTCAGCAGGTTTTGGTCTTTCAGCATCGTCCCTGTCAGAGGGAATATGGCAGGTAAACCCAATAAAGTCAGACAACAGGGATGCTGGCTTTCCAAATCACAGCCAGAAACAGCAACAAAGACAGGGCTGAACACCAGGCTTATCCTCTTATGAGGGGAACTCTTGCTGCAACTCAATCCTGAAACCTCAGTGCTCCCAAAATATGAGTTCCTACAGCATATTTATTTATTTCATTTGCTTTCCCTGACTGGGTCTTTCCAGAAAAAAAAAAGTTATATTTCCAGACTCCCTTGTCACATTTTTTTCCCTAGCTTATTTTTTTTTTAAACATGCATGAGTTCCAGTGGGTTTACCACTGCAAGCTCACAGTTAATAACTCAGGAAGAAGGCAGAAACTGATGAAAGGAAACACATCTTGAAGCAGAAAGGACAGGATCAAAATTAAACCATTGGATCAGGCACTAGCTTTTCCTGTGGGCCTTCATAAGCCACAATCTCTGTCTGTCCCTGCTCCCTATCAGCAGGATCATTAGCTGAATAAATGATAGTTAAAAACCCATTAACAAAAGTCAGATTTGCTAGGCTTGATCAATTAGGTTTTCCAAGTGTAAGAGAATCCTAATTCACAAGCCTTATGGAGGAACTTGCTTCTGCCAAATGTATTATGCAATTTTTGATCACTGCTGCCCTTTTCCAATCCCTTCTCCTCTGCTTCTTTAAAAGCAGAGATTTGGGGCAGGTAAGGATAATAGGTTGTACTTCCTGATATTCACATCAACGATTTTCTTTGTTTAAAGTTTAATTAATTTTATTCATTTGATTTCTCTTCTTTCCTGATCTCCAAGTCTGAGCAGGGAATGAAAAGCAAGATGGATGCTGCTAGAAAAACACAGCTTGGTTCTCGTTCCCAGGGTTCATACCAAGGCTGCAGTGGTACTGCTGGCTGCAACCATTCAAGCTCAACAGCCCAGTGGGACCAATTACTGCATTTACAGTAAAACATGCAAGGAAACCTATCTCTCTATCTTCATATAACCAGGTTTACTGAAGGATAACCTACTACATTACACAGATTAATACTTCAGTGAGTAAATTAATCCTCAGAATTTCACTCACTATTTATAGTATTTATATGGCTTATAAATTTTAATTGGTTCTAAACTGCAACATGAATTTATGTGAGCGTATACTGATGAAGTAGAAGGGATCAGAAATTACTCTATTAACACACAGAGACAACAGGAAATATTGGGGCAAATTTATAAACATCTAAAAATGTTTACAAAGCAGGAATCAAACTTTGTTTAGAGGTGTGTCATCGTAGCTGACATAGAACTCCAGGAGGAAATCAGAAGCAGCATTAGCTGAGAATGAAAGGCACTGAAAGTGAAACTTTCAGAAAGGGAGATGCTCCCATTTTGCCAAAGCCAGATGCAAAGCTGATGGGTAAGCAGTGCTTGCACTACATTTGATTGTACCATTATTGATCCCAGTCAGTGCAGCAATCAGAACAGCTTTCCAACACATTGACATGCTGGCACACCATATAAATGAACACTTGTACAAGAATAAAACACAGCACCAGATTTTCAAGTACATCATAAGTGCCTAACAACATAGACTGTCCTCTTAAGGACATCATACCTCTTCACAAAGTTTTATCATCAGGATAAAACTTTCCCTCCTATCTGTTTACAAAGGTTCAGTTCACTGGTTGAACTTTCAAACTGTGTATGATGATATAATTACAAGAAAAGTTCAAACAGTGGTTGGTTGGGTTTTTTTAACCACTTACTATGATACGTTAATCCTGAAGCACAGCCATGATTACTTGAACACCAATAACAGTATCACATTCCTACCCAGAGCAGCAGAGGCATTCAGTACATATTGTCCATTTTTGTGAAATACAACAGCAGTTACCAATTTAGTGAATCAGAAACCAGGCTTATAATTAATGTCAGGACTTCTCAGACTCAGTAATATGAAAGGCCAGGCTGCTCTCCAGTCTCCTGCCCAAATATAAGTAGCTCCCCACATGCCAGGAAGCAACACTGTTATCCAAGCACTATGACCCATCTTTGCATTTCAGTTCTGCATTTTTTCATTTAATGAACGTGCCACAAACAAGTAATTATGACACCACACTAATCAATTTCATATACTATGAAGCTAAATAATATGTGAAATGTTAAGAGGCTGCTTTTTCTCTCGTATCTATTTGCACATCTACCCAAGGTTTCCACAAGCATTTCTGAGAAGCTCCACAAACTGCTGTAGCTTCCAGTAACTAGTTATTTGGAATAGCCCATGCAGCATCATTAGCAGTGATGCTGCTGTAGAGCAGAAAAAGGCCCCAAGGCTAAAATAGCCCATTATGCCCATTTCCTCTTATGTGTGGGGCACTGAATTTCTCCAGCGAACATTTCAATATTTGAAATATATTCAGATATGCAGTGCATCCCTTGCTTAGAGCACCTTTCAAACTACACCTAAAAGCTCTGTGAGCAAATTCTTGTACTTATTATAGGGCCTAACCATAACTTTAGCCCCTATGACCACAATATCTCACTAACAAGAATATCCAATGTCTATCTTCAGAAAGCTTGATACCATTTACTGTTTGAGTAAACTGGGACCAGAAGGCAACAGAAGTTTTCTTCAAGGCAAACTCCTTAAACCATAAGCACTGATATCATTTAATAAACCCTGAGATCTCCCTGGAATTCAAAACACTCCTTGTAACACTGAGGGGCGGAAAGGAAGAAACCAGTAATTTTACAGTCACATATGCACTAAACTGTCAATTCTTACATGCCTTCAGTTTACACTCTACAGCTGTGCAGGGCATCACCAAGTAAAACAACTTGAAAGAAGCAAAGCTACACAGCCTCCAAATTGCAAGATATGCTATACTGAGTAAATAACTTTCCAAAGACATTTTACCAGCTCAAATTTTAGTTTTCAATACCAATTGAACCAAAGAAGACTTTTATATAAAGTCACCTTTTGGGTCAAAAACTAAGGGGTGAATAAACAGAAAGAATGACAAAAAGCAGCTTTATTTCTAAATAGTCCTTCCTAACGTATTTACTTCACCCATTTAACATCAGGTCCTCTTTACTTTACTACCTGCTGATTTGCTTGCTTTTGACATTGCAAAGGACAACTTCAAGTGCAGAGGCAAGGCAAACTACCTCTTTTAACTCAGAAGTAGAGACACTATTGCACTCACACATTTAACTTTTTGCTCTTTCTTTTAAGCATTTCCAACTTCTGAATAAAAGCAATGACACTCCTGCAGTCTTAAAAAGAAATCCCAGAGTTTTCCTACCTTTATCTGTGCTCAGGACTTCTTTGGATTGTTCTCCTTGAATTTCAAGATAAGTGATTGATCCCCAGAGCACTCAGAAACATCTTAGTTAAGCAGTCACGCTTCCACCTTCTTATCCAGAAGAAGTGAACCTGGGAACGTTCAGCTGCCCACTCCTGCTCCTCCTTTCTTTGGGCTTGCAGGGTCTGAGCAGCCATCGGGGTAGGAAGACCAGGCCCCCAACTGGCAGCAAGAAAAGCTCCTGCCTCACGTGGCTCTGATGAAAAGCAGCTGTGCTGCATCACTGCCCTGCTAACCCTGGGGCACAGGGAATGGCCATCAGCTGGGCCTGGCCCAGAACCAGCACCTGCAGCTGCTGGAGTTACCACCCTTCTCGTTAGGGCTAACGCTGGCCAGCCGGTGAAGCTCTTCCTGCTGGGAGGAGGAGGCTTTTGATAAAATACCTGAATTTTTTTTATAGAACAAATAGGGAGGGAAAAAACCATGTGTGATTGAATTTGTTGTTCTACTTGTTAAGACACAGTAGGAGGTATTCTAGTTTCATATCACACTTTTTTCTAATTGTGTCCATACACGGTGTATGTGTCTTGATATGAGCTCCTCTTGGTAAGATCTCAGCACTTTCAAGTAGACAATAAATACAACTAACATCTATTAAGCATTAATTCTTTTATTCTATTTGGAGAAAGGAGCATTTAGCAAAGCATTTTATGATCCATGGAATATATTAGATGGTGTTGTCCTCCACTTCTGCTGTTGTGTGCTATGTATCATCTGGAAATCAAAAGATGGCTCTTTATTTTAGTTTCTCTCTCAGGTGTAATCCAACACATGCAGATTGCCCTACATAGAAGGGATTCAGAGTTGTCTGGTTGGGAGTTCAGAAGGGTAAGAGTATCATCTTTTCCAGGGGAATTTATTGCTTTGACATCCTTTAGGAAAACAGATGCAGAATGTAGCCCATTTTTTATTTTCCAAAAAGTGCTGAGCCAAAATAGAAAAGTTCACTGGAAGAGACTTGGCTAGACACATGGCACAGACAGACCTAGCATGTTACATCTAGGCCAATGAACTAATTAGAGAGTAAATATCAGAAGACCTACTTGTTCATTAGACTAATTGAGCTAATACTGCCCAGACATTAAAATATGAGGAATGAAAGCTATATGCAAACAAAACAGCTGTAATGACTTTCTGATAAATACTGCCTGGCTGCATAAGGCTGGGGGATATTACTCAAGGGGAGTAAAAAGATTTCCTTTGTGCAACAGCAATAATCTGTATATCCAGAGAGAATTTAAACACATGATTGAGATCTACAGCACACCATGTTCACTGCAGAGGTGGAGGTGATGTTGCAGCTAAGCTTGTACTAGAAACCAGCATCCCTGAATTTACAGCTCATCTTCAGAAAGACATTTTATATTAAATTTTTGGAGAAATAGACAAAGGATGTTTTATCTAAAGGGTTGGGAAGAATAAGAGAAATAATCAGTCACTGGAATTGTCTAATTTAACTGTTGCTGCCTCAACAAAACAAAAAAATGAGACAAATTTGAGCTTCTGGGTCTTATATACTTAGAAGATGAATGTAACATTTTTTTTCTTTTAAGTTCAGCTTTTAGAATCATCATAGAATATTTTGGGTTGGAAGGAACTTTAAACATCATCTTGTTCCAACACCCCTGCAAGGGGGACGGACACCTTCCACTAGACCAGGCTGCTTAAATCCCCACCCAACCTAGCCTTGAACATGTCCAGTGATGGGGCATCCACAGCTTCTTCAAGCAACTTGTTGTAGTGAGATTGTGTGACTGCCAAAAAAGTTTGGTTCAGCTCTCTCAAATTAATATTAAGAATCCATGTTCTGCCTGGATTAACTCAGAATTCATATATCACAGTGCTTCTTCCTTTTGAACAGTTAGAAAAACAATATTTATGTCAATGCCTTCAAACCTGTCAATGGCAATTAACTGCTTTGGGCTGAAAGGAAACAGGAAACTGTTCCAAGGATCATTTTCAAATGGACTGCCCTGAAGCTGAGGGTTTGTTATGGTGCTGGCTGTTTATACTCCTCACCTGTATCTAAGTGATAGAAATTCAATCACCCATTTTTGAGATATCCTCTAATTTGATATGAAACTGTAAAAATGTTTTGAGAAATAGATCTCAGCAGAACTTACTGCAGATGCCCTACAAGTCTCTTACAGCAAAATCATTTATCAAATATGTGAGAACCTGTCAGGAGTGAGGATTTCTGAACCTTGTCCTAGATTGCTTTTTATATGTGGATTAATGAATGAAGTAATAAATCAAGAAAGACTGCTGTGCTCTGATTATTCTCAGTTCCTTGTATACAGCTTTTTTTAATGTCCTACCTGCAAGGCAATGGGGAGAAATAGCACAGAAAAAGATAGGACTGGAGAGAATCAGCTTTTCCTTTTGTAGTGATTCTACCTAGTGCTGCTTACCCTTTTTTGATTGAATTTGCTCTGTGACGCCTAAAAACTGGGTGGGAAATTGAATTCTTCCCTCCCTAAAAACACCCATGTGATCGGAGGGAATGGGTTTCTTCATACATAGCATAATTACTGACAGTATTTCAGAAAACAGTATAGGTTTTACAGCACATTTCTTGTTCTTGTCTACAGTAAAGCACGAAAATACATGTAACAAATTTAGGCATTATTACATCTTTAAGTCTCCCAAAGTAGTCAACTGCAGCCTTACTACTACTGTCAGTTATAGTCCTAAATGTCACTGTTATTACAGAAAAAAAGTGTTGATTTAATTGTCTAATCTAGCTAAGATAACTTGTTAGAAGTTGATCTGAAAACAAGAGCACCAAGCTGTTACACCTCTTTAACAATTCATAAATTTTTTCAGTTATGTACAAATTTATTTATTTATTTTTAATAATGTGAATTTGCCAGATATATACAAAATGTCTTGGAAATTCATAAACTTTCATAGTCTTCACCAGAGAGTTCCTGGCAGGTAGTACATAACAGGGTCCAAGAGTCTTTTCTAAGACTTTTAAAAGCAAATCTTCCTTCTGTAGCTTGTGGAATCTGTCTAGATTTATTTTCTTTCAGGCACTATAAAGTCTTTGGGAAGAAGTGTAAATGAGGAGGGGACATTTCTGGCTCCCAACTGTGGAGAGCTATATGGCTGGTAATCACAAGTGCTCTGACAGCGTTTGCTGTTCTGTTGCCGGAAAATCCCCCTTGCCTATCCTGAAGCTTTTATTTTCTCCTTATCCCTCATTTGCATTCTCTCTTTCATCCAAATAACAACACAAGCTCAGCATTTTGACAGGCTGTCATCAGTACCATTCCTATCCTGAGGGCTAGATCCACCACATACGATTGTTCTCCACGGCCTCTTTCATCTCTCCTATAGAGCGCAAAGGAGGACGCAGAAATATTTCAAAGTTTCAACATGTAGACTGCTGTAGAAAGGGGGATAACACATTTTAGCATTCAAAGGGGTGGGCGCCAGATTAATATGACAAAGCTGGAAGAAGCTGGATAGATAGCCAGGAAGAGGTGACATAAGGTGCAGGAGAATGAGTTTTAAATTGGTGCTGAAACAAGCCGTGTTAGCACTGATGTCATGAAGTCATGGAGTGTTTGCATACCACAGCAAGTGTTTGTTTTCTCCTTAGGGACAGTTTGTGTTTGCTATAGCTGACAAGAAGAAAGGTGAGGAAGAAAGAGCTAGTGTGTTTTAAAGCATGATAGGGAAAAAAAAAAAAGGCAAGTCTTTCATATTTTCCTGGTGTTTGGAGAATATTTTGCTCTGCAATTGAAACAGATTGTAAGTGGTGAAGGGTGGGAGTCCTTCGAAAGAAGGAATATAGGAAAACAAGATGGGAATTGTCAGTTAAATCCTGAATCTGAATTCACCAGGACAGTGTAGGGTAGAGGGGTCTAGAAACTTGCAGTCAAACAGACACTGGCAACTTGGAAAGCTGTTTGCTAGTGATTTCAGGCCATGGGTACTTCATGACCCTATCAATATAACATAAAATGGCCCACACTGTATTTATCTTAGAGCTAAAAGGAGCAGATTACCTGAAACTTCAGCACACACACATATATGCTCGCCTGCAGTGCAGTTTGGGTCAAAAAATATCCCAGCATTCTGGGATTTCTGTTACCCTTGGACACATAGAGGGGTTTAGAAGATAGTAGCTGATGGCAAACACTGAACAGTCCCACTGAGGACAAGCTTGGGACAGTTCATTTCCCTTTGTGGTCCTGGGTTGGCTCCAAAGACAACAACAGCTAAAATCAAAAAGAACTCTTTCACTACAGTGACTCAATATACTCACTGAATATACATAGAAAGACTGTATAAGAAAAATATTTAACATATAGATATATTTTAAAAATAAGTACTTATCCTACTAAGGCTTTCCCTACTATATCAAGTTTCTAAAAGTAAAAGATATTTTTCTATGTACTTCAAGCTTTAAGAGTTCAGAATTGAGGTGCAAAATAAAATCAGTATTTCAGGTAGAACTGTGTCTCACTGCTTATTGAGCAGTCAGATAGAGTAATTTCCTGTTGAAATTAGAAATTAAATAGAAATTAAAGTATGGTTCATCTCAGAAATCCACATTACAGACAAGTGGTGGTATTGTTAACTCCATTTTTTAAATCTATATAGAGATTTCTTTTTCTAATTAGAGATCCCTAACAAATAGACTAAAAGAGACAGGTGTGTGGTGAATTTTTGTGTACAGACATGCCTAGAACAGGTTAAATTTCTTCAGGGGACACCTCCTTGGACAGGCAATTTCTGGTTTTCTTTTGCACTAATGATTAACAACCCAGCTCAGAAAAGACCTTGGAATTCCTTAGGCCAGGGAAGATGTGGCAAATAACAGAATTTTAAAGAATGTGAGAGTTTGTGTAGTTGTTTTTCTCATGTAATAGTCTCAGCCTTCATTTAGATTTACAGCATTAGGGAATGTTTTAATGTATTTTATCCATGTATCAATTATTCTCTGAAGAGGACTTCACTGTATATCTACAATATTGCACTTGTGCAGTAAAAACAAGCATTTGAAGAACCCTCATGAAAATACATAAAAGCCAATTATTGTGATTTGTGTTTACATTCCAGCTGTCTTCTAATGAGATTTTTTCCATGCCATTAAAAAAAGAGGATAGCGCTGTCAATTTCTGGACTCAGAGATAAAGTTCCTGAAAACATTTAAGTATCTATTTCACATTTTGTCTTATTGAGACATTATCTTGAAAAGATATTAGTTTAAACATATCCAGGAGTGCCTCTGTGAATTAAAAAATCAATTAAATAGAAGCAAGTAAATGCACAATGAGAGTGAGTTCAACCACCCATTTACAGCCATCGTTCCTTCCCAACTCAAAGTAACTGCTCACCTTTGATGATAAATGCCTGATGTATTTCAGGGCAGTCAAAAGGACAGATCTGGCTTCCAGAGGAATTCTTCCAGACTGCTAATATTTCTACTTGACTTTGAGATGATGAAAGGTGAGACCTTGGTACTGCCAGTATGGGAACTCCAGGTTTATGGAGTGCCTCTAGTGAATCTGCCCACCCCTGGCGTGGAGACCTGGAGCCCTAAAGCCCCACACAGACACAAATATCCCTGGAAAGCAGTTTGCTGAGGCACCCCAGCCCAGCTCAGGCATCTGCCCTCACATGCAGAACTTGAATGAACTCCTGTAGGAAGTGGGAGTGGAGTGAATATGCCACAGTAACATACCCAAACTGCAGCTGCTGTAATAGCACAGTCAATGTTGCCTTTTCTTAGAGGGTGCCATGTACACCAAACCATTCTCAGTCTTAATTACAAAACAAAAAATAATATGATCCTCTTACTGTATGTCTGTCTTTGCCCTCTCATCTGCTCTGGTGTTTTAAATACCCAAGTTTTAGTTAGAAACAGATGCCTCAGCTTTAGCACCCTCTTGTAATGGCTTAATACTCTAGGTAAGACCAAAGACAGAGGAAAAAGATGCTACGCTGTGCACAACTTCTGAGCAAATGGACTTGAATATTCATTAAACAACATTTAATTTAAACACCCAAACCCTAAAAGCAGCAACATATGGGCCTGTTTTATTTTACATAAGCTGAATGGGAGGTTGTGCCATTAGTTTCTGCAGACATAATGTTCATTACAAATGAAGTATGTTTTCCTTTAGGGAATGCACCACCATTTCTGTAGTGTTGTCATTCCCCCAAAAGGTTCAGTATACTTACCATATGAAGTACTATTCTTGGCAATGTGCTTCAAAATGTAAACAAAATTCCCATAGATTTTCATCGACAAGGGGAACCTGAGGCAAATTAAATTCCTTAATGAGAAACAAAAAATGAAAAGAGCCCTCCCTTTTCAGTATTTTACCATATTTAAAAGACTATCTCAACTTCACAGTTTGGTACATGGGTTTTTCTTCTACTCTTTGTGATGGAACATTTTTGCATAACTGTGTGAAATGTGGTTCTACAGTCCTCTGCTGGCTAAAGGATTACTTTGCACAACCTCTGACAGAATCTAGGAAGTTTTCTTCTATGTGCCTATACTGAAAAGCAAGATATTTGCCCTTGAAGTTTGTCTAGATTAAAAATGGCTAGATAAAAACATTTTGATTACTCAGCAAGGCCCATGAAAAAAATTTTGCACATGCTCCTGCACTTCATATCCCAAGATAGCTATTTAAGTGGTAAAACAATTGGAAAATAGGAAAAGAATAAGTCTGGGAGAACTAAGATGAACTTAAGATGAAGCAAGAGAAGATTCAGGAAGGAAGAAATTATTTTGGATCTTTGCTAAATAATACAGTTAATGTAGGACTGAAGAAGTGTAGCATCTTGATACACCTGGGAAGTCTATCTCCTTTCATCCACATAGCAGCAATAGAAAATGCTTTACAAACTTCCCTCGACCCCACAGACAGCGCCCTCAGGTTTCTGCTGGGTGTTTTGGCACGTGTACCCACAGAGGTTCCAGTGGAGCTCTGATGAACCACTAGGAAAGAGACTGATAAAGTAATCCTTCTATATGAGCTTTGTGATTATTATCATTCTTACACAGTCTATGGGAACGTAAAGATAGAAAAAGTACCTGCAAGCAGAACAAATAAAAGAAACAAAAAGCCACTGGCAACATATGCAACAGGCAGCTTGAGAAAAGGCAAGATATTCTCTGGGCTAAGCAGGCTTGTGGGTTAAAGAAACCTCAGGAGTCTTTAAGGGGACAGTAAAAGATCAAAGGTTGAAGAACTAGCTTCCCCCACTTCTAAAACATTAAATTCAGTAGCAATCACACAAAGCATTTAGAGGACATGTTTATGCTATGGGCCAATGAACTTTGTTAATGAACACAGGGATACAAGTAATAAACCTCAGAGAAGAATACCCCTAGTTAGGCAGCCAGACATGGGAACAGCTGAAGTGTGAGACTAAAAGGGTACAAAATTATGTTTACCTACCATCACTGACAAAAGTTAATCCCCAGACAGGAAGTCTGGAATGTTCCAGTGCTCCCACTTCACACATAAAACACAGAAGAATAAAGTAGAAGTATATTTTTTAAGTACCTCACTGTTTTAAAGGCATAAATGCAAATATACTTCTGTACAAATGCATAGAATAGACTATTTCAGTTGGAAGGGAATTACAATTATCATCTCATCCAATGATCTGACTGACTCAGGGCTGACCTTAACGCAGGTATGAAGGGCATTGTCCAGGGAATTGTAAGGTTGTCCAGTGACATCCTGCCAGGACTGTAGGAGCACCTCACTTGTCTTCAGCAGGACAGGTTTTTCTAAGGAGGCTCCCCAAGGTCTGTCTGTGCAGCACACCGTGTTAAAGCTTCTGTAAAACTATTTTTTAGTCCTACACTGAGGCTTTCACCCAGGTTATCAGACATTTCATACCAACAAAGTATTGCCAGGAGCCAAAACACTGTTGAACCAAAATAAAGTATTTTAAAGCAATCATTCACCATGCTGAGAGGAGATTTATTTTTTTCAAAAGCACAAGTCAGAGTCATGAACGGCAGCTAACAGACATTAACACACATAAAGATTTTCATGTTTAGTAAAAATAAAAAAAAAATTAATGCATGTTTCAGTTAGTGTTTAATACAGCTGGTTATTTTTCAGCATTTCTTTGACTCTGGACAATTCCATTTCAGCCTGTTTTCTGTGGTTTATGCATGAGTACAGTCTTTCAGTGCTTGTTTTTACAAGCACTATGCAGTTCAATGCTAGGAATAATATATTCTCAGTTTAATTAATTCCTCAAAAAACATACAAGTTTCATATTAGTGTGTGAATAGGAAGCAATTTCTCCGAGTTCTAGGTACTTACATGATTCTTTCCTTTTGTAAAGCCCTGAAGTAGGGTCTAAATCAACCTCTCTACAATAACCAGCATTGATCAATTAAAATAAATACTTAAACCATGAAATCTCTCAGTTCTCATATTTTCTAATACCCTTCTACTTGCCAAAAAAAAAAAAAGCTTTATTTCTCCTCTTGTCCGTGGCAGGATCCATCACAGTATGAAGAGAACAGGGAAACAAGCTATGCAAGAACTATTGACCAACATTTTAAAAATTCAACTGTGTCCACTCTTTTAATTTAAAAATATTAAGCTGTTTTGATTGTTATTTTTGCATTGGCTGCTAAACCAGACAGAAAACACTGAAAAAGCGAAGTGTCAGTCCCAATCTTCTACTTACAGCCAACACTGTGCAGGAGATATGGATCTGAGGTCATCTGTCACAGAAAAGTTTTATTATCAGTGATTGAAACCTGTTATCAAATCACCACAAATGATGCCTGGCTTAACAAACAGGCTAGCAAAAATTGACAGAAAATGATAGCAGGGTAGCAGCTCCAGTACAATCAAATCAGATCATCATGAAAGGCAGCGAAGCATGTTTCCCCTAATGGGGGTCACTGTGCAGCCTGGCCAGCTTCATTAAATACCAGCTGTATTTTAACCCGATGAACACAAGTACAAACTGTTATCGTCCACCCCAGTGAAGCATTGCACTCATTGTTTTTGCTGGTTGTGCAACATCTACTATGTTAAGAGAAGGCACAGGTGCTCTGAATCCTGTGCCCCAGCACGTTACTTGACTTTACCCAAGATCTCCATGTATGAACAGCAGACACAGAAAGAAGATGGAGCTTTGTCAGAAGTACTGGGTGCCTTTACAGAGAGGAATAAATTAAGAGGAAACTTACAGAATTCAAGATATGGACAAAATTTCACAGGGAATATTTTTAAGACGTTAAGTAGAATTCAAAAATGTTAGCAGCAAACTCAAGTTTCCATTCAATCCCTTTAATAACGAAGGTATCCAAAAATTTGAATGTACTTGGATGTGCCTGCTCCTGACACTGATTGGTAAAAGTTTACTTAAACCTTTCCCTTTTACACCTTAGATGCATTACAACAAATATGTTCATGGAAATAATTTAATCTTTTTGCTATTCTGTTAGGGACATTGATGAACACAAGAAATTTTTGCCACCTATACTGAAAAGTTTAGCTGCTCTGATGAAATGTTGCCAGCATTCATAGAAAAAATAATTAACTAGTCTTATCTCTTATCATCAAAATACCCAACTAAAAAAAGTTCACTAGATCTTGTTTTGCTCAAATAAAAGCACATGAGCAGGATTCACAACAGGAATTTCAAACTTATTGTATGAATCTATTATCATCAACAGCTGCTACTGGATGACATTATATTTAATCTGTGTAAGAAACCAATGACATTAAAACTCTTTTTTTATAGGAACTGACCAGAACAATATGAAAAAGTTAATTTCTTCTGACTATTGCAAACAGATTTGATAGTGACCTACATACTTCAGTCCTTAAATGACACATTTTCTATCAATAGCAAGAACTCACATTGCCCATTCAGCTGTTGGTACAGCAGTCATCTCAAAGCATACTATGCCTCATTTATTTCAAGCCACTGTTGGTATCAGCTTCATTTCTTCCCCTCAATATTTGTTCTCAAACTTGTTACAAGCTGGTCCCTAAACAAAATCATCTCATTGCACTAGGTGGTGCCAAATTTTGCCATCTTTCATCTTTATCAAAGCTCTCTTTTTCTGTGCAGCCAGGACAGTAATCACTGCTCGCTAGGCCTGCTACACAATTTTGAGTCCTTTCTACAGGAAAATACCAACATTTTCTGTGTGTGCGACTCCAACAAGCCCTAGCCATTGTAAACGGTGATTAATAGAAGTATTTCCACATAAATTTGAGATTGCTTGCCACCAGATTAATTTAGAAGTTGTTCTCCAAAATTCCTTCATCTTCTAATCTGGATTCCAGCCTGCCATTAAATAGATAAAACTCTTGAGATACTGAAATATGAGGGCCAGGCCAAGCAGGCCACAGTGGCAGAGCTACTACTCTAAACGATGGGATGTGCCAAGATCAGCAGGAAATAAAAGGGTTCCTTCAGCACACAGTAGGGAAAAAAGTGAAGATTCCTGTTCCACTTAGTTGTTTTACCTCCCACAGGACAGGGGACTAACCTAGAGTGCTCCCAGCACGACAGGTGCATTACACCTCTCAATTACAGAAAACCTTGCTTAGACTGGAGTGCAGAGCAAACCTCACATGAAGACCTGTGTACAACTCCCAACTGCTGAAGCACGAGGATTCCAGTGACAGCTCTTTGGTTGGCTGACATTTTCCAGGTAGAATGACAGGGGAGGACAGCCTTGTCAACAAAGAATGTTGCAGAAGAGCAGGAAGAACTCCAACAGCCTGATTGTGATTTGATCACTTAATTCTAGATCCATGTCATTTTGACCCCTTCCCTAATTTTTGTGCTTATTGCCTAACATTGCAAGACCAGAGGACAGCTTATGGATATGAGGTTATAACCTAACCATGCAAGAGTCAATCATTCTATGATTTACTTCATGTTTTTTGCTGCCAATCTTCAATCAAAATGGGACATAAATTACCAAAATACGGCACCAAGCTGTAACTACTTCAATCCATCTGCTTTGCAGTTACTGTATTACCCACATAAACAAATCTGTATTAAATAAAATGTAAGACATTACAAAGCTGAAGAAGGAAACCTTCAGTATTCAAATTCCAGAAATAATTTTTTTTTAGAAGCAGACACCCCTGGAACAGTACTGTTTACTATGTAAACTCAAAACATCAATCCTACACAAGACACTTTATGCAACATACCTTTATGCAAGCACTTATAGATCCTTTCTTGATTGCACAGAACTAAGGTAAGGAGGCTTCTGAAAAGAGCAACTAGAACTTGTGCCAGCACTCTACAGCTTTCAAGTAGTAAACATTTGGAAAACACAAATTCTATCGTCTTCACTGAAACAGATGGTTTCCACTGAATTCAAACCAAGAGTGAAATAAGCATATCACTTCACATCTCAGCTCCTTCACACAACTATTTTTAATGCCTGTTTTCAAAGAAACTGACCTCTTTGGCAGGGGACAATTTGGCCTCCTTTGAGCCTATTCTATGAAAAATTGCTACATCTTCCTTGTATTTGTATTGCTGTGTTCACACCACCCCCTAATGATTGGTCAATTACACAGAATAGCGTCACTCCTCTCTCTCCTTTCATGCTGCACATTGTATATGGGAAGGGTTCACTGCAGCACCACAGCTCTGAGCTGTACAGCTAACAGTGTGATGCTGCTGAACACAGACAGCAGCAACCCCACTAGCTCAAGACTCGGACTGGAGGTACAAGAGGCATTAAGTGCTTCATCTGTACTTGGCAGATCTTGTTCACCATCCCCTTTCAGACCCTGTAACAACTCTGAGCCCTGCTGGTTTTCTCCCTCACTCAAAGTGCGTTACCTGTCTTACAATGTGCTGCCCAGTAGAAAGGTAGTGCAATTCAAAAATACTGCATTTAGGTAAAAAAGCCAGCCTTATTCAACACAGTTGCTAGAGCTGCCCAGTCTGTTTCAGTCCTATTTAAAGTACAGAATTTCTGCTTTCCATACTCTTCAAAACACCTGCACCAGACTGCCCACACTTCTGTCTTAAATGGCTCCTTGTACACTATCAGATGAAAAACTAGGGGTGTACCACACAGCTTGCAAGCCAGAGACACATCCCAGAGCCTGTCCTGACAACTCAGGAACAAAAGACAAATCATTCCTAATGCCTTCATTAGCAAAAATTTTAACTGTGGAAGTGGACAGCTCTGAGTGTCTCTCTCTGCATGTTTGGTTCTCCCTTCTGCTGTTCTACAGGCAGCCAAACAAAAGGGCTTTGCAAACAGTTTGAACAAAAGCATGCCTACCTCCAACACTGACTGCTTGGAATTAGCTCCTACTGCTACCTGCAGGAAGCTGTAGTTCACTTCAAATTGATACTCAAAACAAGACTTGTTTAATTATGAGAAGATTTTAATCCAGTGCAAACAGTACACCTATACTGAATTTCTCAAACTTTACCAAATGAGGGTTTTCAAATCAAAATTAAAAGGCAAACCAGTATTTTATTGACAGAGTTTATTTGATGTTGAAGTCAGATGAGCAGTTTCTGCTTTCCAGAGCAATTCATTCTATACTTCTTCATAGAATGAGGCAGCCTGTAAAGGAAAAAATAGATCACTGACACACAATTAAAACAATTTTTACACTTGTACTTTTATAAAGCCTGAAAAACTGTTTCCCAAACAAGTCAGGTGAGACACACTGCTCTTCTTGTAAGAGCATAAAGTTCAAAATTTCCCAGCACTGCCATGGCAATAAATGAGCCTAAATTACAGCAATTCTGTAGAAGGTATCAACAAGCTACAACTGTTCAAGACATTACACTCACTGTATCAGCTCCCAGATAGACTGTTTAAGTTCCTGCCAACTGAGTCACTCAGACCATTTGTAATAAAACCAGAGTTTCTTCTGGAGCAGTTATTGACCACAGCACTTAAGTTTCTGCAGCAAAGATGGAAAAATGTAGTCTGACATGTCTGTAAGAGTATCCTGTTTGTTTTTAAGTATTTTACTTGAAATGAGTACCTGTAAGAAAACAACATACATCTGTTCCAAAAACAGATATCATGCTACTTTGATCTATTTTAGACAATAAAACTCAAACATCTATCCTCTCTTTAGCATTATCTAAAAATGAAAAATATAAGCCTTGTTTACACTAAGACTAAACAATCAGCAACTTTGGTAACAGTAAATCTAAAGTACCTGATGTATTATTTCAGTCTTTATACTAATCAGGTATTTCACACAAGTCAAAGTCACGTAAGCTACCAACTCAGTAGTAAGTGCAGAAGTGATTTGTAAATGTTCTCAGCCTTAAACTCTTGCACTGGGTTCTATGTCTTCACAAGCACCAAAGTCTTTGCATAAATCAGCCTCAGACTTGTTATCACAGTGACTGCACTGCTGAATGCCTGCCCTTACAAAGCATTCTGAAGGCATACCTGTTAGCTGTTTTCCACCCGAAGAATGTTCATTTACTGAAAAAGAGAAAGCATCAATTAGTAAGAATTTTATCTAAATTCTACTACTGTAGAAAATTGAGCTTTGAGGGTTTTTACTGACACTCACATGCTTTTTTCAATTAACCACATTGAAATGTGATAGGAAACCCTCCAAGTTTTGACTACTACAGAAACTGAAGACATGTATTTCACTTACTCCCCTAAATTCAAGAGCTATTTAGAGCTTAACTAATGCTCACACTGCAACTGCCTGTTCAATTATACCTACAGGCTACAACGGCTTAAAAGTGCTCATCCAACCACACTTCTGTTTGACAGCCTTGCCTGTCAAAGGCTGTCACAGCTACAGCTATGACATTAAAAGGGAGGGTGGGGGTTTTCTGCATTTCAGTATCACTACTTTGAATGCAAAGATCAGGTGAGGCTCATCCACGTATACTCGTTGCAAATTTTAGCAAGCTCACAAGCTCTAGAGCCACACAATATATTAAATAACACAAAATATTTTAAAATACTTCTCTTGAAACTGCAGGGAAAACCAAATGGGAATTCTAAAGGAGTGAGAAGTGAAAGGAAGCATCAAAGAAAACTTAACAAGACATCAGCATAGTTATCTCTGAGTTTTTCATGACTACATTATATGTAACTTTTAGAACAATATACACTTGCCTGAACATTTCTCAGAATCAAGTACTGACACATTTATGAGGTAAAATAATTCTCACAGATTCTGTAGGTGGACTCAAAAACATATTCCAGGGCTCCTATTAAAAACTCCTCCACATAGCTGTGATAAGGATGATGAACCATACCACACCATTATCTCTGAACATGCATTTTTGAAGACAAAGCTTAGTGTCTTTCTCAAACATTTTTCTATAATGCAGCACAGAATTCTTCTCATCTAAGTTGTTCAGAAGTGCACAAAATAATTTATCTTAAGTGACAACACAAAGATTAACAAATCTGGTAAAAAAGTCACAACTAACCCATGCATACTGATCAACTGAAAGAACATTTTAAAAGACATCAATATCTCTAATCAAAAACACAGTTTACCTACTACTAAGATTACACATTATTTTGACAAGCACCTGATGCAGAAGTCACATCTCCTACATAATTACCACAGGGCATGATCCTTGCCTTCAATTTCTGAACTGCTGAATTCTTTAAGAGCTTCTATGAACTGGACACCATTAATAATTCAAGTGAGTCATTTGATCATTTTTCATTAACACTCAACAATAGCTACCTTCAGGTGCAAAAGTCTTAAAAGGAAGAAGTTCCTCCATACCACTGGGATTGGTGCAACATGAAATGACTCCTTTGCCATTGACAGAAGTGTGTACGTTAGGTGTTACTATTATACCAAATGCTAATTTTGTGCTATAAACCATTGTAGGACTTAATGATTAAAACAGCATTAAAGCACAAAGGAAGAAGGCTCCTAATGTTTTCTACCAGAGTAGTTCCCTTACCTAGTAACTATCAGTAACACTGGTTCCTTCTCATCCAGGGATAACAAGAACTTCACTTCCACACTAACTACAGTATCTAATTTCACTGATATTTTCAATTCCACTGTAATTTGTGTCTTAACTTGGAATACTGCAGGGCAATAGTTAGACACAGTTTAATGCTGAGAACTGTGCCATTTCCAAGCACCATCTCAAATGCACCAAGTGTGATGTGACTCAGCTGTCATGTACACCACTACTTTCCCACAATGGTCAAGTTCACGTGCAATTGCACTGTACTACTTTGAATCAGATCCTACAGTGACTGAACCAATGCCTCAAGTCAACAACACTGGGTTTTTGGATTTCTTCTCACTGGGAATTACTTTAAAGTTGATTCACTAGTTTCAAAAAGTCTGGTTTGCTACTCGCCAAATTTTACTTCCAAGTCACACGAATAAAATTCATTATGTAATTAAGTGAACCCTCACACGACAAATCTAAGTTTAAATCAAACATGCATACAAGGCAGTACAGTGCTTCAATTAAAAGGACAGACACATTTCAGTGATGTATAATTCAGGCACCAAATCCATGCTCATTTCCAGTACCTGCAGATACTTCATTTCTGATGGAGAGTTCCAAGAAAGTAGGAAAAAAGCAGAAGTGAAGATTACTAAAGTTCATGATATCAAGGTATTTTCACAGCTACAGAACTAAGCATCAAAACCCATTACCCTCTCTCCCCTTGTTAAAACACCTGAGGAAAAACCCACTTGCCTGCACAGCTTATTCAATATTTATCAGAAGATGGAACACTGTGAAGGAAAGTGACTGGCTTCCCACCCAACCTACTCCTCAGCATTGGTTCTGTTTCATGGTAGAGGAAATCTACCTCCCTCCAACCTGCTTGTATCAGGTACTAGCCACAGCCCAGGAGGGCTGCATCAGTCTAGCCTCACCACAGAAATACTCCACTACCTTGGGCATCAGTCCCTCAAACCCCAAGGCATTCTACCTTATTTCTATTTACACACTGTCCTCACTGCCTACACCACACATCCTTAACAAACTTACCTCAGTAAGGAACACCATAGCAACAGTAACTTGGTGGAATAAGCATTAGAGGTTTAGGCAGCCTGAGTAAGAAGTGCTAAGATTATCTAATGTGTGTATTGCAAGACTGAGTTATGTGATTAGAGCAATACTGTTAGATTTATGAAGTTTAACTTTAGTTCAAGTGACACAGAAGAAACAGCAATTTAGGAAGCATTGTTTCATGTCATATCAGCTAGGCTGGCAGCAGTGAGGAGCACAACTAAGCTACTGAGCTGATGACAAGCTATACAACACACAGTTTACCTTCTGTTATCCAGTAGAAAAGGTGAAAAAATGGAAGAAAAACAAAGTTATTCTGTTGAAGAATTCCTAATCAACACTTCAAAGGCACATGTTCACTCTAGCTTAGAAGATATTCTCATCCTACCTTCTTGCCAGCACCAACATTTGCCTTGGCTGTGCCCCTGACTTTCTTCATTCTGTTCTTACGCTCTTTTCGCTGCTTCCTGGAAGTCTTTTTCTTTTCATACAAGCCGTGCTATTAAAAACAGTTAAAAGTTGCTTTTAACATTGTTTCTCTACTAACAACTCTTGAATTTAAGTTACATGATTTCTGAAATGTTCAAATACAGTTTAAATTTGAAATATTAATTAAATAGCAAGATAATTAACTAATGCATGATTCAACACGGAACACAAACACTGAAGTAGCACATGGATCAGCCCCATTTCTTATGCTTATTCTAGACCTCTATTAGTGTTTTGTTAAAAGTTATTGCTAAACACCTCTGGCTTTATCAGTTTTGCCTTCCCAATTCCCTAGTAATATAGAATAGAAACACACTTAGCCTATTTTGCAAGTGCAAAAGTTAACATGTGCTATTTTAGGAGCTCTCATACAATTGTACCTTCACAAAACTTGAGTTTTACACACACAAATCCTGCTTTCACAATACCAGAAAACAACATACCCTGGCAAGCCTGTGCTTGGGTTCGTTTTTCTTTGCATAGTCCAGGGAATCATAGATCATGCCAAAACCGGTTGTCTTGCCACCACCAAAGTGAGTTCTGAAGCCAAAGACGAAAATTACATCAGGGGTTGTCTTGTACATTTTTGCCAGCTTTTCCCTGATTTCTGTTTTGGGGACTGTGGCCTTCCCCGGATGAAGGACATCAATCACCTAAGAAAGAATTTTAACAAGTTGACAGAAGGTCAATATCCAGTACACAGCTCCACCAAGTCCCACCATGCGTTTAACATGAAAGCTAACCCACTTCAGCAGCACAAACTACTATTCATTTCATACAAAAGCATTCAAAAGTTTCTTCATCACTGAGTCATTTAGACTAAAAAATACCTTTAAAATTATTAAATCCAATCCTGTTAAGTGTCTCAATGGCACTAAGCTACGTCCTCAAGTGCTACACCTATATATCTTTTAAATACCTTGAGGGAGAATGACTTAACTACTTCCCAGGTCAGCCTATTCCAATGCTAAATAATCCTTTTGGTGCAGAAATTTTCCAGTCTCAAGTTGGTACAACTCCACCATCAAGATTTACCTTGAGCATACATCAACACATTGAAACCCTTACCCTAAGCTCTTACAATTCTTAATTTAAGAACCCTGGAGATTTAAAGGGCCCTATATTTATAGCAGCTAAACCTTCTTCCAGCTCAGAACAACCAAACAAATAAAGGCAATTTTCTGTAGTCTTTTACCATCTGCTTGCGCTGCAGAAGTCTGTTAGTCATGAACTTCCTGGTTCTGATGGTCACTGTGTCATTCTGCAAGAGAGAACATGAAATAAAACACTACAATAGCTACAAATGCAACAGAAACTTAATACGTGCATAAATAATGCACAGTACTGCACCAGTCAGGAGCCTCAGATACTGACAGTGAGCTCATAAGCCACATGGGTTGGTCGTGGCCAACAGAAAACACCTTTAGGTAACACACTGAGAAACTGACAAGCTTATCCCCAGTTCCCAAACACCACAGCAACATACACACCTTCACTACCATGAAAAGCTGAAGCAGCTTTTAGTAGAAGACATGGATCTCAATCCCAGGTACTCTAACAATACAACAGAAGTTTGCTTCTAAGCCCAACCACCTCTACGGCTTCCCACACCTAAGGACAAGGGAGCACCCGAGATTCCTGGATGCTCCTGGTTGAAAGGATAAACAAATCAGTAGGTCCACAAAAGCTTACCAAGTTTTTCAGTAAATTACATGCCTGGCATGGTACTTGGTGTGTTAGTACCTGACCTCAGAGTAAGGACACAGCAAAGGGTTGGGAGTAAAGGGCAAGGTGACAGGGAAGTGAGGATATAGAAGAGAGTGCCTGATCTTGCACTGAACTGTAAAGAAGCTCTTCCTGATGTTCAGGTGGAATTTCCTGGGCATCAGTTTCTGCCCTTGCCTCCAGAACTATTGCCTGGCACCACTAAGCAGAGCCTGGCTGCATCCTCTGATACCTTCCTTCAAATACTGGTAAGTCACTGACAAGGTCTCCTTTCTAGCATCTCCTCTTGAGCCGAAGACATTCAGCTCTCTCAGCCTTTCCCCGTAAGAGAAATGCTCCAGTCCCCCAATCATCTCACTGCCCTCCGCTGGAAACGCTCCAGGAGCTCCATGTCTGTTCTAGACTGAGGAGCTCATTACTGGACACTATGCTCCACGTACAGCCTCACCAGGGCTGAAAAGAGAGCAGATCATGGCCTCGAGCTGCTGGCCATGTTCTTCCTAGCTCTATGTGGAAGTTTCACTGAAAACCCTGCACGCCGCTAATTCCACAATGCTTTCAGCCAGGAGGAACCGCGATAAACGCGCGGGCGAGCCACGGCAGCGCCCGGGCACCCCCAGAGCAGAAGAACACTGGTGCCGCACTCAGAGCGCGGGGCTGCTCTGGCCGAACACGGACGCGGCGCAGCGGAACACACGGCGCGGCCCGCAGCCCGCAGCTCGCTGCCAACAGCGGGCACGGACGCGCGGCAACCCGGCCGCAGGGGCCCGGGCNGCGGATGGCGGGGCCCGGCCCGGGCACTCACCATGGCGGCGGCGGCAGCTCCTGCGACCGGAAGAGAAAAGGAAGAGCACCACCCCGCGGCCAATCATAAGGCGGCGCGGGGGTACTTCCTACGGGGTGGGGTTGTCCTTTCCGGAGCCGGAGCCGGAGCCGGAGNGCGTGGGGCTGTCCTTTCCGGAGCCGGAGTTTGCCGGGCGTGGCTGCAGGCGTGGTTCTTGTGTGCCTGGTGGGACCCGGGCGGAGGCAGCTCCGTGTCCCGCGGGGGAACGCTCAGCTCCGCGAGCGCCGGGCGGCGACTTCAGCCCAGCTCAGCCCCGCTCTGTGCTGGCGCTGCCGCGGGTTGGCTCCGCCGTGCACCGTGGGGGTTCCGCCGCTGGTGGCCCAGGGCTGCTGTGGGGACACGCAGAGCCACGGACTGAACGTGGCGGCGCAGCCTGGCTGGGGAGTTGCTTGGGGCTCAGGGAGGTGTGCCTCGTCAGCCTCGAGAAGAGACGACTGCGAGGGAACCTCCTTCATGTGCATAGACAGGGCGGGGTGTCAGAGAGCGGAACCGGGCTCAGCTCCGTGGTGCCGGGTAATAGGCCAAGGGACGGTGGCAGGCGGGGCTCAGGAAGTTCCACCTGAACATGAGAAGCAGTTTCTTTGCTGTGCACTGACCGCGCACGGGAGCAGGGTGCCAGAGAGGCTGTGGAGGCTCCCTCGGTGGAGACACCCCCGAGCCGGCGGTGCCGGCAGGGGGCGCTGCGGGCGGAGGCCGCGCTGACCGCTCCGGCCCGGGCCCCGCGTGCAGCCGCGCGGGCCCCGCCGCGCCGCCGCCGCGATGGTGAAGGAGCAGTTCAGGGAGACGGATGTGGCCAAGAAAATGTGAGTGGGGGACGTGCGATGGCCGCGCGCTGAGGCGGGGAGCAGCAGAATTGCGGGGGACAGAACCGCTGTAGTCGGAGCTGGGAGAGTGTTGGCGTGGAGGGCCGCGGTGGACAGCTCATGGCACGGCTGCTCCGCTTCTAGGAGCGCTGGCACAGGCTGGGTTCTCCCACACGGGTGGCTGTGCCTGTGTCCACCTGTAGGGATACCCAGAAAGGTCGATAAATTCCTCAGATAAAAACCACCCAGTCACCGTAAAGCAGCTTTATTTTTTATAGTTTTCTGAAAAGAACCTGTTTCAGCGATGTTGTGAATCAATCTAGCCATTTTTCCACTGTTTTAGAGTACTTTGGGGTCCTGAGAAGGGCAACGAAGCTGGTGAGGGAACACAAGCCCTAGCGGGAGCATCTGAGGAAGCTGGGCTGTTCAGCTCCGAGAAAAGGAGGCTCAGGGGAGACCTTATCACTCTCTGGAACCACCTGAAAGGAGGTGTAGCCAGCTGGGAATTGGCTTCTTCTCCCAGGCAACCAGTGACAGGATGAGAGGGCACAGCCTTAAGTTGCACTAGGGAAGGTTTAGATTGGACATCAGGGAGAATTTCTTCACAGAAACGGTGATGAGGCATTGAATGGTCTGCCCAGGGAAGTGGCGGAGTCACCATCCCTGGAGGTGTTTAAGGAAGGGCTGGATGTGGCACTCAATGCCATGGTCTAATTGACAAGGTGGTGTTTGGTCATAGGTTGAGTTCAGTGATCTCCGGGGTCTTTTTCAACCTAATTGGTTTTGTGATACTTGCATGTAGGTATGCTTTTCATTATAAGTGGTTTTGCATATTTATATATGTATATATATGCCCATACATACATCTGAAATTTCCTGTCCTAGAAGCCACATCTGTTTTGGCATGAAATCTCCAGAAGAGATGCGTCAGCAAGCTCACATTCAAGTGGTCAGCAAAAATTTGTATAGTCAGGACAACCATCACTCTCCGCTGCAGTATGGAGTGCTGGACCATCGCATGGTAAGAGCCTTTATTTTGTTTTCCAAACTCTTTCTGGGGAATTGCTGAAGTGGTTAGAAAAAGGTTGAGGTCACTGAAATGGACTGTTTGTCCAAAGTAAGTTCAAATGAGTCTTTTCTTGAGTGTCATAGACTGTTAGCTGCAGTGCCAGCTACTTTTTTCGTGCTTTTGGCTGGCAGGAATGTTACTTTTTTGCCAAACTGCTGGGACAGCCAGAGACGTGTCACTAAAATGTCACAATGTAGATTAGTGGGCTGTAAATCAGTTGCAAGAGCTGCCTGAGTCCAAATCATTGGTGTCAGCAGGGGCTATGTGTAAAAACCATTTTTCTTAAGGGTCAGAGTGACTGTAAATGCTATTAACATGCTTCTGATGCTGGGGAAAAGGAGTGGCTCTGCTACTAGGATTCCTGACTAGCTTACAAACTGTTGTATTTTGTATCTATCCCATCATTGCAGCTAACTTTTTTTCTCTACATGTGTATTCTCTTTCTCCCAAAGGGAACCAGTGAAAAAGACCGTCCCTGTGAAACCTGTGGGAAAAGTCTGGCTGATTGTTTAGGACATTATGGGTACATTGACTTAGAACTACCTTGTTTTCATGTTGGGTACTTCAAAGCTGTGATAGGCATCTTACAGGTAAACATGATCATGATTTGTTGTCAGTTTCTAGTCTAAAAAAGTAAATTTTCAGGAAAGGTAATTCTTGAAAGTAATTGAGAAAGCCAAAATAAGGCTTGCATTATTAGTTTATGCACATTTTCATTTGTAAAATACGTGTATTTAAAGACCAGTCTTAGTGATGTTCTGTGTAATCTCAGAGCGATAAATTTAATCTATTATTTTTCTGCAGCTTGAATTAAATATATGCAGGATGATTTGCCTTTTAGAACATCCCAGTAAATTAAATCTCTGTTTGCTTTATATGAATTTTTAAGGCCCTACAGAGCTTAGCTAAAGATTTGCCTCATTGACTGTATTTTTCTTTTTCTCATGTGCATTTTAATGTGTATCCCAATATGTGAATTGGTCTTTAAATCAAGACAGTAGTATCTCATTCAAAGAAATGCACTGTGTTGAAGAACTTAAGCTGTAGATCAAGAGGTCTCTGAATGAATGTGTCTCTCAAACAACTGTGTTTATACATGTTTACATTTAAGATGATCTGCAAAACCTGTTGTCGCATCATGCTGTCAGTGGAAGAAAAAAAGCAGTTTTTAGATTATCTAAAACGACCTGGCCTGACGTATCTTCAGAAGAGAGGGCTAAAAAAGAAAGTGTCTGAGAAGTGCCGAAAGAAAAACACTTGTCCTTACTGTGGGGCCTTTAATGGTGGGTATTGACATGAGCAGTTTGTGAAGTTAATCTGCTCTGATGGTTTTCACCTTGATGCCTGTGATAGGATCCAAACCTTGAATATGCTCGTTCACTGCACAGCTGACAGGCGTTCTCTCTGGCCTTCGTTAAGAAGCAGATAATTGCATTTTTAGGGCCAGACACATGCTTGTTCACATCTCGTTTGTGTGGATACAGACATTTTCCTAGTTGCTTGTATTGTTTCAGGGTAGTAACCAATATTTGTTACTTGAATAATGACAAAAAAGCCCCTTTAAACGTGTTTTTAAAAATATGGGGAGCTATTGGCAGTGATCAATACCTTCACATAAAAGCATTGATAGCATTTGTAATTTTGAATGAGCATAATGTTTCATCATTGTATTAAATTATCTTTCTTGAGATTACTCCTTCTTCAGGTCAGAGTATTTTTGTAAGAGTTCATATGTGGTTTTCAAAATATGTCTTGTTTTTTTTTTTTTTTCATTTACACTGATCATCTATTACTGCTGTTTAAGGACTTGGAGTATTACAGATTCTTAGTAGATGGTTAATCCATAACTTGAAACCTCTAACTCATGAAAATTGTGGGTTCTTGGTTAAAACGTTCAACAACTCAATAAAGGGAGAGCTGCTTTATCATACATGCCCTCTATCTACACTTAGGGGGCACAAACAGTAGACATTTAGAAAAGTTACATGATGGGTCAGAATACTTCAATTAAAAAAATGGAGCATTTGAACTAGTCTGTGGAAGTTTTGTGAATAATGTTACCTGCATGACATGAAATATTTATCTGATTTTTCTGATAATTCACTTCCAAAGTTACTTCAGAAGATACTGGTATGATACATAAAGGACACTTCTTAGTCCTGTTTTTAGAGTGGGAACTTCTCCTTTAGAAATATCTGCTGTGAATGAGGTGAAACTGAATTAAAGTGTGGGCTAAACCACCTAGGTTCAGCCTCAGAGGCTGCACTCTCATATAGATACACCAAGCCATCCATATGAAAAGGTATAACTTGATTGTCCTTTGGTTGTTCTGTGAGTTTAGGAAACTGGTTAATAAAGCTAATGAAGTTTTATTTTATTCTTGTGCTGACTGAAGGTTTAGCTTGTGTTGGAACTGTAATTTAAATTTTGGTGGTGTTTTGTTTGGTGTTTTTGTTATTTTGCAATTAAATCCCAAGATAATCCATATTTAATTCCTTGCAGGAACTGTGAAGAAGTGTGGTTTGTTGAAAATAATACATGAAAAGTACAAGACAAATAAGAAAGTCGTAGATCCAGTAGTATCTACTTTTCTCCAGTCCTTTGAAACTGCCATTGAATATAACAAAGAAGTAGAACCCTTGCTGGGAAGAGCTCAGGTGAATTTTATTATAACCTAAATTTTTTACTAGTTTTTGTGCATGAAATAAAACTCCTTAAAGGTTTGCAGTGTATCAGCTGAAGTCTTGTGGTGATCCAAGAATTTTGTATGTCAAAAGATACATGAAGAATGTTTGTATCCAGTGCAATAATGTTAACTTTGCTAAAATGAAAAATGTAGTCTATTAGCATGTTCTGATATACCATTACCTGCCTGTAAAGAAAGGGATGTTCTTGGTGTGTTATGCTTCTGTAAACTAGACAAGGAAGAAGAAACACAGGTCCATATAGAGTTTGCATGTATATATAGGTTCACTGTAAGTCCAGTATTAATTCCAGTACACACATTTTTTTCATCAGAAGTTCTTAATGTTAAGAAAGAGAGAGGAGGCTTAATTTGCTAACTTTCTGTTTCATTAGCTGTTCATTGTAGGCAGTTTTGTTTCCTTCTGCTCTTTGCAAGCTGGAAAGATCTCCAGGTACATACTTGAATAGAAAAAGTAGTGAACACAGCAGTAGCTGTACTAAGATGAGAGAAACTAAGTTTTGAAAAACATCTAGGAAGTACTGTAATCATGTGATCTTTTACTGATAAAATGAATGCAATGTAGTGTAAGTTTACTGTAGGATGTTAATTGAGTTGCTTTGTCTATTGACCATGAAATACTCTCCATTAACTGGAGACAAGAGAGCAACACGATAGGAAGGAAACACGCATATATAGGGAAAAAATTGAAGGGAAGAATATATAGGAAGGTAACATCTGACATGCTAAAAGCATTGGTTCAGAAAAAATAAACCAAAACATAATTTTGTTTGCGTGAATCGTTCTCTATTTGTCTTTGAAAAAAGCAGTAACGGGAGGAGGGAAGCATTGAAACTTGACATGATGACTTCTTCTCCCCATTTTCCCAATGGATTTTGTAGGAAAACTTGAATCCTTTGGTAGTATTGAACCTCTTTAAAAGAATCCCAGTGGAAGACGTCCCTCTTCTTCTAATGAACCCACAAGCAGGTAAACCTTCAGATTTGATCCTCACACGACTCCTGGTGCCTCCACTGTGTATCAGACCCTCTGTTGTGAGCGATTTGAAGTCTGGCACCAATGAGGATGATTTGACAATGAAACTGACAGAGATCATTTTCCTCAATGACGTAATAAAAAAGGTGAGTCAGCCTTCAGGCTCTGAGACTGTTGCCTTCAGAAAGATTTGTGTGGAATTGAATATAGCAAGTGGGCTTAGTGCTTATAGTCTGGTGCTGTATTTCTGTGTCATCGGGCATTTTACTGAAAGAAAGGAGAAGCTCACTTCAGATGGACCTGGCTGACTGGCTGCTTGCAGTGTAGGACCTGCTGAAGGTCTGCTGGGATTCTTATGGGAAATGTTTTTTCATTTCAGCTCTGATTCATTAACTCTTTTTCTTATTTTTTCCTTTTTTTCGCTTCTCCCATGACTGTCACACTTTTTGAGTAGTCACTTAAAATGAAAATATTACACCTATTGATTTATGTTGGGTTTTTTTATTGTAGACCTTCCTCTTTTTTATGTCTTTGTGCTTTATTTATTCCATCATCTGTTCTTGAGAAATCAGGTTTCATTTAGCATAGTCATCAAATTGAGACTAAAAGATGATTTGACATTTTATCATTTGTTTAGAAGAGCACTTCTACCAGAATGATACTTTTCACAGTTTTCCAAACTGTTGCTTTGTTAGGCAGACAAAATGAATTCACTACTAAGTCTTCCATGACTGAAAAATTAGTAACTACTGATTTTCCTGTCCGCTAAGTTATGTTAGTTTAAGTGGATTGGGAAAAATGTAATTTAAACAAATACCTGATTTTGTGAGCATTTGTCCAAAGCCCATATTAGTCAAAAGGTTGTTTGTTTGGTTTTTTCTGGGTTCCCTTGTGATGGGCCTTATGCTGTAGCAATATGCATCCTCTTACAAAGTTATTTTCCCTTTTTCATTCCAATCAGTGGAAGTTTCATGATATTATTTGCAAAGGAAGTGTTGTACTCATAACAGAAAAAATCTTGGCTAGTTTCATATGTGTTGTTATATTAACTTTCTGAATTGGATGACTCTTTTGTTTAGCATAGGATATCAGGAGCCAAAACACAGATGATTATGGAAGACTGGGATTTTCTTCAACTGCAGTGTGCCCTGTACATTAATAGTGAGCTCTCTGGAATACCGCTCAACATGGCACCTAAAAAATGGACCAGAGGTTTTGTTCAGAGACTTAAGGGAAAGCAAGGTTTGTCAAAAAAAGAGCTTTTAATTATTTTTTTATATTTGAACCACAAATCTTTGCTATTGCCAAGTGTCTCTCTGCTACTGTTGTGTTGCACTTCAGTGCTGTACCTTAAAAGATGTTCCAGTGTGCTGTCTTAACACATCACATTTTGAAAACTATTTTTATTTAAAGAGTTTTAACTCTTTTGTTAGGTCGGTTTAGAGGCAATCTATCTGGAAAGAGAGTGGATTTTTCTGGCAGAACAGTCATTTCACCTGATCCTAACTTAAGAATAGATGAAGTAGCAGTGCCTATTCATGTTGCTAAAATATTGACCTTTCCTGAAAAGGTAAGTAGTGTAGGACTCAAAAACTTTTTCTATTTTTTCCCCCCAAGCCAGACCTCAGTGTTGTTTCTTTAATCACTCTAAAAGGGAGTGAATGTATTGCATTATGTTTGAAATGCCATTCAGTGATGCTTTGCCAGTTCTGTTGCTGCTGGCAAATAAAGATCTATGGTATTGGATATAGGCACGTGCTGACAAGATGTGGTGTAAGGAGTGACATCTCTAGAACCAAGAGTTTTGCTTCATATTTTTTTCAACTCATTCATAGCTTTGTGTGAAGGAGTGGTTAGGTATTCTTATTTCGAAAATTCTCCCCAGATTTTTAATTTAATTTCCCTCTGATATTATTCTCAAAGATAGGATGACGTTTTCCTTGTCTATTCCTTCCTGTGAGTTCCCCTCAGCAGCTGTAGGCTGTGTAGGGGGATTGTCAGTTGAGCCTAAAGTTTGAGAACACAAAAGCCACCAGTACAAACAAGATCCTGAAACATGCTCTGCTTGTTTCTGATTGAAGTCTTTATGCAACAGGTGAACAAAGCAAATATTAATTTTATGAGGAAGCTTGTCTGTAATGGTCCTGATGTTCATCCTGGAGCAAACTTCATACAGCAAAGGCACACCCAAATGAAAAGGTATTATGCTTATTTGTAATGATTCACTTTTTATTTTTCCCCATCAACTTGTTCTCGTTGCTATGTGAAGGCAGTTATATCTGCAGGGATTAAAATTTATTTTTAGAATCTTTCATAAAGGTCAGTAGAAAAGGAATTGTCTTTATGTTCTCAGGTTTAGTGTACAATTTTTTAAAATAGTCGCTTGCATTTAAGCTGAAGTGCACATACTAATGGTGTTGAACTGCAATTAGATTTATATTCTTTTATGACTGAGTCTATCTTAGTTCAAATGGAAGGTGTAGTACAGACACAAGTGAAAACAAGTGGTTTGGGGCAAGTCGTACTGGCTGTTTACACGTGAGAGCTGATCTGCAGTCAGTTTATGGGTAAGGGGTAATGCATGAGTGAAACTTCTGATACTCTGATACAATTGAAATAAATTATTTGTATTTACAAATGGACTTCTTTCTTACTTAATGTTCTAATCACTGTAGCTCTGTTGACTAATGTCAAAATACATTTATTGCTTAGAATAGCAGCGACTGATGTTCAGTCCATGCCAGTTCTGTCTTCTTGTTATTTCAATACAAATACTCCAGAATTTAATGTAGAAGTTGGAATTATAAACACAGAATTAATTTTTAGTTGTCTTTCTGTTTACTGTCTGTGTATCTTCTGGCTGCATTATTATCTCTTCCTATGAAGATTTTTGAAATACGGGAACCGAGAGAAGATGGCCCAGGAGCTGAAGTTTGGTGATATTGTGGAGCGACATCTGATAGATGGTGACATTGTCCTGTTCAACCGGCAGCCCTCTCTGCACAAGCTGAGCATCATGGCTCACATTGTGAGTGCACACAGGCTGGCACAGACAGTGCAGCCTAAAATATTAGGCACTTGGCCTTTATTGTTTCTGTCTTACACAAGCAAAAATAAACAGCTCCTGCTGAAGCAGTGTGTGGAGCAAGGATGAATGCAGTGCAGTTGTGCTTGTGCATGGGAATTGATGTGTACCCAGGCAGGATGCTGTGTGCACACTTTTGCCAAGAGCCATAATTGACCTCACTATCTCTTCTTGTGTGAGCATTTTGTTTTTGTGGAGTTGATGTGATCTCTACAAAGCACATTGTCTTCTGTACTTTTTAATAAATATTTCACAATGAAAATTATTAGCTACATTTCTATAATATGATGTGAGTACAATTTCTGTCAGTTCCTGTTGAGTTAAATCCTATAATCAGGAATTTTGACTCATGTTTGTAATGTAAAAAGAAAGTTAAAGGAAGCCCTTGGGCATGGCTTTTTTTCAGCCATGCTTGACTGTGTGTGCATCAATATTTTTTTTTTCCTTTTCCAGGCTAGAGTAAAACCTCATAGGACATTCAGGTTCAATGAATGTGTCTGTACACCATACAATGCAGACTTTGATGGAGATGAGATGAACCTTCACCTTCCTCAGACAGAAGAAGCAAAAGCAGAAGCACTTGTTTTAATGGGGGTGGGTAGATAAAATGCTCATGTTGGGATTTTGCTGGTGACAGATGGGCTGAGCCCTTTATTTCTGAACTTGCATGTGAAATCTGAAATACTATCGAGATTACTGGGTGTGGATAATTTACCACTTTGAAGCTGCCTGGAAACTCTGCAAAAAGGACTTTAGAATGAATTAGGACTGTTACACCCTGGTAATCTAGTAGCTTAAGTTTAACATCTGGGGAAAATGCCGTGTAAGTAGATGTTGTCAGTATGCTTCTGCCTGACCATCCTTAGAGATTGCTACCCAGCTAGGATGGCTCTGTTAGCAGCAGATCCATCATTTGCTTCTGGCAGCCTGGGAATTGCAGCTAGACAGACCAGATGGAAATGAGGCAGCGATACTGGGCTTGTACTGGAGAATGCAGCTTCCCAGGAGAGAGTAGGCTCACAGGGCAGGGTCAAAAGGGAGGGATAGGTAAATGGGGATATGATAGTTGCAAGCTTTGATCTGTGGTGTGAGTCAGTAGCACCAAGCTGAGGCTTTACCAATCCATTGCTCCTTTAGGGTTACTGAATGCCACTCCTGCTTCAGATGTACCCTGAATTGTTGGCTGCAGGCTGTAGGAGCTCACTGAACTGACTTGTGAGGTTAAAAAGAACACCCCCAGTGTGTGATTCACGTCTGTGTGGGAATGGGTTCAGGCAAAACTGCTCCATAGGTGGGGGTGATTAACTGGAGCAGTAGTTGGAATAAAACATAAGATCATGGGGCTAGAGGTGGCTTGATTGTTACCCATCAGAAGGGACCACACAGCTTGCAGTATTCCAGTATATCCCTGTAGTGAATGTAACATCTCTTGTCCTTTCCTCTGTTCTCAAAGCTAGCTTATCTTCCCTGTCCTACCAAAACACATCAAGTTGTTTGCCACTTCTGTTTTGGAAACAGAATATGTAATTTCTAGTAACATTCCTCAGACTATTCCTTAGCTGTCAATAGATGTGCATGGACTGAAATAAACTGAAACTTCTGGCTCATTTGTTCTATCTTTTTAAAGAAGGCTGTTGTTCGATTTAGAATAAGCTTTGACTATTTCACCATAAAATAAGTGTCTTAAATGGTAGGTTCCATTTTGAATAGTAAGTGGAATATCAGTTTCTTCAAATGCATAATATCTTTTTGTGTCATACAGACTAAAGCAAACTTAGTAACACCAAGAAATGGAGAACCTCTTATTGCTGCTATTCAAGATTTCCTCACAGGTGTGTATGAGCTTATTTCAGAGCCATGTGAAGTTGTTCCTTCAGAATCACTCCCCGTTTTCAGAATTTTTCTATATTAAAACCTTTCTCCTTTCACAAGTCAAAGTGACATTATTAACTAAGGCCCTTGTTTTCCTGAAATACAATGATGCCCTCAGAGTAATTTCTGATGCTGTCTACTTTTGTAGCTGCAGTTATTACTACCTGTGAGTGTATTGTGCTGTGTTTTTCTGCAAATGAATGTTTGAGATCTTTGTCTGCGTTCAGTAGACAATGTAAGCTGCTTATGATTATGGTAGTGGAGTTGATTTCACTCAATAAATATTAGCTTTAACCTACAGTATATACCTTCAATGTCTTTAATTGTTGGGGAATGTTCAATGAACATCAGGAAGAAAGTGTACAAAAATAAATGCCAAGGCCTTATTTCACTTACGAAATAGAGTCTGAGAGCAAGAGATCAGGTTAGAGAAACAGACTGTTCCTAGTTTTTAAACACTTAGTGTGGAGCAATTGAAAAAAATTCTGGAAAGGATTTACAACTAAAGCTGTCTAAACTATTGTTTTACATAATAAGTAGCTGATTAATATTAGGATGAAATAATTGACACTGGGTATGCAATAAGTATGCAATAGCTTTTAAATTTAGTCTGTCATAATACCTTTTTCATTCCAGGTGCCTATCTGCTTACATTGAAAGATACCTTTTTTGATCGAGCCAAGGCCTGTCAAATTATTGCTTCTATCCTGGTTGGCAAGGATGAAAAGATCAAAGTTCGTCTTCCACCCCCAGCAATTCTGAAGGTGTGTCAAACTATTTTTTTCATGTTACTAAGACTTTCTCTATTGTATGTTCTTGAGCCATGGTGATGTTATATGAATCTTTAAACTCCTAAAGTTTTAAATCAAAGGTACTTTATAAAGAAGTAATTACGAATATTGCAGCCTCTTTGAAAAATGAAATGACAGCAGCATCTTTCAGATTTTTTCCCTTTTCTAGTCAGTGACAGTAAGAGGGAGCAGTAGAGCTTGTTGTAAAGGATAACCATTCTGCACTTGGGGTTTAAATCTATCAAAGAGGGTATTTTTCAAAGGAATGCTACTATGCATTTCTACAAGTATAATTCTCTGTAGATATGTTCTGTATATAAAGCAATTTTACAATAAAATTCTTGCTTGCTCTTTTTCTGTAGTTGTGGCATAAACTTGTAATCTTTATTCTTCTCCTTCTGTTTCTCTCAGCCTGTAACACTCTGGACAGGAAAACAGGTTTTCAGCCTCATTCTCAAACCCAGTGACGATTGTCCTGTAAAAGCCAACCTACGAACAAAGGGCAAACAGTATTGTGGCAAAGGGGAGGACCTGTGTTACAATGATTCTTGTGAGTGACACTTCTATAGCCATGGTTTCAAAGGCTTCAAAGAAATAGAAGTTATTGAGCTCACTGTAGGCGTTGAAGCAGGGCTTTATATAAGTTTTCTTGAAATGAAAAATAAGATCTTGCAGTTTTTCTCGAGAGTTGAAGTAAATGTCTTTTGTATGATGCTCAGCTTGTCGTGATGCTAACTTCATGTTTGAAGGTGAGACAGAGCAAAGCAAAGCTTAGGAAGTGGTTGTTCAGAGGGCAAATGGAAAAATACAGTCTCTTGATGGGGAGTACTAATGCAGGGATTAGAAGTCAGACACTGAAAAGAGAATATGCAGGGAAGGTAAATCCCTAGGATATCAAGCCATCCATGTCCTTCCAGTTAGGGATGTCAGTGGCAGATGGAATGCAAAGCACCATGGTTGAAAAGGCTGTAGGAGATAAACAAGACTTTGCTTAGAATTAATTTAATATTCATATGGTGACTGTTGGAAAGGAACTTGAGCAGGCAGGGTTAGGTTTGTTCCTTGCTGCTCACAAGTGTAAGCTGAGGAACCATTGATTAACACTAATTCTGTCATGCAATGTTGCCTCAAGAAAGAACTTCCCAGTTAGCCCTCAAATCCTCTCTACAGGTGACTGAGTGATTTCTGTAGATGAAAGGAACACTCTGTGCCATGAAGTTGGTTGTAAACATGATGGAACATTTTTTTTCAGCCTCTAAATATTGTAGGACAAAAGGCCACAAAGTAATCTTGCTCACACTCCTGTGAACATAAGACATCTTTGTTTCAGTCTATTATTGTAGAAAATATGGGAAGAGTTTCCATTTTCTGAGTTTAACATGAGCACATGACGTGGAAAACTTTCAGATTTCGTCATTGGCTATGTTCAGTTCTCTGAAAAAAATTCATTTCTGAAGACAAAGTACTTCTCTTCAGAAAGTTCTCTGCAAATTCTCAAAACTGGTATCATGTTTTGATTTGATATAATAAGTGATAGAGCAGTGACTTGTGCTTCAAGAAGATGATACCTAAATTCACATTGAAAATACTGAGCATGGACAGAGCTTTTATTTAAAAATTCTCTCTTTAAGTGATTTCTAGTGGTTAGTGAATGTTTTAGAAAACTGGTGCATTCTTTTTGCCTTTTCATTTCTAGATGTCACAATTCAAAACAGCGAGTTAATGAGTGGCAGTATGGACAAAGGAACACTGGGGTCAGGATCCAAGAACAACATCTTCTACATCCTGCTGAGAGACTGGGGCCAGGTGGAGGCTGCGGATGCCATGTCACGTCTGGCCAGACTTGCTCCAGTCTATCTTTGTAAGTACATTTCCCTGTAAAATAGTACTTTAATGCAGAAATAGAGAGCAAGCAAGATTTTTGCTTCAAATATGACATGCTGTACTTTTAAAAAAATAAGCTTGTTTTGAAGCTGACAGACAGTGGAACAACTTATTGTGGTTATGAAGTGCTTGTGATGGTTACGTGATGGGAAGCAAAATTGAAAGTTCCCAATAATATTTCCTGGGTTAAGTTTGTTTTCTCGATAGGAGATTGAACTATCAAAATAATTTATTTTCTTTTTAATAATAGCTAATCGTGGCTTTTCAATTGGAATTGGTGATGTAACCCCTGGGCAGGGCCTGCTAAAAGCTAAGTATGAGCTCCTGAATGCTGGCTATAAGAAATGTGACGAGTATATTGAAGCTCTGAACACTGGCAAGCTACAGCAGCAGCCTGGTTGTACTGCAGAAGAGACACTAGAGGTAAAATTTTTACTTTAATGCACTATCCATTTCAAGTAGAGGCTTCACAAATATATTCTTGGACATTGCAAAGTCTACAGTTGTCTTCTGAAACCTAAAAATACAAGCAAATACAGTCCTTAGGCATGTAACTTGAGCAGAGTCTGTATAGACTTAAGATGTTTGTATGTGTCTAAAAATGTTAACTAAACACAGAACAACTGAAATCCTCCAGGGTGTATTGGGGTGATACAAGAGAATAAAATTACACAGGTATTTGAAATGGAATTGATTACACTGATCAAGATTTTCATGGTTATCTTCCATGTAGCACGGTGTGACTTAGAGCTTAGTACAATGCTCAATTTAGCTGATGTTTTTGATGCTGATAAGAGATTGTCATGTTCCTGGATACCCCTATCTTATCCCAACAAAGACATTTTCTTCAGCAAACTGGAAGTTAGGCAATCTGAAATTTAAAATTGTTTTATCTGAAGCAACAACTGGGTTCCTTTGTCTTTACTGTATTTTTAATTCCCTTTGACTACTGAAGGTGTTACTGGGAGTGAAAGAGTTCTGTTTATCTAAGTGTTTTTTAGCAAATTCTGAACCTCTGAAATACTGTATTTCAGGCCTTAATCCTTAAAGAACTGTCTGTTATCAGAGATCATGCTGGCAGTGCCTGTCTCAGAGAACTGGACAAGAGCAACAGTCCCCTGATCATGGCTCTCTGTGGTTCTAAAGGTAGGGACAGCTGAAACTGGCATGTAGGTTGCTTACTCCTTCACTTATGTGAGACTTACTTGTTCAATCTTTATAGCTTGTTTTATACTGTCAGTTGTGCAAGTTCATGTCATAGCTGTTTTAAGTGGCTCAGTAAGTACAGGTTGAGTAGAGTTAGTTAAAATCAAGCTGATGTTCTGATATTCTTGTCTTGATTTTTAGTACAAGTTGCAAAACATCTTTTTGGAACTTCGGTTGCTCTTAAGACTTGAACTAACTAATCAGTAAAAAGTTTTCAGTTGTGTTTCTACTTCAAGTATTTATATCACATAGAAAAATCCACTGTAAATGATGCATTCAGAATTGGAACTAACAGTTCCTAGAATCATGGAATTATTTGGAAGGGACTTTAAGGATCATCTTGTTCCAGCCCCTCTTCCATGGGTTGAGACACCTTCTATCAGAGCAGGATGGGGCATCCACAGCTTCTCTAAGCAACCTGTTCCAGTGCCTCACCACCCTCATAATAAAGATTTTCTTCCTGATGTCTAATCTAAACCTGCCCTCTGACAGGTTAAAGTCATTCCCCTGTTCTATCACTAAATGCCCTTGTGTAAAGTCCCTCTCTGTCTTTCTTGTAGCCCTTCTTTAGGTACTGGAAGGCGCTATAAGGTCTCTCAAATTCTTGTGTGAGCTTTCATTTGTTTCCTTTAAGAATTTGAAGTAATTACTTTTGCCTTTTGTAGCTGTCTAATGAATTCTGGAAGGCCTTATAGTGACACATAGTGTTCTTAAGAAATACTGAAATGTAAGACGAAGAATGTATTCAGTGTATAATTTTTGTGGGGGTGATGGGGAGGCATTGTTTGCAAACATATTCAGCAAATAAAACTTGTGAGTTAGTGACTTAATTCTCTGGGACTTAATTTGTTCTAGGAGTCCTGGTAGACACTGAAAATATTTCTTTCTGAAAAATATTGTTCAAGTATGTTTATTGAAGAAATTGTGAAGCAAAATGTGTAGGTTAGGATCATGGACTGCGTAAAACCAATCTGTCATACAACCCAGGATAATATAAGGACTGGAGCCAAATAATGGCATGAACGTCTGTGACCCAAAGGAAAAAAAAAAAGAAAAATTGTTGGCTGACTCTTATCCCATATCATTAATTGCCAGCCTTTGCATAAATGCTGAAATCAACAGGACAAGTAACAGAAAAGCTTCTCTAACTCTTGCAGTTCTGTTTTGTTGAGCAGTTATGAGGCTAAATAATTGACATTCATGGAAGCAAAGATAGCTCATCAGGGAAGCAGTATATTCCTCATTTGTGAGTGAGGGGCTTTGTTTTCCTTTGTCTTTTCAGGCTCCTTCATTAACATATCCCAGATGATTGCCTGTGTAGGGCAGCAGGCTATCAGTGGGTCCCGTGTTCCTGACGGGTTTGAGAACAGGTCCTTGCCTCACTTTGAGAAGCATTCTAAGGTAATTCTGGACATTTACAACAGACTGTGAAGGAAAGTGAAATAAGTTTCCTTAAGCTATTTTGAGAAGAATGCATGATAAAATGTGTTGGCATGATATGCTGAAGGAAAAGGATCGTATATGGTCAGTGTAAAATGTCTTGTGTGATTTGGGAGTTAACAACAGTGTTCTGAATTTCCGTAGGATGTCTAGTTAGCTTGACTTTTTACAGCTAAGCCTTGCTTTGACCTTTCTAATCTAGTAAAATTAAAGTGAGATGATGATGCATTTTTGGTTCTCTTGAGAGTCCTAAAAATAATTTGTTACAGTTTCTCACTGGTGTTATGTTTGACTGCACTAATACTTTACAGGAAAACTGCTGAATGTGTGTTGGTGTCTTTATAAAGAGGTGAGACATGCTAGATAAACCATTCTGCTTTTTCTTTTTCCACCAGGATAGGTACCGTGGGTTACTCTCAAGAGCATGTTTCAGTGCGGTCCTACATGAAGCAATAATGACTCTCATGCACTTGTTAATATAATTTAGTGAGATTAATTTCTTTTAAAGTACTATTTGAAATCTAATGAACACTAACAAAGGTTCTAGGTATAAGCCCATAGTCTAGTTAGTGTGTTAGCTGTGTCAGATGGTAGCTATGGCACTTGCATATGTGATTAAATGTCCAAATTTCAACTTCTGAGTTCTGTAACATACTGAATAAGTAGAAAAAGACACAATACTTAATGGTTTAGATAAGAAGACAAAATTTAGCTCTAGCTTTTTTTCTGATTTAGAAAGCATTACCTGTTAAATAACAACAAAAAGTGATTTTTGACTTAAAGGGATGTCTGCGTAAATTTCATTGGCAAGAACTTTTCTCAGGGGTGAGGGCAAACCATTCCAAAAAATTAATTATATACATATATCTAGTCATATTTTTCCTGGATTCCTTAGTCTTCAGCAAATACCTTTGCACTACTCTAGCAAAATGAGCATTCTTAATTGCATTTTCAATTTTTGCATTAACGGAAGTGTTGATGTGGTGTTGGGAAGGAATAGCTGGAAATGTGACAAGGTTTGTAGGAGGAAGGAGAAACTGTTAAATTAGTTTGGAAGAGCTAGGCAAGGGCTTCTGAAACCTTTATTCAGATCTAAAATATAAATATGGATCTTGAGAACTAAGCAGAGCTGAGACCATTGTCCTGTGTCAGTGGGGGTATTGGCTAACTTTTGGAAAGCATTTCGATGCACCATGTCTTTCTGTAACATACACAATGTACACTGCATTTTAACTGTGCTTTTCCCACTCTTCCCTGCAGCTCCCTGCAGCAAAAGGCTTTGTTGCAAACAGCTTCTATTCGGGGTTGACTCCCACTGAATTTTTTTTCCACACAATGGCTGGTCGAGAAGGTCTGGTTGATACAGCTGTAAAAACAGCTGAAACTGGATATATGCAGGTAACTGTCAGCAGAGTGAGGGTTTTATCAGTTTTCAGAGATGTGGCTATTTCTCCTGTGCATGTCGAGGTGACGGATCAGGGAGAAGTGCAAACGTTGTGTGTTTTCAATGTAACAGAGTAATTCATACTGTGAAATACATGGCTTGGTCTGTTCTCCAGGAGGTGTGGAGTTTGTAAATGAGACCTCAGCCAATGGTACAATAACATGCTTGAATTAAGCTCTTTCCTCTTGAATATGGGTTGTAAAAGTCCTTGTTCTGTGGAATTGTTGAGGACTACTTTCTGTGTAGTGTGTTCCTAAACCTGATGTGAGTGATGACAGAAATGCAGCTAAAGCTCCCTTTCAGTGTCTGTTCTCTAGGTAAGAGGCACCTTGGCCATATAGACTTAGACTGGTTCTGTAAGATTTGAGCATCTTTGGCTGTAAATAAATGTACCTCCAACAAAGCTTCTTGCTGGTATGTGCAGCCTTAAGATTTCTGTGCAAACATTTAGGTAGTATTTGAATTATAGCCCTCTTCCCAGTGTAACAAACAGTAGAAAAGCCAAGATAATTTGGGGCTGGGAACACATTCCAAGATACATACATAATTGTACAAAGAGAAAAACACCTTTTGGGGTGGGTGTCTGATTAGACCATTTGTCTCCAAAACCAGTGGAATAATCTTGGCATGTGTGCAAGTATTTACAGATAGATAAAAATACTGTAAGCAACCTTCAAAATACTTTTCCTCTTCAACTTTCTTCCTATATCAATGAATTGTAGTACTTGGACTTTGAAATTTAAAAAAAAAATCTTAACATTTATTTTATCTTACCTTTTTTCTCACCAGTTAGAAAAAAATACCAATTTATAATTTAGTTTAGGTGATCTAATTTGCCTTCATGGAACAATGAAGTCCATCTTTCAAGTAAAATGTTGTAAAAATGTTTTTAACCTATAATGTTTCATAGCATGCCTTTTTGGGAATGCAAATGAAGATGGTAGTTAAGGGATTTCCTAATATAACGAGTTAATGTAGGAGAAGCAGATAGCCCAGATAGAAAAATGGCTTTGGCAGGTGACCTCTCTGGTTTTTCTCAGTGAAAACAATCGTTGAGTGGTTCTGCTTTCATATACAAAAAGTATTGTATCCCTTGAGAAATAAATCTGCTTGGAAAAATGTGAGTGTTATGTCAAAAAAACCACGCAAATAGATCCCTCGAACTACAATAGGTTTTTGCAGCTTAGCATTAGGTCATTAGGTTTTCTATACAATGGAATTCTAAATGTGGAATATTGTGTTGTTGTATGAAATTTTGTTGACTTTTATGCTCTATGGAATGCACAGTAAAGCCTGAGGGGTAATGTACGATTTTAAATAGGTTTTCATGCCTGCTCATCATTGTGTCAGATTTATTTCCTGAGTCTAGTTTGTGTACTTTGTGTATTGCAAATAAACAGCTATTTTTAAAAAGATCCATTTTACTTTCCTTGTACTTTTTTTTTGCCTTCAGAGACGTTTGGTAAAATCCCTTGAAGATCTTTGCTCACAGTATGATTTAACAGTCCGAAGTTCTACTGGTGACATTATACAGTTTATTTATGGAGGAGATGGCTTGGATCCTGCAGCTATGGAAGGGAAGGATGAACCACTGGAATTCAAGCGAGTCCTAGACAATATCAGGGTAAGGATTACTGAAATCCTTTTTGAAAGTGTGAAAACACTGTTAAGCATGGAGAAGAAAGTAGTAAATGATGGGGAAAATTATTTCACTGGAAGTATTTATTTTCAAATTGCCTTTTTTGAATGGTCCTGGTCAGTCTTTCAGAATGTGTATTCTAAGAATAGTAGATAATTTTTTCCAGTGGAACAGAGCAATTTGTGTACAGAGACCAAACTGTGTATAAGCTGTGCAAAGTAAAATTTCTTTCTGTGCTTGAACATAGTTTTAGGGTCTAATATCCAACTCACTAGATAAATCACTACTGGCTTGGTTGGGTACATTGCACAGATTAATTCTCTATTAAATCAAGACATGGATGTTCCTTGAGTTCATCTGACTGGTGGTTGTTCAATAGTATTCTGATATTTGAATACTTGTATTGTTCAGTTTTGGTTTTGTAGTTGCTTGGTTCGTGTGTCGTGACCCCCCTTCCCCCAGAAAAAAAAGCCTTTTGCTGAAATAACTGTTTAGATTCCTGTCATATGAGTGTAATAAATGGGTAGAACTAGAAATGTCTGGCTGTATACCTTCAGATTTGCAGAAATAAGTAGGAGTGGATGTGGCCCTTCTTTTCCCAGTAGCCTAATATAGTATAGTAAACCAAAACCAACAAAAAAAAACCCCATTAAACAAACTACAAAACTACACAACCAGAAATAAAGAATGCTGTTATTCTGCTCTACACATCTGTGTTCTGTCTTTGCAATGGAGATTTTGTGCATGTGCTGTCTGGATAAGTCATGTTTTTTCCTGTGAAGGCTGTCTATCCATGCCGAAGTGAACCAGCCCTTAGCAAAAATGAATTGGTGTTAACATCTGAGTCCATCATGAAAAAGAACGAATTTCTTTGCTGCCAAGACAGTTTTCTGCAGGTAATTATCTCACTTCCTTATCACACTGTGATTAACTTTTCCTTGTGATTTAAGGACAGGACTTCAGCCTGTCTGGAGACTACTTACTTTTAAGGGTGAGTGAAGGTTCACATGACTGCTTGAACATTAAATTGTAAAATTCAATTTGTTTGAAAGAGCACTGGGCAATTTTAATATTTATGAGAGCAGCCACTGTCAAAACTTCGCTTATCAAAACTGTAGAATTAACTGGCCTGTAGAATTAACCTTACCTCCATATAAAGTTGTTACCTTGATGAATCTTCTGATTACTGGCAGTGATGAGAACAAGATAAATTTGATGACCTGTGTTTGAAGGGTTTCTTTTTTATAGGTCAGAGTGTTTCAGAGCACGAGGTAAACCTGAATTGCACTTCCATTGATAGAGTCAAGTTGAAAAAATATTTATATCCATATTTGAAATATGCTGTCAATCTTAACTGCAAGTCTGAAGGAAAAGAAATCAAATAATTTAATATCAGAGTTTGGGGATAAAGCATTTATTTGATGAATACATATTTTAAATCATATCATGAAAGTTTAAAAAAATTGTTATTAATTTCAGAAGCACAGATATGGCTACATCACCTTAGTGATAATTAGCTTTAAGATATTTAAGTTTTAGTTACATTTTCTTCTCTCCTTCTTTTTCTGTTCATCCTTGAAGACATTAACTGAGACAGGTTATGAAAAATATAATGAGGTAATCGTAGCATGTGTGTGCACTGTGTGAGCATTAATGTTAGTGCTTTCTAGCTAAAGATGTGTGTATAGTGCTAAAGTAATTTATTAGCATATATACATTACTGCTTGTTAAATTATGACATAGGTGTTCATCACAATTATTTAACTTCCTTAATGTGAAAACTGTGGCACGTTAATTAATACCCATTGCTAAATTTAAGGATTTTGACGAAGCTTTCTGTCAGTACTTGACACTTTTTTCTAGAAGTCGTTCTTTCAGTCTCTAGGGATATGAGCATGTTTTTCTGGTGTTTTCCTTTCCCTTCCTCCACTTCTCCATTCCAGAATAGAGATGCTTCTTAGTGCTGTTCTTTTAGCAGGAGGTTCCTATAATGGACTTATCCACTCCAGTCCAGAACACAGTATGTCTAAATAGCCTCTTCCAAACAGGCAGCATTCTTTCTTCTGCACTCTGTCCTTTCTGGAGGGAATTCAGCTAATGAGAAAGCAGATTGTTGGCTGGCACAGTTAATTATGTTAATGTTTTAACATATATGAGTATATTAAGGTATGGTTGAAGGGAAATTTTTTTTTTCTTCTGATTGGAATTGGGGAAATCCTTAAAAACCCTCACAATTAAAAAAAAGTCATTTTTCTGTGCTTTTTTGAGATGATGGAATAGGAGTGCTGGGTATGTGGTGCAAAAAGAAAAAGCTCAGAAAAAAAACAGAAAAAGCTCAGCACACAGGCAGTCGGTGCTGCCATATGCAGAGTTTGCCTACTGGGTCTGTGAACTGGAGCAGATTTTGGCTGAATCTCGTGGCGTTGTCTGTGCCACTGTGCATTCCAGTGGCTTCTTCAGTGCAAGGATTGCAATGTGAGCAGTGCTTCTGGTGTGTAAATGACCCCGCTAACCTGGCTGCTGGGACCCCCGATGCAAACCCTGGGAGAGCGTGGTTTGCACCCTGAACTGCCCTTTGGGCTAAGCAGCAGCTCTGTAGGAGCTGGCACGGTCTGTGTTGAGCCACATTTACTGAGCCCATTTGGTACCTTTTTGTTAATCTGGTCCCAACTAAGACTTCAGGGATTTAGAAGTTACTCTGGAAGTTACATACTCTGCTCAAAAAGTACAGTGTTGCACTAAAGATTAAAAATCCAGAGAGAGAGAAAGAGGCACAGCAAAGAGTGAGCTACATTTTCATTCCATTTGTAGCAAAAATTAATCCATAATTTGGATAAACTGCCCAAAGATACCTGATAGCTGAGAAAAATAACTAATCTCCTCTTTTAGGTCTTCTGCATGAATAAAAATTTGACAATGAAAAATAAATCTTCATTGATATATCTTCCACCTTTTCTGACTCTGGTGTATGGAAATAACATATAATTTGAGTACCTTATTCAGAATTATATGTCATAATTGATTTATTGTGTTGGAGTTTTGGGTTTTTTTTAAAGTACTTTGGAACTCAGACACTGTCAAAGATGAAAAGTCTTCTGCAAGTCCTGCAACATTCTTTCTTACACACCTGTAGTAAAAAGATTAACTTCTCTAATACCATATTATTGCCTAAACACTTACTTTAGGAAATAAATCACGTTATCAATTTTTTGCAAAAAATTTGGGGTCAAAAGCCTTTAAAGTGTCCAAATATATTATTTGTGACTAATGCTATTTACTGTAGGGAAAAAAAAAGGGGCAGAAACATAAGAATGCATCCTGTTGTCCAAGTGGGGAAGCAACTTTGAAGCATCCATTCCAGCATCACTTCTGTTGTCTGTTCTTCCTTTTGAATTCAGTTCTGGTATTCACAGAAAATAACATACTCTCTGGAAATACCTTGAATGCCAGTAAGAATGTTGTTATTTTGAGAGTGAGAATTCTGTTAGAATGTAATAGAAGTGTTTTCATAATGATTCTATGAACTCAGCTATGGGGGGAAAAAAAGGCAGTCCCTCAGATACTTAGTCAATTTTGCAAGTAATTGTCCGTGCTCGGCTGACTGTGGTGGTTGTAAGGAGTCCAGTACCTAGTGCAGAAGAGGTGATAACTGTGTAACCATCACTCTGTTAGGTAGGAGTAATGGGGTAGAAAGGGTTTAAAAGGACTCTAAAAAATCCAAGTATTTGTTTCTCAATGGAGGCTTTCCTAAGTCATGGTTGAAATAGATGGGAAGAATTTCCTCTTGCATTTTGTTTATATTTTGGTTTTGATAACCTTGTGTTATGGTAATGGCTTGCACTGAGTCCGTGTTTGTGGAAGAGTTTAATTATGGATCTCATATTTCATGACTTCTAGTGCATGTGTATCCAAAGTGTAATGACCAAATGACCTTTTATAGAATAAATGTTGGATTTTTTCTAACAGTATTGTATCAGTTTATGTTCCAGCAAAGACTATTAGAACTTCTTTTGGGTAAGCCTGGTAAGAGAGTGAAAGGTCTATGTACTACGACATGTTAAATGCAATTATCTGCAAGACCTCTCCACAGCACAGAGAAGTTATTTGAATTATAATGGATAAAGACTGACATGTAGTCAATAGTCTTGAGGTTTTTTCTCACAAATAAGCTGCATCTCAAATCTCTGAAATCTATCCAGCAGATACACTTTATGTACTTCCTCTCTTGCCACAGTCTTTCCATTTTGACTATTTTGAATACTGAGAAATGAGTGAGAATGTAGTTGTGTCAGTATCACCAAAAAATAAGAATTTTGTGTTGGGGTTTTTTTAGTTTTAAATCACTTTCAGTAAGTGGTAGGTAGGAAGGAAGGATCAACCCAAGTCAGGTATCTTCACCTGTCAGTGTGTGCTCAGGAAGGATGCTTTTATTCAGTGTGGACCATAGTCCTCATGTACTGCTACTGATTTGTGGCTACACAAAAGTGGATCTGGTTTGCTCAACTCTAATGTATGTGTTTGTCTAAATTTTAATGTTCCCCTCTTCATATTGTATATTATTAATTTATTGTAAGTATTTGGAGCTTTAAGTAAATAACTTGCTGTTGAAGACTTCAATATGGTGACCATTTCTTTGCTTACTGTGGTTTTAATATGATTTCAGGAAATTAAAAAATTCATCAAAGGTGTTTCTGAGAAGATAAAAAAAACTAGGGACAAGTATGGAATTAATGACAATGGCACAACAGAGGTAAATAGTTTCAGTGGGGTAATGATGTAGTTCTTTTCAGTCTTCATAAGTTGTTGCTTTTCCAACTATTCCATTCTCTTTTCAGCCAAGGGTTTTATATCAGTTGGATAGGATTACTCCAACACAACTAGAGAAGTTTCTAGAGACTTGTAGAGACAAATACATGAGGTGAGTGTTTACCTTATGTTCTCAATTCTACTGTTTTTTGGTAATGTCAGGGTGTATTTTGCTATTTTTACTGTATGTTGGTTCTGTTGTGAATGCAGTACAAAGAACTAGAAACAATTGGCTCCAATGACATAAACATTGCAAGACAAAGGTAGGATGCAAAAAAAAAAAACCATCACTGCCTACAGGTAGGCTTGTTAAGGCAGAGTTGAGTCTTGCACAAAAGTTCTAGATGTTTAACAGGTGGGGCTTTTACATTTGTCTTGAATTAAAATCAGATCCTTTCATTAACAGACTTTGGTGTCCTTTTACATCATAAAAAAATACTTTATGTTTCATTTTATATTTCTTGAGCATACAAAGCTATCTGCTTGTGTTTAAGCACCTTCCTTCTGAAGTAATAATAATCATATCAACAAGCACAGTTTTAGCTTTTAGCTGCTCATTACTTATATCCACAGACTGTGTTTTGACAGCAGATTCGGGTAAAAGCCAAAAGTGATGGGATTCAGAGTAAGGGAGGATATTGTTTAAACACTTCACATTCTTACACCCACTGCCAGACATGTTTCCTTCCTCCCCCTCTTGCAGGAGGTTTTTGAAAACCTTTAATGAGTCCATGCAGAACAAAGTCTAAATAGATGAGTTTCAAATCCATATGAATCTTGATAGCTATTCTTGATCTACACAGTCGGAGGAGTTACATCGCACTTTGTTCTAAAATGTTCTTTGATCTGTTAGGCACTCATAGCATCCTTTTGTTTGTTATTCTTGGTTTCTACCAAGATAATGCTAGTGTGGATGTTCTAATCTCTTTATCCATTGAGATTTATTTCATTTACTTATACTTCTCGGATTTGGACATTCACGTGCAGCCATGGGTGATCTCTCCTTTGTGGCCTACCTGCATCAATTGTTTCCTAATGTTTTATTCTTCTAGAATATTCATGTCTATGTTAAGTTCTTAACCATTTTAGAGCAATTTGCTTTCCCGTATTAGGAGTACTTGTTTACATTTGTCTTAAGTGTTTTTAGACATGAATTGTCATTTTTACTGTAATAAGTAAATGTTAGCATATGGTATTTCCCTGAAGGGAGAATCCTGGATCTAGTGCTTGATGCTTGGGAGGAAGAGGACAAGCTTTTTGTAATCTGTTATGGAAGTTATACTGCATCTGTGGAATGCTTATATGACAGGGCATCTTCTTGCTTTGCATGAGATCAGTCTTATAGTATTGGTGACCTTTCAACCTCTCTCTTGTTTGTTTACTAAAATACATTAACAAACTTCTTATATATCTACCAGAATAGTTTCTGTTGTTGTTTACTTAGGATCTTATACCTTATTCAGTTCCATATCTCTTTCTATATTTTTTTATCAGGGCACAGATGGAGCCTGGTTCTGCAGTAGGAGCTCTTTGTGCACAGAGTATTGGTGAGCCTGGCACACAGATGACTCTGAAGACTTTCCATTTTGCTGGTGTTGCTTCAATGAACATTACTTTGGGTGTGCCAAGAATCAAAGAAATCATTAATGCTTCAAAGGCTATTAGGTACTAACATAGTTTTGATTTGTTTGGGTTTTGTTTTTCCTTTGCCCAAGTGAAGTCTGATGGATAAAATCACAATACATGATAGCATTTCCCTGTCCTCAGCAATATACTAGACATCATTCAATGCAAATACTCAAACAAGAAAAATCTGTTGTCTGCCCAACCGTGATACTTAAGCTCAGAGAGAGAAATCAAATAAGGGAAAGTGATTATTTGTTAAGTATAATATTTCCTTAGATGTCTCATCCATTGTGAAGTGCTCTGGTGCTTAGCAGTACTTGAAGCATACCTATTTCTAGGTAGGCATGAAGCCATGCTTAAATAATACTAGAATAACATATGCCATGAAAACAGTCACTAGTACTTGTGTGTTTGCTTGTTTTTACCAGCCTGAAGTACCTGAACAGTAATTATTCTTAAATACACCTGAGGAAGCCAAAGATCTCTTTATCTTACTGAATACTGCTCTAGATAAGAGATAAATTCCATAAGGCAGGCTTTAATTCAAGTTGCCATCTTTACTCTAGCTGAGCAATTTCCTAGTGGGGTTTTTTTTTGTGTGTGTGTGTTTATTCTTGTAGCACCCCTATTATAACAGCACAGTTGGACAAAGATGATGATCCTGATTTTGCCCGTCTGGTTAAAGGAAGAATTGAAAAAACTTTGCTAGGAGAGGTAAGAAAATGGTATTATTGCTAATGCTTTAAATGTATGCATTAGCCAGTTGCCATGGGGCATTTTAGCCATTTTTGCATGCTAACTGTTTTGTCCTTGTCTCTTAAAGATTTCTGAATATATTGAGGAAGTGTTTCTTCCAGATGACTGTTTCATCCTAGTGAAGCTGTCTTTAGAGCGCATTAGACTACTGAGATTGGAGGTGAGTTGTTCAGTTCTTACATGGATTATACCTTGGATACATTACAAAGGATCTCTTAATCCTGTGTCAGTAATCACACCAGGGGAAGCTAAAAAAAAAGAAATGAATGATGGATGTTGTGTGGCTACATTACATCTGGAAGGGTCCTTTTTTTTCCTTGCAAAGTGAATAATTACCCCTTTATTTGGAAATGAAAGAACATACATTTGTGTCTTGCTAAACACAGGGATGCTCTTTCTGTCCCTTGGTTAATGTACAGGCTGGTACCCTCAGCACAGGATACTATTTCATGCAGTTTATAAGACTAATACAGAAAAGAATATTTGGGGATTTTTTTCCTACATTTTTCCTCTTTACAATCTGTTGAAAGATTGCTCCATTTATCTGAGCATGTTGCTATCTGCTGTGATAACCCTGGTGTTTGCTGGATGCCTTTTGCCACAGGTGAATGCAGAGACCGTGCGCTACTCGATCTGCGTCTCTAAACTCAGAGTGAAGCCTGGGGATGTTGCTGTCCATGGAGAAGCAGTTGTATGTGTGACCCCTCGTGAAAATAGCAAGAGTTCCATGTATTATGTATTGCAGTCCCTCAAGGAAGAACTACCAAAGGTAAAAGCAAAGGCTGTCTCATGCTGTTGTGGGAGGTAATCAGTAATAATAATTTGTTCCGTGGTGGCAAGATGAAATAATTCTCGTCAGTGTTGTCATTGAAGATAGGCTGGGTCTGTAACTGTTAGATTGTGGTGGTACTATCTTGCTGTTGAAACTAAGCCATCCTTTACTAATATTTGTAAATAAAATGGAAGCTTCGATATTTCCCTTACAGCATTTATTGAAGCATTCCAAGTGCAGCAGTTGTATGAAATAGTTACATCTGCTTCCAGCTGCATCCAGAATTGGACCACATGACAGTATCTGGCATTTTTTCAGCTTTCTGTGAGAAGACTTAAAAACAGAGATGAATGAACCTTTATTGTTAGCAGCTTGCCCTTTTATTTGTATGGGTCTGCCACCATTCAGGCACCCAAACCAGAGTGTGGGAATATCTGACATAAAGTATAAAATGTAGATAGTGAGTAAGGTTTATAGTACAGTGTCAGTTTTGCGCTAGTGTATTTAAGAGCAAGAAATCTTACTCATGTGTTTTGAGTGAGCCTTTACTCCACATAATAGACCTTCTCAATAGGTTTGAATGCTGGTAAATGTTACCTTTTTATACTGTGTTACTGTATACATCAAAGTTACTAGGGGTTTTTTGTTTTGTGAAGGTTGTAGTGCAAGGCATACCAGAGGTTTCCCGAGCTGTCATTCATGTTGATGAACAAAGTGGAAAGGAAAAATACAAGCTTCTGGTTGAAGGTGATAATCTACGAGCTGTTATGGCTACTCATGGAGTGAAAGGAACAAAAACATCCTCTAACAACACTTATGAGGTAATGTTTAAGTGGGTGCTATGGTGTTTTCCCCATAGCATCTTCATTACAAGTGCTTGTTTGTGCTCAGATGCAGCAGTTGATACAGAATGAAGCCTGGTTTCACTAATACATGTCAGAATGCATTAGCACAAGAGAATAATTCACTGGCAGCACTGTTCACTTCAAAGAAGCTGTTTCTATAAATATTTTTCAAATTGAGTAGTTTAAAAGGGTAGTCATAGAAATGGAATATCAATATGCAATCAGATGGTATTTATTCCAGGAATATACTTGCTCCAAGCAATTGGTTCTTCATTCATGTAACATGCAAAAATCATGTAACAATCTCTTGTGTAGGTAGAGAAAACTCTGGGAATTGAAGCTGCTCGGACAACCATTATCAATGAGATTCAATATACGATGGTGAACCATGGCATGAGCATTGACAGGAGGCATGTTATGTTATTGTCTGATCTAATGACTTACAAGGTTTGTACTATGTTGCTTCAAAATGTTACATTGGCCTGTTTATACAAATTTATCATGTTTGAGAAGGGTGGGTGAGCTTGGGAGATGGAAATTCATTCTGGGCTTAAGGAATTCGAAGTTATACTGACCTAATACTGTTATTTGTATTTTACACAAAATGCTTAATTACTCTAGTTCTTTGGGGGAAGGGGGATCTATTTTGACTGAAAACAAATTGATACAATGAGTAGGGAGTGATAATTTCATATTGAAAATAGGAATCTAAAAATGATGGTGTGAAAAACAACTGTTTGTGTAGCTATGCATGCAGTTTAAGGCTTGCTGTGCAGAAAACCCCACGGGGAGTGGTTTGTAACAGCTGCACTGTGAGAGGAAAAGGATACATACATTACATATAGAATCAGCTGACATGGACAGTCTTACACAACATGTTTGTACAAAATCATCTGCTCTTTGCTGATTGATTTTCTTTCCTTCACACCCAATATGGTTTTTAGAGTTAAGCACGCTCAGTGAAGTAAGATTTTGCAATTTGCCTGCCAGAGTGCAAGGGGTTAATTTGGGTGAATGGATGGAGTTCTGATTTGTTCCAAAACTGCAGAGATTTGTTGTACTGAGCAGCAGCAGTCCTCAGGGCTGACCCTGTGAAACTGCAGCACAGCAGTGGAAAAGGGCATCAGAGTGCCATGTTTTAAACTTGGTGGGCTCCTACCATGCATTCTTTTGCCTGTACTTCTGACTTAGGCTTCTTTGTGCAGTCAGATATAACCAGGATATTTCTAATAAACATAGGCACAAACAAGTCAAGTTAGTTTAAAAAGCTAATTACCTTTTTTTCTGGAGACTGAAAAAATGAATATTTTGTGTTTTCTGTAATCTGGCAGCTGAGGTCAGATTTATCTGTAGATAATAGGCAGTAGATTCAGTATAGTGCTCTCAGACCCTGCTGAAGTTTGTAGCTCAGCAGCCAGTTTGTAATTGTGGGGTTTTTTTCTCATGGCCATGTTTCTTTCAATTTTTTCAATACTCAAGATCTATTCAGTATTCAAGATGTATTAATCATTTATAGCAGCTTATATTGTATCTGAAGAATGACTTATGTTTTATGTAAATATTGATTACTACCAAATGATTAACCTTCAGGATCTGTGAATCAGTGTATTATGACAATACTGTATTGTAGGTAGTATATTTATTTACCCAGGCTTACTCTTTGGGTTTTTCCATCAATCAAGGGTGAAGTGCTGGGTATTACCAGGTTTGGACTGGCCAAAATGAAGGAAAGTGTGTTGATGCTGGCTTCTTTTGAAAAGACTGCAGACCATCTCTTTGATGCTGCCTACTTTGGACAGAAGGATTCTGTTTGTGGTAGGTATTGCAAAGTCTGTTCCAGTTTGTGGTCCTTACCCAGCATCTGTAAAACCTCTTCAAAGCATTGGAGTTTTGTCTTTGTTAAGCTTCCCGTTCAGCTGGTCTGTCAAAAACTTGAGGTCTGAGGCTAATTTATTCTAAAAGTCCTAAAAGTTTGTTGTATGTTTCTCTACTTCTAATCTCTGACTGAGATCTTGAAGTCAGTTGGATATTTGTTGGATGTTTTTTAAAGTAGGCTTTGAGTAATTTGGTTTTACTTCTCACTCTAGATCTCAGTGAAATACTAGCAAATTTGTCCCACTATCAATAGCTCTGTTATTTCAATTGTGAAAGTTTGTTCAACACCTAGAGCTGTTGAGTAAATCTAGTGCCTCACTCAGTATTTAGATTTTGTTTTCATTCCTGCTAAGAAGTAGGAAGACAGGTACATCTCGGCCTAGCTGAAGATTATACTCTTACCTGACTGCTTAGGTCATTTGGCACTTGGACGTAGAAATAAACAGAAAGGCCAAATTCTTCATGTCTTCATTTAGTTCTAATCTAAACAGATGACAATTGTGGGTCTTTGTTTTTTAATTAGAAGTCTTGTTTATCAGTATTCAGTTCATTAACAGCAGACAAGATACCTATTATCAGAAATTTCTTTTTAAATATATCTATTCTTGAGTTTTAAATTTAAGTACATTAGCAGCCACTGAATCATCTCACTGAGTTCATGAAAGAATCTGGTAAACTCTGAAAATACATGGCTACATATGCACAAGTGTATGCATGCCCACATACATACAGCAAACAGAAAACTCAGTAAAATGAGTTCTGGCATTCTGTTTGTCTCTATTTTGTATTTTTACCATGTGCTCTAATATTTTGAATTGAAATAATTTTGCGGGGGGGAGGGGTAATGCCTTTGCCCCCATTCATTTCAGATTTTCTTCTCCTTTAAGCTACATATATTTTGGGACTGAATTGTTAAAAAGTCTGTCTTATAGGTTAAACAGAGAAAAGAAGTAAAGCAGGTTTCACCCTTTTCAAGATGTGTTTATGCAATGCCTACCCTCCTGGAGCTGGAATTGATCATTGGGAGTTTCTGGGTGCTAATGAAATAGAGATATATGCATGTGTTATGTTAAAGTTAACTAGTTTGTGTGTATGTCTAGATAGTGTATCCAGTTTCAAACAGTGCTTTGTGCACAGTATTTTCTGAATCTTCATTCGTATACATTCAAATTGTGAATCAAGTCAGAATTTTAAGCAAATTTATTTCACCCTTAGTGCATTCAAAGGTACAGCTATTTACTGTTACCTTCTTAAACGTTTATGTGAACGACAATCTAGTTATACTCCTGAGAACATGCAAAAATGTCATTTAGATCATAACATCGTGCTGAGAGAGAAATACTGGTATCTGAGCACATTGCAGTGAACCTGTTATAACCATCAAAAATCGTTGGGACAGACTCAATCTTTCACTTCAAAAAAACCACTTTTTGAGTGCTGAAAATGCCAGGAGCATTATAGCTCAAGTAGTTCTGTGCCTGTCTCACTGGGAACTTGGGGAGTTTTCAAGGGAGCCCTGCCAGGTTTGACTGAAGCCTTAGCACTGAGTCAGAAAGTGAACATGAAGTAAGTTTGCCTTCCATCTTCTGCTATAGGCACTGCATGGAACATGTCTTCTCTAAAAACAAACCTTCTGAAGGGCTTTCATTACTGGAGAAAATGTTTAGGTTAGGTTGGGTTTTTCCTGTAGAATTTAACACTGTTTAAGTAACATATTGTATGATGACCATAAAATTTAACTTTCTCTAGTGAAGAGGTCTTGGTCCTTACATGTGAAGTTCAACATTTTGTACAGAATGGGCTGATGAAAGTAGTTTTTAAATCCTTATTGTTCAAATGTTCACTGTGTTTGTTTGTTTTATTTTTTCCCCCCCTAGGTGTTTCTGAGTGCATCATCATGGGAATTCCAATGAATATTGGAACAGGACTCTTTAAACTGTTACACAAAGCAGACAAAGAATCAGTCCCTCCCAGGCGGCCTCTGATATTTGATCATAATGAATTTCATATTCCCATTGTTACGTAGCACTTGGACATAAAACAAGATGGCAAACCAAGAAATAGTAAGCAAACATAATTTAAATCGAGCAAAGTGTGTTATCAGTTCTGTGTGTCTCAATAGAAGTGAATTGGTAAGTGAAATAATATCAAAAGAATTGCCAGTTGTTCACCACCTGTGGTTAGCACAGACCCTGAAAGGCAAGGGTGCACAAGAGAGTGGAAACAAATTTAAAGTGGATTTCACATGGTAACATTTTCTTTTTCATGTGATAGTGTTTGCCTTTTTTGTTAATGGGTGTAAACTGTTATTAACTCAGTATTTATTTAACGTGTATTCAGATTTTATTAAAAATCAAAAAGAAAATTGCAAGAGAGTTCTGTGAGCTTGCCCAGAGTGCTTTCGGAAATGTCTTTTCAGCAGGAGCAGCAGAGGTCAGTCAACAGCTGTTTAGAACAGGAACTTCAGAAAGCTGGAACTGAGTCTGTGATTAATTCATTGTGAGTTCAGGAGTGCTGTTCAAAGTGTTTGAAATATTTGCTCTTGGCTTTTGGTAGTTTTAATGTTTCTTTTTAATCCTGACTTATTATCCAGTAAGTTATTTTCCTCCCCAGGATTCTGTTTTGGGACCATATCTACAAGAAGCTGTACATTGTGGATGCTACTAAATTCTGAAAAGACTGTTGTAAGAATATTGCAGATTACAGATAGCTTTTTATATGACAGCAACTGTCTATAACTGCTGGAATCATAAACTTACAGCAGTTTTAGTTTGGGGAAGGTTTCCTAATTGAGCAGGATCATCTGAGCAACCGACTTTGATTTTATTATATAAAGTAGAAATTACAGGGGTTGCTGTTTTTATGCATTGCCATGAAATAATTTGGAAGTATTTTTAGCTTTAGTCCACTAAAACAGTTATCAGAATGAATATAGATCTCAAATAATTTCAGTGTAGTATGTTTAAATTTACTGTGGTGCTATGGAGGGAAAGTATCGTAGTGTTTTCTCAGCAGTGTTTCGATACTCAGTGTGCTCATGACATGAGTCAAGGTCGGAGAGAAATGAAGTAGAGAAAGAAGCTGAAGTTGTGCCCTCATGAAGTAAAAGCAGGCTGCTGAGTATTCTAGCATTTGAAAATGAATGAGTTTGTGCTACAGTTTGTCTTTATGTCCACCAAAAGTGTAAGGCTACATTCAGAGACTGTGAATCTGCTGGTTTAAGTCTTAAGGTGCCACTGTGTCTGTTTTTTAATTCATCCTCCATGCAGACAAGATCTCATATGAAATTCAACACAGCTCTTCTCAAATTATTTTGTGTTTTTAGTGTGATGCTAAGATCTACATCTGCCTAGATTTTGGCAGGATGAAGATGGAGAATGTTGTGCATTTATTGTCTGCTCTAAAAGCTACATCTATTTTGCTATCTCTGTTTTAGCAATAGAAATTTCAGAATAAATTAAAGTTTTCTTTGTGATCTCAGTGAGATTGCCACTTACTCATTTGTCTATTTCTTTTTCAAGATGTAAATTTAACATGGGTAGGGGCTTCCTGGAGAGAAAGTCCATAAAATTTCCTGTGGTTAAGTACTTTGTTTTATCATGGGAAATTCTACTGATGGTGCTTGACATTTTTGTGAATAAAGATTCTTTTCAAGGTCTAAATGGGTGGAGTTTGTATTGGAACAAATAACCACATCTTTCCTTTTTCCTTTTGTTGGTTGGTTGGTTGAGTTTTTTATTTGGTTGGTTTTTGCTTTGGGGGGTTTTTGTTTGGTTTGGTTTTGGTTCTTTGTAAATATAGAAAAATAAGCTATTTAAATGCTGAGTTCACTCTCTTGTATGTTTTGAAATTAAGAATAAAATGACATCTTTTATCATTGTCTAAATATGACAATAAAAAGAGGCAGAGGTGTAAAGAATATGTGAACCCTGTGTTTATTTATGTGTGTATTATATTTCTGTATAATTAATTTATGGATGAACTAACCTCCATTTCTTTTATTTGCTTAGTTAGTAAGACAGCAGAGAATTTCTAAGCTTAAATCTCAGGTATTTACAACATAAATGAATAAGTAATATAAAACCTATCTTTCTTAAAGTCACTATGTCTTGTCCTCAGATCATGCTCTGAGCCTCATGAGTGTTTCAGCCAAAAATAGATTGTGTACAAGAGCACTCTGAATTAGTAATTATTGTTTGAGCTCTCTGTACAGTCAACAGACAAATTAGCTGTTGGATTTTACTCGTAAGCAGCTTTTTTTAAGCATCAGTTTTAACAGTCAAGAAATGGAACTTTGGAATATTAAAATTTGCATTTTTATTAAAATCTTTAGCTTAGTTTGGGTTTAATTTTTTACAAATAAATACTATTTTTCATATTTTCCTCTATTTTCTAATTAATGTGCTAATTGAAACTAGTTAAGTGTAAATTTTCAAGAAATTAATTTGTTTTCGAATATCTATATCCTGCTTTCTCATCTTCTTCATTTCTTCCATCTGTTCTAAAACAAATTTAAACTTCTCATTAAATGAAGTCGTTTCTTGGTGTGTTTATCAGGAAACTACTTCATACATATCTCTTATCTGCAGAGAGAGAAAACACCTGCATGTGCTAAATAGGTTTCCCGTTACGACTATGGAAAGTTGGGAGTAAATCCAGAATGGTGCTGCTTTAGTCCATAACTTGAAGAAATTTAGTATAGAGGGCTATTCCCTTTTTTGCTTATCAATGCTTAAAGAAAAAAAGAAAAGGAAAGCATATGCATGCTGTGTTTTATAAATTAACTACATGTAGGATAAAATTTAGCTGTTTCAGGACAAATCCTCCTTGATGTCTGACTCTTTGTCAATGTTTCAGTAGAAGTTGAAGGAACCACTGCAACAGGAATTCCTCAATTTTGTATCACTGTGCTTGTAGACAGGAATTTCTTTAGAAACCCATAGCAAACAGGATACAAATTTTCATAGTATTTGCACATTTGCCTAAATTATTCTGTGCAGGTAACTAATCTATCTTCAAAGTGGTTGGCTAAGCTTTGTATTCAGACCTAGGCAAGTTGGTAATTCATTATGTTGGGGGAAAAAAAAAGAAAATAACCAAAATTGGCCTATTATTATATTGTCTAAGAACAGAAAAACTGAAAGGGCCCAAATTATAAGATATATTAATATTTTAATGTACCAATACTTGGCAGGTTATTTGGATGTGATTATGGTACTGATACAAATGCATAGCAAGTTTATCCTGAAGAATGAATACCAAAATCTCACAGGCCAATATGAAAGACTCATATAACAAACCAGCTCTGTTACTTTTGTGTTTCAGTGCTTGTGAAAGTGAATCAAAGTTTCTTGTAACTGATAAAATGAAAATTTTATAACATTCCTTCTAATGGAATTAGACATATCATCATCTTCCACTAGAGAGCAGCGTTTTCTTTTGAGAAAAGAGGTATTGGGTAGCTTCTTTATTTTTTTTTTTCTATTAAAAATGGGGTTTTTTGCAATATCAGGACTGAAATGTAACTATGAGAGGGAAAGTTACCTGTTAAAATTATGTACATGAGGGAGGAGATGAAGGGACTGTATTTTTTTAAGGATAAAGCAAGCAGAGTCCATATATGCTTTTTCATTAATTAGTAGAATTTTCACTTGCATATCATTTGTCCATCTGGCTTAAAAAACACAGAAGAAGCAGTAGTTAAGTAAAGGCTCTAGTCATTCCTAAAGGATGTCATGAGTTGCTCCTGGAAAGTGACAGAACAGCGAATCTGCAGTGAGTGGGGACGTCTTTTGCGGCAGCATTTTCCACGCAGCCGCGATTGTTCAGTCTGCGTTCAGTCTCTCCAGCGGGCACTGAAATCCAGCTCCGGGAGCCGCTCTGAAGCGTGAAGCTCTGGCAGCTGGCTCGGCAGTGTCTCACATCCTTCAGCTGCTACAGAACTCCGAGGCAAGGCTGCTTTAAAAACATTTGAAGGTGATGCTGATCGATGCAAGAGACCAGTGGTTAGGGCTGGAAAAAATAGGAAACAGGTGGTCTTCTCTGTGTATAGACAGCTGCAACCAGCAAGATTTATGAAGGATGACTTCCACTTGAATGTCTGAAAGCTACAAGGTTGCCTGTAGTCTGTTAGCTCCTGTCAGATTTGTGAGAACCTGGCATTGGCTGGCTGTGCTTAGGGGTTCTGTGGGCCTTGAGCTGCTCTGATACTGCATTGCTTTAACCACCACCATTACTTCTGTGTGTATCAGATGGTAAAAAGTGTTTCTTCATCCAAAGAGTCTGTCCTGTGAGTCCAAACCTTCAGGATCAGGAATAACTGCATTCTTTTGGAAGCAAGGACAGTAGATGTTGTACAGGAATATGGTGGTTTCTTCAGGTGTTGAGGGTAGAGGGAAGAAAGCTGAAAAGACAGGAAATGCAGAAATAAGCAAATGTGTATGGAAGCAGAGTAGAAATTGAGATCTGCTTGGGGAAGAAACAGAGATGGCAGCTGGGTAAAGTGACACACATATTCATAATCTCTTTAAGGAGTCCTAGTGAAGTAATAGAAATAGTTGGGAAAAAGATATTCATTGCTGAGAACTAAGATTTTGTCATTTGTCCTGGGGATTGCTCTTAGTGGCTGTGACAAATGGTAGTTAAATCATCATTCATTTTGTAGATGACTGTTAATAATGAACAATAATAATAATGAACAATAACTCTGAATTAATTCCTTCAGGTATTGTATCTGTTTAGTTATAAAGCTCTTTCAACCAACTGTGCATAATTACAGCTTCTGAACTACAGTGATTTCTACTGTTAAGTGTAAAAACTGCTGTTCCTGATGGATTCTGGTACAGCTCATGTGGAAGATCGTAGCTATAATTAGCAGGCAAACAGGAATCTTTTAAAATGTGTTGATACCTGCAGTTAAATCAGAAATATTCCTCGAAAATCCTTAGCTGAGGTGTTTTTAATGATATCTAAGTCGTGCTACTGGGACAAGAGAGAGAAATTACGTCCATTACATTCCTTTCGTTGTGTATCTTCCTAGAAGAGAGGTGACAACATCTGTGAAGAACAGACAGGTAATTCAAGGAAGTCTGTGAAGGAAAGCTGGGTAGTTTTTTCTGGTTTTGCTGTTGATCATAGCACTGTGGTGGGAGCCACTCACTGTGAACTGTCTTAATTTTTATGTTGGTTTCAGAGCCAGACAGTGCGAAGGACTGTTAGTCTGTGGGTAAAACAGGACATGCAAGTGCCTCTCTCACTGTGGCTTTCAGAGTCCACAAAGCTGGGGTACCCCTCCAGATTTCATACCAAGTTTTCTCCTCTGTGGTAGAGGTGTTTTGTCAGGTGGAGACAGTGTTGGCCAGAAATGAAGTTGTTGTGAAAACAGCAGGTACCTGGGTTATTAACCACAGACATGTTACTCTCCTTTTTGCAAAAGTGTAGGTTGGTTGCCTAATCTTTTGATACATACGGCAATTTTCCCAGTGGGCATCCCTTTTAACAGTTAAATTGTATAGATTTTTAGAAGCAAAATAAAGAAAATTAATTGCCAAGAAATGCAAAAGCAGTAGTGAAATTGTGCTGGTAAACTTCATGAGTCCCAGAAAATGTCAGCATTAGTTGTGAGACTTTGAAATTACTTTTCTTGATTTATGATTCCAGGGTTTGTTGGTTTCTGGGAATTGATTAGTATGGTGTGATTCATCCTGATGTGTCACAGGGAGAGGATTCTTTGGCTCAGGTTGATTGACAGCATCCCCATGGTAAACTGCTGATGGTGTTTGGAGTGATGAGGAAGGCTCTGGCCATGACATGGTGCAGGCTTGAACAGGGACAGTGAGTGACTCATTTCTGTAGGGCACAGTGGGTAGGAGATCTCTTTCATGGGAAGGAAGGACACACCTTACCCCTTACTCTGCCTGATCCCTGCACTTTTCCAATTCAATGATGCTAAAATGTCTGCTGTATATGTAGGTACCTTGACAAGCCCACACAGTAACTTGCTCCTTTTCCCATATGCCATTCTTCCAGATTTTCAACTCATGCAGATATTTTCCAGTTACATCAGAGACTTTCTTTCAACTTTTATTTTTCAGAAGATATATAGTTCTTCTGACTTATGCTACTGCTGTGCATTTTCTAGTTCCTTTTGCATTTATTTCTGTCTCCTTGTCCTTGTTTCTCCCACAGACTTCTCCCTTCTGGACCCAAAGTGACTGTCACTGCTGGTGACACTGCATCCCTGCAGCAGTGCTATGTCAACCATACTGTGCCACTGGCTGGATTCAGCTCAGCCATGCAGGGTTACTGTGAACACTTGCCTGAAGGATAATTAAACCACTCAAGGAAGAAACATCTCCTCAGCACATCTGGATGTGGAAATCTACTGCCATCACAATTACAGCTGTGGTCAAATAACTTTTGAAAAAAAAATTACCTTATTATATAAGATATTTGTACTTTAAACTGAAATGAAAGGCATCCCTGCTTCATGTGGCTCTTCGTAAGCACTAAAAACTATTCAGGCCTTTAGACCTCCACTTACTTTTGTCCTTAGCCTGTTTCTGCTTTCTTCTTCAGCCTTCCTACATAGCTGGCAGAAATGTCTTCCCCCTTGCTTCTGTTTGTATGTTGAAAATAAGTGTGGGGAAGGATGAGCAGCACAGCAGCTTGGGAAGTAGCTGGCAAATATAGAGTCAGTTAACTGTTGCTTCCACAGACTTAAAAGACCTAGGGAAATCTTTAGACTCTCTGTCCTTTAGATTCAGTCTGTTAAAGACTATTAAATTAGAATAGTCTCTCCTGAGCAATATGGTTGTGAGAGAAGATGATAGAATCATCAAGGTGAGTGAAGGGACTATGCTTGTGAAAATATACATGTTATAAGGAGTACTTAGTAAATAACATTGTCAGGATGTGGGGATTAAAGAATGTGATTTGCATCTGCTGCGTATAGTTCTTTTCATTCTTTCATCTTCCCAAGAAAGTCAAAAAGGCTAGTAGTTGGTGCTGTTGAAGTCAGCTGCAAGACAGACACTGACTTCAGCTGGAAAAGAAGAGGGCAAAGCAGTGAAGCTCTTGGCCACCATTAATGATCTTGGAAGGGGAGGGTAGCAGCTCTGAAGGTGAGTTAAGGGGGAAAAATTCTAAAAGTACAAGTAGCCCATGGTAAAAAAGATAGTATTTGGTTTGCCTTGCTGATGAAGTGTATTTGTCCTTCATGGAATACCCCAAGCAGATTTGGAGACTTTTTATTTTGGTTATTCTTTTGCACAACATTTTTATTACCAAACTTAATTAAGGGGCTTAATCCAAGTCCCCTGGAAACCAATTAGAGAATTCAGCAGAACTGGATGAGCTTTAATATATGCATTATTTTAAATATTTCTATCCATCAAACTCCCACCAATTAATACACTTTTGTAAGTTTCAAACAGTTGAACAGCATTGCTCTAAATATCATTGCTGCAGACTTGATTCAAGAAGAATGATTTTAACCTAAATCCTTTTTACAGCTTCCATGCCACTCAGGACTTTGTCTTAGATGTTTCTCCTTATTCTGGGCCATGCTGGATATGCTCTTTTCCATTTAGTATAGAGGTGGGAATTTTTTATTTGTTTTGGGTGTTGTTTGTTGTTCAATTCTGACAAATTTTGGTATTTATAAAATTTAAGTTCTAAATTATTTTGGTGCCATTTTTCTTTTAAAAATAGTATCTTGAACTGTTGAATGTTTAATTTTTACATTTGTGTTTTGCGGGGGGAAAAATACAGATAGGTTGAAGATCTGTAGTTCATTTTAAACTGGATGACGAAACCTTGTGGAAGTTGGTAATGCAGCTGCCACTGTGCCAAGCTGAGACATGATTTCATTCTGGAACTCTCTGATGGCTTTCCCATCCCTGCAAGGCATGTAGGCTGAAGCAGAGACTGTGGTACTTTTGCCTTTCAAATATGAGAGTGTAATTTAGGAGTTACTTCATTTCACATTCGCTCCTGTTTTCAGAACTGATTTTAGTTAAGTCCAGTATTTTTGTCATTTTAAACACCCTTCAGTCTTAAGTTTCATCTTGGTCCATGGTCTGCTTTGTCTGAGCAAATTGACTACAGCAAGCTGTACAAGGGCTTCTCTTGGACTTCATTCTCACTGTCATCCCAGTGTTGTGTTTTCATCCTACAAAAATCATTTCCTTCTCCTGCCCAAGAAATATCTTGCAATATTAAAAGCAAAAATTTCTTCTCAAATCAGAAGCATATCGAATTTATGCAGTATTTATGTAAATAGAAATCCATGTATCACTGTCAAGTATTAGTTCAGGTCTTAGCTGTGAGTATGACACATGATTTGCTGCAAGTCCAGCATATTTTTCAATGTTCTGACCATCTACCTTTGTCTGGTTTTCACAGGCATTTGTAAAACTCTGCAAAATTCATTAAAGTACACTAGAAATGCTTCTCCTGTATCATAAACCAGATGAATTCAGAATGCTAGAGCATTTATTACAAAGCAATAATAATCCCCCTCCAGCTCCCTACAATCCTGTTTATCTTTTTCCACACATGAGGAGCTTTTGCAGTCCAGCCACATCTGAGAATTGGTCTGTTCTCAAATGTGGATCTGCTGGGTTCTGGGGTTTTTTAGGAAATGGGCTGCCACCTCTGTTATGCCCTTGGCTTAAGCATTGCAAAATAGATGAGCTGTGGGATGAGCTCCTCAGGCACGTGTGGAAAGACAGGGGTTGCACGGTATCTAGAGAAACAGAGAGAACCACACTTGCATGCACACCTGTCTCCATTTCCTCAGGGAGCTCTTTGGCCTTGGACTAGAGATACTTGGACTACCCTGGAATTTTCGAGGAATACTGGCTTTTCTGGAGCCTTTTGTTTGAGATCAGTTGTGCCACAATCAAAGCACTGCCCCTGGAGTCCCTGCAAGACTTACCTTGTAATTGACACGGATTCAACTCTTAAACCCTTGCACGTCAGTGAGCGGGGGAACTACTTGCTGTTAAAAGTACATATATAATTCTTGGCAGAGCTGAGAGATGCAACAAAAGGAAATAGCTTTGCTTCTTCAAGAGCCTTTAGATTCAAATCCAGTTTGAAAATACTCATTGCTGACAGAAAACCAATGAAGATAGTTAAATATAATAGTAAAGATTCCAGAGAATGCCTCAGCACATTTTCACTATCTTCTTCAGCTGCAGTTTGGGTTTTCTTCTTAAAAGCTCCCAGTTTGTTGGCTTGTTTATATAAGTTGCCCATGGATGTTTAGGGCACCCATTTGCTTTTATCTCCCCGTTAGTGCTAAAAGAAGTAAAAGCAAATGATTGGTATAAATAATCTCTTGCCTTGACTTGAAAAGTGACCTAGAAACTGAACCAATAACAAACTGCAAGCAACAGCTTTGAAAGGGGCTGTTTAACATCTGCTTGCTTATAGAAGTTAACCACATCACAAGCCAGCCCAGTCTCCCAAAGAAAATTAAATCACGCCCCTGGTCTGTTCTAAGCAGATGGGTACTTGGGTTTTGCTTGCAGAGTGTCTTTCCTACAAAAGCTGAAATTCTTACACCCCTGCAGGATCGCCTCCAATGTGCCTCCATAGGGTTTCTGGTTTTCTTTTGCTGCCTGTTTTTGGAAGCAGTTGTCTGAGAAACAGAAGTGATTGTGTATTCACAGCTCTGGGAGGAGATGATTTACCTACCCTTTTCTTCTCCCCCTTCTCACCCCAAGCGAACAAACACCCTTCCTGCCAGCTATTCTGCCCCTGAGGAAGGCCTTTTCTTTCTCTTTTAACAAGTTGATTAAGTAAAACAAGTTTTTTATTTGCTTTGTGAACAGCCCAGGGGGGAATCTAAAAACTTCAGCAAACAGTGTTTTCTTTCTGTTGAAGCTTGTTGAAGCTGACTGAAATAACTGTCTCATCTTCATTTTAATTTACCCAGAGTGGGATAAGACCATAATAATTTTTGTCTGAAAATTGCCTAGTGCAATACAAGGTGAAGTGACTGGTACAAAAAAAAAAAAAAAAAAAGGCAAAGAGTGGCAATATAATCCTCTGGTCTGCTTTTCCTCATGTGGTATGTCACAGAAGTTCAGTGAAGAAAGAGCTAAACCATTTCCTGAAGTTCAATTACATATTTTTGGTAAGATAAATGATCCTTGTGCTTCTGTGAGTGTCCAACAGCAGCTCCTTCAGTCTGCAGCTGCAGCAGGAGCTCTGAGGATCTCAGAATTTATGGGCATAGCCCATTTCTGGATACCATACTGCCAGGTGAAATATTTACCCTGGGCACTGCCCAGACTGCTCACGTTGTGGTTTTGGGTTTTTTAAATGGCTAAATGAGATCATTTGATCTGCTGGAACATTAAACCAGCACCTTCCTATCCTACAAGTGCTAATTAATTGTCTATCAGTTACATTAATATGAAAAAAACGAAACAAAAGCTGTTGTTGAGAACTGCTTAGCTGTTAGTGTTTAATGTTACACCCATGACCAAGTCTCTGTGGTGTTCACGTTGTACCTAAGACCTCTAATCTTAACTTGGTGATTACTTGTATTTTTCATATTCCTGTCTTGGAGATTGCATAGCCTTCCTTCCATTAACTTATGGGGAATCTCTCAATATTTTCTCTAAACCATAGTTGTTTGAATCATATGATTGCATGAGAAGCGTAGCTTTCGTTACAAAGCCATTTCTAGGATACATGACTGCCACTGGAGCCTGAAGACCTGTATCCTAAGGGCTCCAATACCAAAAAGCAAATGAAATGTCTCCCATGTATTTAAAATTAATTTTAAAATCTTCTAATCTTAACATCTTAACCCTCTATTTTTGGCCATTAGAATCTGTGATTGGTTCAAACTGAGGATTTTGAGGAGGGGATTTACCAGAAAACCTACAGCAGCAGAGCTGCTGCTGCAACTTGGGCAGCAGTAAGCAGGCAGGTGCAGAGGAGGAAATGTTTGAGGAGTGCCAACCAGTTTTGCACAGAAGACTATTGTCCAATTAAAAGTTCCATTAAAATGAGTATAAGAAGCCTGTTTTGTCTAAAGGGTGTCTTATCAGAAAATACCAGCATTCTGATACAGCATTCTGATGGGGTACTGTAGTGATCTGAATTTGGGCCGCTTTATAAATTTTTGGCATAATCAATTTGCATCCATTTCATAATTTGAGTCTTCAAAGTATACTTATGTCTTAGGAAGACTTTCCCTGCACTTGCTAGAGAAGGTCTGCACTGAGGTAACAGAGGTAACAGAGATAATAGCAAGGTCCCTCTCTTAGAAGGCAAGGGTCTGACAGCTGGACTCATTTGTGCAATGAGAAATTTATCTGTATTTTTCTGAGAGCAGGCTTGCTATTTGCAAGACAAAGGGAGTGTTAGAGACTCAGATATGACAAAAAGGTAGAAACTGCATTGCCAGAAAGAAAGAAACCTGGTACAACAGGGATTTACCAGCTACCTGGCACTGCCTGAGTAGGGCAACAGGTGATGTAGATCAGCAGGCAAAAGTGGGGCAGGCAAGGCATGATGAGAAGATGAACGTTTTATTTTGAAGAGAAGGCAAAGGACTAAGACACACTTCTGGGAAAGGCAGGAGTAGCAGTACCCAGAGCCACCACTTCCCTCTAGATTTTGAAATGAGACTCAAGACAGCCATACCTGAACGATGCCATTCCTGTGTTACTACAACCCCTGGTGAAAGGTGCACTTCAGTGCCCAATAAGGCAGAGGACAGAAACCAAGATTGTCTTTATTATTTCAAGTAGCAGAGAACTGCTGCATCAACCTAAAGCGGGCTCTTAACATAATGCCTCGTAATGAAATTTGATGGCATGTTTCCTTTCCTTTACAGGAAACTGTTTAAGCACATACACAATAAAATAATGTTGTTAAAGGAGATTAGCTGAGATTAGAAAGTCTTAAAAAAAAAAGGACATATTTGAATAACTTATGCAATCTTTCATCAGTCTTCCTGTGCATGTGCCTTCCAAAAGCTTTCCATTGCACAGTGTCCCATGGCAGGCACAGAGGGACCTGTCTTGGCACTGGCCAAGGGAGGTCTGCTTGAGTGGGTGTCACCAGGCAGCTTTCACTTCTTACTCGTGCTGTGAAGCCAACAATAAATGCACACTGGTTAACTAGCACTTGCAGAATGGGCAATTACTTGACTGGCTAAACTGCCCATCTTACTAGAGAGAAATAGGCAGCTTTTCTGATAAATTCAAATAGACTAGAACTAACACAGTTTGCAGGAACTAGTAACATTAGTCATTAGACAACAAAGGTAATCTCTGTGTATTTTGTATAGCAAAGAAAGTTGTTGAAAAAACCATGAATGCAAAATGAGAAGAAATTAGTCTACAACAGCATTAAATAAAAATGAATGGACCAAACATGAAAATACTTGTTTCAAAATCAGCTCATACTTTCAAATATTGTTGTAAATACTGACCTAAGGTTGAGAGTAATCCCTAACTCCTCTTATTCTCTATCTGCCTTCACCAGAAGTAGAATGCATAGCACAAATATGCATGTAATCCAAGGTGTTTTCACAGGAGAGAAATCATCATCTACTGAGCTACTTGAAGTGGCTTGAAACTCAGTTCAGGACCTGAATTCTCCCAATGGGTGTGTTAACAGGAAATTGTACGGAACAAAGGCTTTCCCTTGTACCTGAGTCCAGGTCTCAGGACACTAAATAAACCACGGGGTTGGCTGGACCGGAGACTGTCAGATAATTGCGGTTCCTTCTTGACGTAATATGGTTAACACCACTACCAGTAAAGCCCTTTCAGTGTAACTGAAACATATGAAGTGTGAATTTAAGATGCGAACTGCTTGTGGTCATTCTGCAGTCTGTCTGCCTCGCTGTTTGCAAATTAAGGTAACATTTGGTGCAAGTGAGGTTGGCAGCCCATTTACTTTCAGACAGAAAAGTTCTTACTACTATTTCTTTGCTAAACAATTGCGTCTTCCTGCTACGGCTGAGGACGGACACATCTGTACTCTATTAGTAAATTACCTGGTCTCTGGTAATTCATGAAACGCTGAAGAAATTTACAAGGAAGATGAGCCAACAGCTATTACTAGTGTTTAGATCTCGTTTGCAAACTTGTGGTTTTGCAAATTCCAATGGACAAAGCCCTTAAGCAGTCTTATTATTTTGATGTTGAGCTTCTCCCGGTTTAGGACGAAATAAATCTGAAGCTGCCGCCCGGTGCAGACTCCGGCCCCGCCGCTGCACCGCCGGCAGCCTCAACAGGCGGCCGCTCCCGCCTTCGGGAGAGGGCAGCGGCACGGCCCCGGCCCAACGCGGCAGCGCCGCCTTTGTCTCGCCGCCGAGACACCCGGGCCGGGCACCCCGTCCTGGCCCGGCGGAGCCCCGCAGGGAGGAGCGGCAGAACCTCCCGCAGGCCGCGCCGCGGGTCCTTCCCCCGACCCGCCCCGCTCCGCGCCGCTCGGGGGCCGGC